>KZ506048.1:31503-71938 GCA_002844005.1 Limosa lapponica baueri
ATCCAGCTTTAAGCCTACTCAGTAGCCTACTCAGTACAAGAGTGATTAGGACAAACTGGAGAGAGTCCAGCAGAGGAACGACAACCGGCGTGGTCAGGAGTTGGAGCAAATGACATTCAAAGGGGAGGCTGAGGTAGATGGGCTTGTTTGGCCTGGAGAAGAGAAGGCTCAGGCACGGGGGGAACTAAATTCAGTCTTCCACACCCTAAGGGGTGGCTGTAGAGGAGAGGCAGATTCTTCTCAGAGGCGCACATGAAAGGTCAAGAGGCAGCAAGGTATAACTTGTTGGGCAGAAACAAGTGGTAACTTGTTGGGAGAAATTCTTGCCATGAAAATGGTCCAGCCCTGGAAAGGGCTGTGCCTGGAGACTCGGGGGATCACCAAAACCAGGGTGTGCCACAATTCCACCTCAACAACCAGATCTGACTTTGAAGCCAGCCATGCTGGGAAAAGGATGTCACAATAGATAGCTTGCAGACGTGCTTTCCACTTTCTCCCCACGCTTCCCTCCCGTATTCTCAGGGATCTATGTTTGCATCTGCTCTTTTTTCTGTACTGCTGTGACCTGCTAAAAGGCATCTGGCTACAACGGAAGAGCATCACTTGAAAGTGTTCTTTCCATTAGTACTAAACTCTTGATATTTTTAAATATTTTTATTTGTTATAAATATAAAATATAATATAAATATAAATACAATATAAAATCTTTATTTTATTTGCATTTTTCGGGCATGATTATTTATAGGAAGGTAGGCACAACTTTTAAAATCTTTCATGGAATTGATACTTCTTTGGCTGTTATAACATCACAAATGTTACGTTACTATTCAGTTGTTTAGTGAAACAGTGCTTCTGGGACTGTGGATGGGAAGCTAGAGTGTGCATGTCTGTCTCACCCTTTAGTCCCCTTCAGATGATCTGCAGTCACCATGGAGAATTTCATTTTGGAGCCTGTGCTTGAGTACTTTTCTTGTTTCTTAAGGCATGTGATCATTCCTTCCCCTCATAAGTGGTAGCTAGCAATACCTAGGAAAGCAATTGATGTTTATTGGGAAAGCAACCAACAAGTGCAGTGCCACAGGACACAAAGAAGAGAGAACAAGCAGTGCAGGGTGAGTACAGCATGGTATCTTCCCATGGTATTTCAGCTTCTGGTTCAGATCACACTGCCTCAGCACTGAGCAGGTGGACATTGCAGCTAGGTCTTAGTACATGGGACAGTACCCAGAAAAAAGGGCTGGATGGTGTTTGGATAGGAATGTTTATAATGAAAGCACAATATAGTTTTAGGAAAGTTACCACTATGCTCTCTAAAACAAAGCAAAAGAAAACCAACTCCATGTTAGAAGAGAGTGACTCATCCAACATCTATTTTAGAAACCCTTCAAGTTTAAAAAAATCATCTATTTTAAAAACCCTAAAGTGTGGCTGTAGAGAAGAGAGAGGCAGATTCTTCTCAGAAGTGCACAGTGAAAGGTCAAGAGGCAGCAAGGGATAGCTTGTTGGGCAAAGGGGAGAAATGATTCCTGTGATGACGGTCCAGCCCTGGAAAGGGTTGTGCATGGAGGCTTGGGGGATATCTGAAGTTCTGAACTTCAGAACTCACTAGGAAATCCAGTCAGGTTAGAAATTCATAATATTTCTGATTTCAGCTTTTTCTGAAAATATTATCAAGCTCCTGTGTAGATGTTCATATTTGAATTTCTAATCCCATTTGTGTAAAATGAAAGGATATTTTTAGTTGGTATAGGCAAGCTTTCCATGTCATTCTTATTTTACTTCAAATCATTCTCTATCATTTATCAATGCATTGTAACAGCCTGTCCTCCAAGTCATGCTTTGGAAGATAAGCCCAGTCTGAAGGTTAGACATTAAAAGTGTTCCACATCCTGAGGAATCTGATTTCCGAGTCTTAAATCTGCACTTGGTTTTTCTCACTGTATATGGAAAAACCTGAAGTCAACTACCTTAATTAACAGTAAAGTTTATGTCTGTTTCTGGATCTGAACTGTGTGGGTCAGCTCCATCATTATTTAAACACTCTTAAGAGGTCCTGTTTGGGAGCTGCTTTCGAATAATGTTCTTCAGTGAAGTTTTTGTTTAATAAGTCATTAGCACTAGAAGAGAACTACACATTATTAGTCTAGAAAATAACTTTTATGACTAATCAATGAATTGGTGGTTACCTTTTCTTTCATGTCACCGAATATTTGAAAAACTGCAGTCATTAAATTGAACAATAGTAGAGCTTTTAGCTAGATTTCTTGTAAAGTCTTTATCACAGCTGTCAGCCCCTTCTATCTGATTCTTGGCCAGACTGCTGAAAAACAATGTTCATAGCACACTGTAGCAGCTAGCAGTGGTCTATGTCTATCTCTGTATGTCTTTGAACCAGCAGTTTTTCTGAAGGGCTGCACTGAAATCTGTTTGATAACCATCCATGATGGTTTCAGCATAACAGATAAGAGATAGGATTGTGTCCCCAAGCTTCACATTAAAATATTACTGCTTTAATAGGTTTTTTTTCCATGACACGTAACTATCTAAATTGTCATTTTTCCTTTACCTTTTACTGTATATCTGATATTGTCTTAAGTTCTTTATTTTTGGAAAATCAGAGGCATGACAACAGGTTATTGAAGTTCTGTCCATATTAATTTCTAGAGTCAATTTAATTTTATTTGTGAATAGATGCTTCAGTTACTGGCCCCATCATCACTTCTTATTGTAATTATTTGCAATGCACTTCATATTGTCCTTCTTCTCAATCAGATTTTTAAAAAATTAACTTGAATACAGATATTTGTTAGCAATGCTGCAGGTAGTGCTCACAAGGCAACTAACTACTAATTAGATTACATCAAATTTCCTTTTTGTCAGCAAATATCAGGTATCTGTGGTGTGATCCTAGATAACCCTATATTATAATTAGGATATTATTCTAGCCAAGGGACAACATCAAAGACATTGACTGAGCCTTGCAAACTCAGATCTGTATCAATAACTGAATTATATTTTTTAAAACCTTCTATTTGTGTGTACAGAACTCTTTCATAATAATGTTAAATAGCATTAGCCTAAAAAGTATAAGTTTTTTTAATTTAAAAAACTAAGGATTGTTCAAAAATGTAGCATGCTGTGATGTCTTCTTTCCTATGTTAAGTTTTCGTTTACCATCACCAGTTTTTCTGCTTCAAGCTGTACTCTGTACAGAGTTCATGACTCACATCAAATGTTTTAGTTTCTTGCTTTTTGTTTTTAAATATGACATTTTAATATTATTTGGAATGCAGATTAATTAATGTATATTGTATGAAATTAGTATTTTCCTTAGTGGTACTGTGAGCAGGAGTACTTTTTATTTTGTAGGATTTCCTTAAAGTGGATAGCTCAAGAAAAATGTATTAATCAATCATCCTTTCAGAATAGTGACATACTATGTACACTGGCAAGAATATCAAACGAATTGAAGGCTGCTTCTCTAGGAAACTTTTCTAGCACTTAAAGTAATGAGGGTAAGAAAGATTAATTATTAAAGAACCTTTTTAAAGGTCAGTCATAAAACCTCATTCTTGTACGAGATTGTACAGGACTCATTCTTGCCTAGTAACAAAAAATTACCAAGCAAAATATTTAAAGTGGGTTTGCGAAACACTATTTTATCCTCCGATTGTTGCCTAAAGGAATAACATAACACAAATGGTTTAAAAATTATATATATCATGTGCTTTTAAAATGTCTGGGTTTGTAATAGAATATTAAAATGCAAAGTGAAAAGATTTCAAAATGCCTTAGGATTTTTCACATTTTTTTCATGCTTTTTCCTCTTGAAGTCTCATGTAAAGGGAGCAACAGAAGGATTAGCAGTCTATTGAAGTGCTACCTTATTTGATTTTCAGTATCAGTGAAGTAAGCAGTGACATATTCAGTCTCTATGGATGCTGTATAGGCAGGCAAAAGGACCAATAAATGAGCAAAATTTCTGAACACTTTAGGTAGTTTATTTTTGACTGCAGGACTAGGGAAATCTCCATGCAATCTTGGCTTACATGATGTTCTGTTGCATTAGAAATGTTCCACTGAATTTTTGGTTACCATTCTTCATTGTCTGGGTTTCCAGCTACATGTTTCTATTCACAGATTTCCTTCTGTTGGCTGAAAGGCTTTCCCATAGAGGTGGAAGCGCCAACGATATCTCCTCCTGATCTGAGTTCTCTACAGCTCTCAATCCCTTGTTTCTTGTGATCTTCCTTTTCTTCTTTCACCTTAGCTTTCCAAAAATTTTCTCATTTAATCATTCACTCATCTTCCATTCCATATATCCCAATGAATAGTATTATTATAGGACAGCTGATGATCCAGGCCAAAGTCAACTTTTCAGACAAAATGCACATATCTTGCTTCTCCTGCCCTTATGAACAGAGTTCTCGTACGTAAACTGTGCTGCTTAAACTGTGGTGCCAACTTGGATTTCATTTAATTCTCCTCTACAAAAAGCTCTGTGTTGGACTGTGTCAGGACACAAGTTCTTAGCAGGACATTAGTCACAGTCACCATAAGTCTGCCTGCAAAAGACTCCACTCAAAAGTGATCATACGTGGACTGTGTTAAAAGACACGAAACAAAACAACCAAACAACCTCACAGTCTCATTTCAGGCTAAGCCAGAAGAAATTATGAAAATAGTCAGATATGCTAATCTGCTGTTTTAATGATATTGTACATATGCCAGAAAACAGATTTAACAGTCATGTACAAAAATGTAATCTCCCCATCCATGGCTATTAGCACCACATCAAGAAAACAAACATTTTTGTTATGATAAGGTAGGCATCATTCTTAAAAGCACACAGCAACGACTAGTCACTCATGAACCTCTGAATAGCAGCAGCTATTCCTCTATAGGTACTGTACAGGCTATTTCAGCTTTGCCTACATAATGCTAACAGCAGTATCCTACTAATAACAGATGTAATATTTTTTCATTTATACACTTCTATGGTAACTAATCCAGGGAAAAACAAAACAGACATATTTGCAATATTCAGTATGCATTTTCTGATGTCTATTGTGTTGTATACTGTGTGCATTCCTCTCACTTGGGGTTCTAAATAATATTTAAAAGGCTACATGCATACACACACCTATGACAAACAGAAATGCAATGACCACAAAAATTACTTTTAATCATTAGAAACAGAATTCCATTATTACAGAGTATATATTGTCCTTCATTTATGTTTTGACTTTTTAAGGACACCTGTGCTGCAATTCAAAAATACTAGGATTCCATTCAGCATATGGTAACTCTGCATTTCCTAGTTTTATTTTTTTCATTATACTTCTCCCAAATATAGAAACTTTCAGTTTGCAAGGAAACATGAAAAAACCACAAAACAAAAATCAAAACACCCAAGCTAAGTTTCCAATTGTCACTCGTGATCTAGGGAAAGAAGTAGCATATCTCAGTTGCTGGAGGAACTTGAATAAAACCTGCTAGTATTTATCCAGATTCAGGGTCATTATGTGCAAGGAAGGCAAATTGATCTAGATAGCATAATACATTCCAAATAAGACCTGGATTCTGGTTCCAAGATGGCTACAAAATCTCCAAGTAATTGATTACCCTCCAGTTTCTTTCTTTGACAAGTAGAAGCAATATTATCTTTCCAGCATAGTTTTGGGTTCTGTTACACAGAAATTGTGCACTGGACACTAAAACTCAACAATCAGTTCAGCTCAGTTTAGAATTTATGTCTGTCAGAAGGCAATGACTTTCACACTGCAACTCTATCTTGACTGGATACAGGCTAGTGAATTGTAGCTGAAAGTCTCTTTATCTGATAGTGCTCCAAGAATATCAGGTGTTATTAGACCTATCTTAGCAAACTCCAATGACATAGAATGTGTTAGTAAAAGAACGAAATTCCTGAGCTGATCGGTGAAAACATTAGAGATTACCCTTTTTAGTGGTGTTAAGGAAGAAAGAGAAAGTTTATTCCCTCATCTCCTCAATCTGTCCCAGGTATTAAGGGCTATATTGAACTGCCTTCCAGCACTAGATAGAAATGCTTAAGTCCTTCAGGCTTCAACAAGCATGAAAACAGCATTTCAGCACAAGCCTTGCCATTTTGGGCTATCATTGAATAACTTAAAGTAATCCTGAAATCTCTTCAAAATGTTGCTTAGAAACAGTTTGGGAAGTAACAACTGTTGAAATGCAACTATACTTAATGAAATTTTCTTCCATGATTTGCTTAATTTTATAAGATTGCATATTTATTGTATTATTTCTAATGGCATATATTGACAATTGTTCCTTATCTTGTCCTTGAGAGTTCAGAATACATGAATAAGACAAGAACAAATCTTATTCTCCATAGACCTCACAGTCCATTTTTTTTCCTGCATTTTTGCCATTTCTATCAAAAGCTACTAGGATAACAGCTGTCATTTTTCAAGGTAGACCCATCCGTATATGTCAGTGGTGCAACAGTTGAGAAAGAGGGCTATCCAACAGGGGGGACCTCCAGGAAGAATTTGGCTGCATCAGAAGACGCCATCCTGGGATATTTCTGGTTGTCTGCCTTTCCATTCTTACTCTCTGCTGTGCTGGGGGAAATGGATGCACCTCTGTCCTACCCGCTCATACGTTGCTAACACAGTGAAGGGTTTCTAAAATAGATGTTGGATGAGTCACTCTCTTCTAACATGGAGTTGGTTTTCTTTTGCTTTGTTTTAGAGAGCATAGTGGTAACTTTCCTAAAACTATATTGTGCTTTCATTATAAACATTCCTATCCAAACACCATCCAGCCCTTTTTTCTGGGTACTGTCCCATGTACTAAGACCTAGCTGCAATGTCCACCTGCTCAGTGCTGAGGCAGTGTGATCTGAACCAGAAGCTGAAATACCATGGGAAGATACCATGCTGTACTCACCCTGCACTGCTTGTTCTCTCTTCTTTGTGTCCTGTGGCACTGCACTTGTTGGTTGCTTTCCCAATAAACATCAATTGCTTTCCTAGGTATTGCTAGCTACCACTTATGAGGGGAAGGAATGATCACATGCCTTAAGAAACAAGAAAAGTACTCAAGCACAGGCTCCAAAATGAAATTCTCCATGGTGACTGCAGATCATCTGAAGGGGACTAAAGGGTGAGACAGACATGCACACTCTAGCTTCCCATCCACAGTCCCAGAAGCACTGTTTCACTAAACAACTGAATAGTAACGTAACATTTGTGATGTTATAACAGCCAAAGAAGTATCAATTCCATGAAAGATTTTAAAAGTTGTGCCTACCTTCCTATAAATAATCATGCCCGAAAAATGCAAATAAAATAAAGATTTTATATTGTATTTATATTTATATTATATTTTATATTTATAACAAATAAAAATATTTAAAAATATCAAGAGTTTAGTACTAATGGAAAGAACACTTTCAAGTGATGCTCTTCCGTTGTAGCCAGATGCCTTTTAGCAGGTCACAGCAGTACAGAAAAAAGAGCAGATGCAAACATAGATCCCTGAGAATACGGGAGGGAAGCGTGGGGAGAAAGTGGAAAGCACGTCTGCAAGCTATCTATTGTGACATCCTTTTCCCAGCATGGCTGGCTTCAAAGTCAGATCTGGTTGTTGAGGTGGAATTGTGGCACACCCTGGTTTTGGTGATCCCCCGAGTCTCCAGGCACAGCCCTTTCCAGGGCTGGACCATTTTCATGGCAAGAATTTCTCCCAACAAGTTACCACTTGTTTCTGCCCAACAAGTTATACCTTGCTGCCTCTTGACCTTTCATGTGCGCCTCTGAGAAGAATCTGCCTCTCCTCTACAGCCACCCCTTAGGGTGTGGAAGACTGAATTTAGTTCCCCCCGTGCCTGAGCCTTCTCTTCTCCAGGCCAAACAAGCCCATCTACCTCAGCCTCCCCTTTGAATGTCATTTGCTCCAACTCCTGACCACGCCGGTTGTCGTTCCTCTGCTGGACTCTCTCCAGTTTGTCCTAATCACTCTTGTACTGAGTAGGCTACTGAGTAGGCTTAAAGCTGGATCCAGCATATTTCAGAAATTCAAATAAAAGTTGAACGTAATTTCCTGTTCTTACCATACATTTATTCTAATGTCATAACAAGACACATTGCCACTAGATGATCCATACGGTCCCTTCCAACTCTAAAAAATTCAGTGAAATTCAGTGAAATTCAGTGAAAATAGTTTTTCTAGGTTAAGTGTAACAGAAGATTAACAAAAGATGTACCAGCAGCTCGAAACACTGAAGCACTCTGATCTCAGTAATAGATACAAGAAACCAAAATTTTGTGATGCTGGTTTATTAGATTGCCTTAAACCTAAAGTCAAGGTATTATGTTATCTTGGGCAGCAACTTTGAAATGCAATGGACTGACAATGATGGTGTGAATTTAGCACTATGTATTTCTTTGCACCTCTGCTTAAAGAAGCAAGGAACCACTGCCCTATCTAAACAGATAGTCATAGACATGACAGAAATATGAAAAAAAGCGTTAGGTAGTAGGCGGTTATCAGATCAGAAATCTGAAGCAAAAGCCAGCCTGCAAATACACAATTAAAGATGTTTCTTTGAAAAAAGTTCTCTAGACCTCTATACCAGCTTACTTTCTAAAATTTTATTCAGGACCAATTAAAACTAACGTTTTTAGAAATAAAACCTCACACATTCATCAAGAGTGAATTTTGGACAACAGTTCAAAAACTGTAAGACTTTCATAGTAAAATTTCATAGTAAAACTTTCTTAGCTCTTTTGTTTAGCTTAACATCTCTTGATCTATCACCCCAACAATGTCAGGGTAAAAATGTTACTTGTGGTAAAGGGACCCTCAAACTTTGGAAGTTAATCATAAAAACTACAGTTCTTTTACATATTTATGTGTGCATCCTTTCCTCTTCTTATTTCTTAGTCTCATTCATTGTGTTACGCTAAAATTACTTTGTAAACTCTGTAAGACAGTGTTGGTCTCTTTACAGTCGTTCTGCTACATAACCAGTGCATATTTTAGATTATGTACAAAATAAGTAAATAGCAATCAATTTTACTATAAATATTTTGCATGCCGAACCTGGGCATTTTCACTTGTTTTTAAAGAAGTCTGGTCTAACAATGCTATCAAATACTAATAATGGCACTGAGGAAAGCCACTAATGGTTAGAATTACAGAAACTAGCTAATCCACCAACTTCATGTATGTGTGTGTAATATCACGAAGTAAATGTTGTTATGCAAACCCTTGATAATTGGCACAGCTGATTAGTAGCTATGAAGGATAAGGGCCAGATTCTGACCTCAGAAGAAAGAGAACGCTGAAGTTGTAGGAAATTATTTTAGTGTAAATCTGGGGAGTACAGAATATGCTTCATTGAGTTTACAAAAAGATTTGATAAAGAAGCAGAATAAATGAATTAACATTCACTATCAAATATATTCTTACATATCAAGAATGGTTCACAGCAGCATATATGGTATGCCATTCTATGCTTATGTTTTAGGTGAAAAATTGGTGATTAATACCATAGATCCTTCTCAGTGACATTAGAATGTGCAACACACAGAAAAACAGGACTCAGAGTTTGATGGAGAAAAAAACCCCAAACCCAACTGAAAACAAAACAAAAAATAGAGTGCGTGTCACATTTGAGATAAAGAAATTCAAAAAACGAAGTAAAATAATTAAAACTGAATGGTCAATGCTTATATTTTTATGTCTGTTTAGAGAGAAAGATCTTTGGAACCATACAATGCTTTTGGTTGGAAGGGGCCTTAGAGATCACCTAGTTCCAATCCACCTGCCGTGGGAAGGGATACCTTCCACTAGACCAGGTTGCTCAAAGCCCCATCCAGCCTGGCCTTGAACACCTCCAGGGATGGTGCATCCACAACTTGTTCCAGTGTCTCACCACCCTCACAGTAAAGAATTTCTTCCTAATATCTAATTTAAATTTACCCTTTTCCAGTTTAGAACCATTACCCCTCATCCTATTGCTACACTGCCTGATAAAGAGTCCCTCCCCATCTTTCTCTCAGCTTGTCCTCACAAGGGAGGTGCTGCAGCCCCCTCACCTTTATGGCCCTTCTCTGGGCCCAGGTGAGCAGGCCCATGCCTTTCTTATGCTGGAGGCCCCAGCATAAGAACACGGTATTCCAGGTGGGGTCTCACAAGAGTGGAGTAGAGGAGAAGCATCACCTTCCTCAACCAGCTGGTCATGCTTCTTTTGATGTAGCCCAGGATACAGATTGGCTAATGGCTTTCTAGGCTACAGATTGGCCATGGCTTTCTAGCCTGCTAGTACACACTTCTGGCTTATATTCATGTTTTGATCCACCAGTGCTCCCAAGTCCTCAGTGCTGTTCTCAATCCACTTATCACCCAGTCTGTATCTGCGTTTGTGATTGCCCTGACCCAGGTGTAGGACCTTGCACTTGGCCGGGTTGAACTTCATAGGGTTCGCACAGGCCCACCTCTCAAGCCTATCCAGATCCCTCTGGATGGCATCCTTGCCTGTTAAAGTATCGACCGCACCACTCAGCTTGGTGTCATCGGCAGACCTGCTGAGGGTGCACTCAATCCCACTGTCCATGTCCTCAGTAAGGATCCTTGCCCTTTAAAGTATCAACTGCACCACTCAGCTTGGTGTCATCTGCAGACCTGCTGAGGGTGCACTCAATCCCACAGTCCATGTCCTCAGTTAAGGATGTCCCATATGGACTCCTGAGGGACACCACTCATCACTGGTCTCTACCTGGACATCAAGCCATTGACCACAATTCTTCAAGTGCAACCATCCAGCTAATTCCTTATTGACCAAGTGGCCCACTCATCAAATCTATGTCTCTAGATTTTACAGACAAGGATGTTATTTGGGACACTATCAAACACTTTGCAGAAATCCAGGTAGATAAGAGTTGTTCTTCCTTTATCCACCCTTTTGTAGAAGGCCACCAAATTTGTCAGGCATGATTTCCCTTAGTGAAATCACATTGACTGTCACCAATCACCTCCTTAGTTTCCATGTAACTTAGCAGAGTTTCCAGGAGGATCTACTCTGATCTTGCCAGGCACAGAAGTGAGACTGACTGGCCTGTAGTTCTCCAGGTCTTCCTTCTTTCCCTCTTAAAAAAATTGGGGCTAAGTTTCCCCTTTTCCAGTCACTGGGAACTTAACCAATCTTCCACAAGGTTTCAAATATGATGGAGAATGGCTCAGCAACTTCATCTGACTGTTCCTTAAGGACTCTCACACATACCTCGGCAGGCACCATGGACTCGTGCGCATTCAGGTTCTTTAGATGGTCTCAAAACCGACCTTCTCCTACGGTGGGCAGTACTTCATTCTCCCAGTTGCTACCTTTAGATTCTGTGAATTTGGCAGTGTGGCTAGAGTGCTTCCTGGTGAAGACCAAAGTAAAAAAGTTGTTGAGTACCTCAGCCTTCGCCGTGTCGGCTGTAGCCAGGTCTCCCATTTTGCTCATCTGGGGGAGTACAGTTTCTTTCATCCTCCATCGTTGCCCTATGTACCTGAATGAATCCTTCTTGGTTTTTTTTCTTGTCCTTAGTCAAGCTCAGCTCCAGCTGTGACTTGGCTTTCCCGATCCTCTCCCTTAATTCTTGGGGCATGTCCCTAAAATCTCCCCAGGATGTCTATCCCTCTCTCCACCGCCTGTGCATTTTGGTTTTGTGTTTTAATTTGGCTAAGAGGTCTTGATTTAGCCAATCTGGCCTCCTGCCTCCCCTGCCCAACTTCTTGCACATCAGGATTGAGACCTCTTGCACCCTAAGAAAAATGTTTTTACATATCTTCCAGCTCTTCTTCTTTCCTTTGCCTTTGAGGGTAGTTTCCCAAGAGCTCCCATGCACTAACACCCTAAACAGCCAAAACTTTGCATTTCTGAGGTTTAGGGTCTTGACTCTCCTTTTCACCCATCCTGTACCTCTTAAGATTGAGAATTCCACTGGGCATGATCACTGCAGCCCAGGCTACTCCAGTCTTGACCTCTCCAATAGATTCTTCTCCATTAGTGAGCAACAGGCCTAGCAGTGCATCTCCTACAGTTGTCCTTAATGCACTCCAGTAGTTTCATGGACTGCTTGCAGTTTAACGTGCAGCTTTTCAAGCAGGTGTCTGGGTGATTGAAATCTCCTATCAGGATCAGGGCCCATGAGCATGATGCTTCCTGCAGTTTAAAAAAGAACTCTTCATCAACCTCTTCTTGATCAGATGGCCTGTTGCAGACATAAACCACAAAGCTTTCTTTGTTAGTTTGGTCTCTAATTTTCACCCATAAGTTCTTGACCTGTGCATTGCTGTTCTTCAAAGATAGCTCTGTACAATCAATTCCGGTTTTGACACAGAAGGCTGGTCCCCCATCTCTCCTTCCTTGCCTGTCCCCTCTGAATAGCTTATAGCCATCAATCACAGCATTCCAATCATGCGATTCATCCCACTAAGTTTCTGCTATAGCAGGCAGGTTGTAGTTTTTCATCTGGGCAGCAGCTACCAGCTCCTCCTGCTTATTTCACATCCTGCATGCACTGGTATAGAGGCACTTTAGCTGGTCTATTGACCACTTCCTTTTTTTCAGAGGAGCTCACCCTAATTCCCTTGAGGCAGTTCACAGGATTTCCCTGTTGCTTCCTAATGCCTCAGCAGCCCCTGACTCTTCTTGAGTGCTTAGAACAGCATGTGTGCTTAGAACTTCTTAGCGTGCTTAGAACACGCTAAGTCTAATTTAAAGCTTTCTTTGTAAGTCCAGCCAGCCTATTGGCCAGGAAACTCTTGCTTGATTTGGTCAGGTGAGCGCCATCAGCTGTCAACAAGCCCATTTTCTCAAAGGTATGCCCAAGACTGTAGAAGCCAAGACTTGAGCATGGCACCACCTACACAGCCAATCATTCACCTGTTCAATTCATCTCCTTTTTCTCGAACTCCCTTGTTCAACTGTGAGGATAAAGGAGAACACCACCTGTGCTCCCAATGTACTTTAACATTGTTCCAATGGACATAAAGTCTCTTTCAATATTTCTGAGTCACCTTGTTGCAGCATCATTTGTACCTACTTGGAATAGTAGGAAAGGGTGACAGTCTGCAGGCTTTATAAGGGTCAGCAGCCTCTTAGTGACATCATGAATGTGAGCTTCTGGCAGGCAGCAAACTTCTACAGAGATATTGTCTGGGCTACAAAAGGGCACTTCAGCGCCTCTCAGCAAGGAGTCTTCAACAACTAACATCCCATATACTTTTCTGGTAGCATGGGTTCTGATGTGGGTGGATGAATGGAACAACTTTGCACAGTTGACCTTCCCTGGGTCTTGCCCAGTACTCACTTTCTCTTCACTTTCCAGCCCCAGGGCATCGTTCCTGTTATGTAGGGGCACCTCAGGGGGAAGGGGAACATTCCTGTTCTTTTCATCAGAAAAAGGCTTCATGATAACATTAACACATTTTTATCTAAGTTCTGGTGATATTTATCACACCAGGAGTAAATCATATCTCCAAAACTGAACTATAGGACCTGATAAATCATTTACCAGTTTGCAATATAAAGCTGCAGAATAAGCACAGTAAACTAATTAATTGTTTCCCAAATATCTACACTGGGTAACAAAACTCAGATCCAGTCCTCCAACGTGTACTATGTAACAATGCAGAATGATACACATCATTTAATGTCCTCCCATTGAATCCAAAGGCAAAAGTTCCATTTCCTTTCAACCTAGTCAGAATTTTAACCAAATACTGATCCTAAATTGTTTCTGTAAAACAGAAATGAATTGAACTCACCTGATCATTTGAAGGCAGAAGGCCAAAGATATGAGAAACAAATTCCCAGCAGTTAGAAATTTCCCAGTCACTGTATATATTTGCCAGGAAGACCAGTATATATGAGAGATCAGACTGGCAAGTCCTTTTAAAATCTTGCTACAATTATTTATCTACATGAGGGAAATGTCAGCATACAGAGTCAGTGTTTATGAACACTTCAGGAATTGTTTTAACAAAAAGTTTGGTTTATAGCACTGCAGTACAAATTACACAAGTATAAGACTTATTTTGAATCCTTTAGAGGATTTCTTGCCAATATTAGGAAGGGGCCATGACTTCTTTGCATGTGACATGTCACATTCACAAGAGTATTTCCTAGCCAAAAAGGTATGACGAACAATCTATGTGGACTTATTATTTCATCTTGTGAATTAATTCTGCTTGTTCATGGCTACACTGATTTACTGGAATAATTAAAACAGTTGGGGGATTTTCACTGTGATATTCCATGCTATGGGGATTTACGGTATAACAGATCCCACACAGGCTTCAGCCTACTACAGATATTTCAGCAAGGGATTTAATTTGCTTTTTTATTTCATAATGCTTAAGCCAGACAGTTGTGCTTCTCAAGGAAAGAATCCATTTTCAGGGAGCACACATCTTTTAAATATTCTATAACTTGACTTTGTTACTTAGTATTCTTACCACTGGTGAACTACTCCTTATTCAAAAAAAAGCAGTTCTATGTCTTTAGCACACTGCAGACAATACATACTGTGTTACCAATTCTAAACTTAATCTAGCACAACAATTCTCTACAGATGCATTCCATTCTCATATTCCGTATAATAGGATTACCTTAGGAGTTAGCACTCAATGGTAAACAAAGGTGATTATTCCTACCAGCAGGAGCCTGTCAAGTGACTGGAATATAGTTTTACCTCATGCTCTGTGTAGTCAAATCTAGAGCTACACTTATAATAAGAAAATAAAAATCAGAAATTTATTTCAAAAGGACAGTTAAATAAACTTCTGCTAATCCAGATTATGCTGTTCTTATTACTTTCATAAATTGCTATTTTTCCATGACTGTCTACAAATTCTATGCCTCAGAAAATCATTCTTAGTGAAAAGTTCCTTATCCAGTCATGATCAACTCTAAGGATAATAAAAACAAAGCATCTATAAATCAGCAGCCAGGAGTTGTATTAAGCAAAGGGCTGAGATCAGAGTGAAGCTGAATACAAGGACTGTGAAGACATGTGTTGAAGTATCTTAGCTCCAGAATACACAGAGCTATCTATTGAAATTGCCAGGGAAAAGTGTCTGAAAATGTTTTAAATCTGAATTAAAGTTTTGATTTTAAAAATAAATAGAAATGAAATGAAAGGGATGTTCCTTTAAGGCATTATTATCATACTAACATGTGTACAGCTTTCATTCTCAATGTATTGCTAATGCCGAGCAAAGAATTTATTTATTTCACTTCTTACAGCATAGTCCAATAGAGTTTCACATGTTTATCTTCTCTGAGCAAAAGGGCCCTTCTGCATCACTGAACTTTTTGTAGACTAGGGACTTCATTTTGAAATATTCATCTCCTAGTAGTCCTTGCTTGTTTGACAGATTGCAAAAAATGCAAGTAGATGTAAATCAATGGAAAATGTAACATGTCAGTCAAAAGTAAAAAGTAATGTTAAATAAGTCTACAGATACAACATAAAATGAAATTAAAATAAGAAATTGGTATCTTGAGATATTTATTCTTGAATAGATAGCAGTAAATGGTCAGACTCTGCCTTGGAAGAAGATTAGCAATGGGAATTCCATGGGAATGTGCATTGAGATTCTTGCTATTCAATGAAGACCTAAACAATCTCTGAAAAGAAGACTAAGCAATGAGGTGACAAAGTTTGATGACAATACTAGGTCACAGTAGCAGAATTAACAGCTAACTGTGAAGAAAAGCAGAACACAAGGACAGTACTGAGTCACCAGATAATAAAACAGCAGCTGAAAATTTAATATAGAAAAATGTAAAGTAATGCACATGAAAAAAAAAAATCTAACTTTACAAGTAAATAAAGAGCTCTGCACTTATCATTACCACTCAGGAGACTGTGGAGTTATGACTCCAAGGAAATATAACCTCATTGCTCATTAATGGTTAAAAAAAGAATCAGATGTATGACCTTATTAGAAAAGAAATAGGAAACAACACAAAGCACATCGTAATACCACTGTATAAGTGTTCAGACACATCTTGAAACACTGCATGAAGTGCTGGTCTATCCTGATTTCAAAAAGAACTTTATAGACTTCAGAGAGGTTCAGAGGTCGGTAACAAGGCTGATTGAATATGTGGAAAAGCTTCTTTGTGAAGAGTTACTAAATAACAATAATAACCACATTAAGAAGCAGCATGAACAGATAGATTAGACTGATCCAAGAACCATTTGAGCTTGGGAGGAATCTCTGGTTGTGTCTATTCCAACCTCCTGTTCAAGGAGGGGTCAATACTGGATTCAGACTAACATGCTCAGAGCTTTGGCCAGTTAGATCTTGTTGAGTCATCCTTCAAAGATGGAGACTGAACAGTATCTCCATGCAACTTGCCAATGTTAAGTTGATCTTCAGTGAAAAGTGGTTTCTTCATACCCGGTCAAAACCTCCACACTTTCCATTGAAAGCCACTGAATTGGCTCATCTTTATCAATAACTTTAGACTCCAAAATATATATAAAAATTGCAGGAAGGAGTCATCAAATGAAGATGGCAGAAGTAAGGTTCAAAACAGACAAAGGAACAAGGTTCTTCATACAGCTGGGTGAATTGTGGAACCCTTGCTGAGACTCTTGCAGATTATGAAATTTTATGTGGTTTCAAGGAGACAGTGGGCATATCCATTCACAGAAGAGTAATCCACTGAAGCTTCCTAATGAATCCTTAGGAGACATGACATTTGGCTAAATGAACCCTTGTTCTCACCTGACACAGCTATTCTTTCATTAATGCTCTTTTCACTAGCAGTTTCTGGTAACAGATACCCATTGATGGGAATCATAAATTCCAATTTTTCAGATCAGTTTTTTTTCTTATTCATTCTATGTAATAATAGCTCATCTCTCCACCCAGAGCTTGCTTACACAACGTATATCAAACAAAGTCCTTCGCAGTTTTAAACATCATGATTCTACAATCTACCTCTAATAAACCCACCTACACTGGCTAGACACCCAAAGCACCAGCTCTGCAGGCAAGTGAGGATTTGTCAAAAATACCACAAAGGCTCAGGAAGCATTACAAATAATGGTTCTGAAGGGCAAAAAACCTCTTTCATGAGTGCTAGCCCTCATGCTGTTATGAAAGCTGAATTTAGTACTCTTGAACACTAGGGATTAATGTTACTTACTACATTCAGACAAAGTGCTCCTAAAATCTCCCCCAAGCATTTCTACCAGTGCATTTCATGACTATCTGCAGCAGTACATCACTTATTTGGTACTAAACTTCTCCTGAGTATATTCTGCTGATCATTAAAAATTGTCCCAAATGTCCTGTCTCATACTTTGCATCAGCTGACTCCAGAGTCTAAACTTATGTAATTTAAGCCATTTCACTTGGGAAGGGGGAGGGAACAAAGATAATAATTCTCCCAAACAAACAAAAACAGAACAAAACCCCAAAATTGAAGACCAAAGTTCTCCATCTAAGTGAATTTTTGCTGCTTGTATAACTTACTGAGAAGAAACAAACCTTGAAGTTAAAAGCTGCAAGTTAAAATATTTTAATATAAAAAAAACAAGAGCCAAAATATTCATGTACCATAGTTGTTCCATAATTTACACATCTGCTTTTATGATGGATGCCATTAATATTGTTTTAGTTTAGAAAATAAATCCTGAAGACCTAATCAAATGTGGAAAATGAAGCAAGACAATAGTACAGAAACAAGAAAAGACAAGCCTGGATAAATATTTGTAGCCAGGGAGAAACCACTGTGTTTTGTAGAGTCTATGAATGATATGCAGTTCCCACAGTGTTTATATTTGCTGAGCTGGCCATTGATATTTTGAATTTTAGGAGCATAAAAAGTTACCTGAATTAATTTCAAATGAGGATGTGATTATCTTTCCCATAATATGTTTTATTTTTACCAACTGAAAAAAATTCTAAAAGTTGCTCACCCAGGATTTAGTTGAAAGATGGAAATATAGTGAACTTTGAAGGAAAAGGGAGGTTTAAAGATGAAGAGGAAAGAAACAGAATGACTCAGGCTAGAGCCAAAAGCTGTAAAGTATCTGTATAACTTTATTTGGGTTGGATTTTCTGGGGGGTGGAGCTTTTCTTTTTATTTTTATCCCGAGTGGTGAAAAAAGTTGAATAACTCACTAGACAGAAACCTGTGAAACCTGGCAGAGGTAAAAAAGCCACTAGAAAATAAATCTCTTTCCCTGAAGTTTTTATTATGTTGCCCTGTTTTTACTTGGTTGAAAGGTATGTCAAAAATATCTCTTTTGAAATAGGGAAGAGCCATATCTTCTAATTTTACCAAAGATGTAGTCCAATTTGCCTTTAAATACTGCAGACAATGCAGCCTAAGAGCTTCACAAAATCTTCCATTGCATCAGTCATTGCATCATTTCAGACCAAACACTACTGAAAGGAGTTGCCGTATAAAACACAAAACACAAATCCCAGCAGAGGAAGTAAAACACATATTCAGATTCAAGTCCAGATTTCCAAAGGTGAATCACCAAATTTCATTACAAGCAGAATTGAATATCCTAAAAAACAAGGCATGCACACATTATATTTTTACTCCCCTCATAAACTGTATTCTTAGTTTAAATTTGTTAGATAAAGGGTTTTTTTTCAGAATGAAGACAAAATCTCATGTTGTTTTTCTAATTTCAAGATACTCTCTGCTCAAAGGCTTGGTAGTATTAAAAGAGCTGCACAGGATGATATAAAATCAAACATATTTGTCCAATACAGTTTTCTCCATGGCATTTAAAATCTGAGTGCGCAAACTTTGCTGGAAAATTAAGTGTTCAAGTAGGCAAAAATAATCCAATACTACCTTAACATCATTTATTTTCCTGTTCTTCCCCCTCCCAGTACCTTCATAACCATTTGAAAATAAAGCCCAAAGTAGAAAGAATCTGTGTCAGGAAGTACACGGGAAAGAGGAACAGAATTTTCTAGCACAGAAGTGAGGAGCAAGTCATGGATATTCCTTGTCTGAATGTAGGAATGTGCCTTAAATCAGGAATCTGGGTTCCTTACCTATTCAGCAGGGAAAAGGTCGCACTCACTCCCATCTTACATACTCTGAATTGCCCTGGAGATTCCCCAGTCAGCAGGAAACACAAGGTCCTAACCTGGGCACCTGAACAGAGTACACCTGGTATGACTGCCAATGACCACTTCGCATTCCACAAGCAACTGTATCCCAAGCAACTCTGCTTTGATACCTAAAAGTTCTGCCTTTGTTACCTTGTCTGTTCATGGGAGCCATAAACAAAATTCCATCATTTAGATTAATTACTTCAACAGAAACAACAGCTAGCTTGTCAGGTTGTCGAGTGAAACTATTAAGAAGCCTATGAATCACATACCCTCTGTGTCTGAAAGGCTTCACTGTGAATCCAGTAACACAACCACAAACTAGAAAAGGCTCCTCAATTTTGTCTTACTGTTAAGGATTCTGTTAATCTTGCTCCGTGATCAAATTAAGACTTCTACTACCACTACAGCCGTATGATTCCTCTCACAAAGTAATCAAACTCAATTGTTCCAACTCACCTAGCTGGAAGTCTGCTCTGAAATATCACTTCCTTGACAATCATCTTATATTCAGCCTAAACTTATTCCCAGTCACTCCATTCTTTTTGGTTTTGTACTGATACTTCCTTCAGTTTAACCAAGATCTTAATTCTTCCCGGCTCCCAGACTCCATTTCTCCATTGCTACCACTTTTAATCTCATTTTTAAGAGGATTCAGCAGCATGACATCATATTACTGGCCACATCATACTTGTCTCAGTATGGATAAACCTTTCTTAAACTTGAGTAATAAGAAATGTATACTATATTCAGGCTGGATGGTTTTCTATTATACAAGACAACAGTATTCATTTCACTAGTGGAAAAACTTTGCATTATGCAATCTAGAATCCCATTTTTCTTTTTCACAGCAAGCTCATATTGTTAACTATGTGACTTACTAAGAGACTGAGGTCTGTCTTGTCTTCTGTACTTTGAAGTTGATAAGCCTCCAACTTATAACAGAAATATTTGCTACGAAGTACCCCACATGAGTGATTTTTATTTCAAGTTATTAAATTTCTTCCTATTACAGCTAGTCCACTAGGCCACTAACACCTTCTCAAGAGATGATCATAGTCTTCCATTTATCAATGATACTTCACAACTTAAAATAAATTGTGTCAACCAGACCACAAAGGAAATCTCTGCGTAACCTCCCACCAACTTTCTAGATATAACTCCAATAGAACCTGCTGCCTGTCCTTTCTTTGTCCAACCTGCAATTATTAAACTCATCACTGCCTTCTCCACACTAACTAATCAACACATATGGGACATCAAATCAAGTGTTTCAGTAAAGTCCAACTAGATTAAATCTATTGCATTTTCTTATCTAGAAAATTAATTAAGGAAGAGAGAGAGTAGCTTAGAGCATTCTATTGCAAAGCATTTTAATGTTATTTTCTTTTTAACTGTGTATTTATTTTTTGCTCCTTTCAGACATGTTCAGTGAACTGTCAGACATCATACTGCCCCCACTGTAAATGACAGGAAGCCACTAATAACCTTTTTAAAACCAACAATAATTCATAAGGGACAAACTTCCAGGCACAACAAGCAAAACTATCTTTTTTTTTTTTTTTTTTTTTTAGAATAAGTAAAACACATTGGACAGATCCATTTGGCAGGTATGACAAGGAAGCAGAATATGGTTTGAAAGCAGCAGTATGATTCTGCCTTTTTATACACTTTAGCATTTTTAATTTATTCCTTAGAAATTTTATTCTAAAAGAATGCTTTCATTCACTATTTAAAATTTAGTTTAATGGGTTTTTTTCCACTTAACAGTATTCTTCATCATTTAAATTTTCTCATTCAGCTGAAACCTTAAACTTTTCTTGCAATGAAAGCATTAATAAAAACACACCTTTTTGATACAGATATTTTATGACCTGGACACAAAGTTTAGATTCAACTTACTTCAAAAATGTGTATGTATGTCTTTTCATTGTTTTTCACCTGGATGTCAGCACATCATAGCACTCTTTGCATGCTACTACTATGTACCTTCCCTATTTCAGCATGTTTGAACGGAAGGTTAACTTGAAAATTCCTAGGCTTATTTCAAACTCAAGAATTTGTAATTACAGCTCCTTGGGAATTCAGTAACATGTGAATTCCACATGAAATCAATTTAGATATTGCTATGTAGGAATTCTTGTGTTTTCTATATATTTTGACAATTGTATATTTCTACAACAGTCAATTTCTACTCTGTTATGAATAGATTGTGCTTGAAATATAGTCTGCTTTCAAGTTGCAGTATATATTTACCAACAACGATACATATAGTAACTACATTACAAATATGTATTTTCTCTTTTTGTCACTCATTGGTGTTTCTAATTCCTTACAAGCTCTTGATTGTACTTTGGAGAAGGAGTCTGGGAGAACAGATCATATTACTTCACAAATTTTGAGTTTTAAACAAAGTCTCTCTCAGGTTTCTGTTGGACAAAAAGGCCTCTGCTATTTGACAGCTCCAAGTGAAACATTTTACTGAATACCACTGGCCATTCTAAGCCTTATAACGAGTTAAAGAATAATAGGCCATTTTAATTAGAGTATGGCCACTTTTCTGAGGTAGTCTTTTGATTGAAATGTATGTCAGTGGAATTTTAAGTCCAAAGTGTGAGCCACAATAACAGATTTCCTAGGAAAGCCTTCTTTAGACCTATACAGATTCATATTTATGAAGCAGAAGAGTAAGACTCAAGATTTAACTAAAGCATACTTATATTAAATTAAGCTGTCTCATAATAGTTATTTGTATAATGAAAGCATTATAGCAAAAGTATATAATCAACTGCAGTGCATGCAGGGCACGCTGCAGGCTTAAATCCTTACTGTTTGATGAGTGATTTAGCATCAGTGAATGAATTGTCAGAACCAAAATATAAATTAAACTTGCCTCTTTAGTAAGCTTTTGCAAGCCACATGAGGTTCAAGAGTTACAGACTGTCCATTTCTGACACAAGTAAAAACATCCTTATGCTTTTCATCCCAGCAGTGAAACGGGAGGGACTGGTAGTCCCATCTATTCAGCCTAGTGTAGGGTTTATAAAAAATCTAACCATTGCTGCAGTTTCTCATAGATAACTGCAATTGTACCACTTGATGAATATTCTTTTCAGTCATTTTTAAGACATCTGTAAACACAGATACATAGCAGTCTTCAATAGTTTACTATTTCCAGATTATTTTCCAGTTATTTTAAACATCTGAGTCTTAATGAAAAGAAAAAGAAAGAAAACCGAAACGGGTTTTTCACCATAAGTCACAGTGCAAATGGGAACTTTTTCCTCCACATCCAAAGTTCACATTAATTAAATAATGAAACAAAGAAAAAGAAAACACAGCTAAATGTCAAACAGCTTTCATTTGCATGACGGTTGAAGTGCCCTTCTGTGTCAACATAAGGCCTTGATTATTTTCAGACTGCATTACCTGCCACCTTTAATAAAAGCTGGTCAAGCAGGAAGAGTTACAGCATATGCTGAATTTGGCAGTGGCATATCAGCAATTTATCCCAAGACCTGCAAACATGCAGGACGTAAGGAAGGTCTGCTCAAAAAAAAAAATTCCAAGTAACTTCCACAATAGATTCCTTTCTGAAAATATTCAAAAAATTAAAAATGGAAAACTCACTCCAAAGAGCCCAGAATTGGGGTCATACTGTTGCCACTATCATCCTAGATTCTTCTGGTGTTTAGAAAAAGAAAATAAAATGAGACTTGAATTCTGGAATCATAACTGCCTATCTTTAAATTCAGTATCCCTTTGTTTCTAAGCAGCAAACAAAATTTACTCTAAGCGTCTTCAACAAAACTTTCATAAGACTTTCCTTATGTTTTCCTTTATATTTGATAAAAATCAAATTGCCTTATGTTAATTTGTTTAATCTGTATAAAAATGGTTTTACGATGCCAGAAGACAAGCCTCTTCATCTAAATTGTGGTGTCACTTCAAATCCTAGACATTCCCTTCACTGCTTTTCATACTTATGCCACAAATCTCATTGGTCATACACAGATCTTTGAACACAGAAGTACATATTTAATAAATATAAGCTTCTATGTCTGATGCCATGAAATTGCGACAGCATGAAAAAAAGATTGTGTCTGTAGGCATATGTACAGAGGTGCCTGCTGTTGAACTTCAACAGAATCCACACTCCCTGTGTTTGCTTATTATATTTTCTGCAGCTCTTAAAACACAAATTTAGTGCTTGAGCTCTGAGTCTTCAGGAGCACTGAATGAGCACAGAGGAGCAAATTTCTGGCACTATGCAGAGTGCTGTATAGGCATAACAAGAGGCTACAACTCAACATGTGGGCAGGAACATCTATCATGCTGTGCTCATCTGAGAATCAGGCAATTAACTGCTAACATGACATTTCTCAGCCAATAAATAAAAGTGCTTACAAATATAATCCATTTTCTAGAGATTTGTTATTTTAAAACATATTTTAAAAAAACCCACAATGCACTGTGGAGAGAGGAGGGGGAGGAGGTAGATTGTTAGCCATTTGGATAAGTTTGAGAGATAAAAATGTGCAATATCTGGACACAAATTTGTGGTGCCGTATTGCAGAGCTCAAGACAAATTGCTTATCTCTGTCCATACAAACATTCCCTATATTAACAAAATTTTCTCATACTGTGAAAACTGACACTATACAAACTCAGTCCCATAACTAAAAATATTGTCCTTTCCAAAATTTAAGACTTCTTTAGCAATAGTACGCACCCTTCCAGAAATTAAATTTTACGCATAGGTAAAAATGCTGAGACAAGATTCCCTAAAAACACTGCACAGCAAAAGGAAAAATTCCACTTTTTCACTCCAGCAGAAGCATGTTTAAAAACAACCTCAACTCCAGATGTCCTGAACTTACAAAGGAACTTTTTATTATTTAGATTGTCGTTTCCATATAAACAACTTTTTTGGTAGTTTATTTTATATTTATTTTCCAGTAAGAAGTCCCAACTTTAAAAACATTTTCCCCCCCTCTTCTTCTTAACAAATGCTATATTAAGCCATGTGTCTCACCTTTACTGGCTTTGCTGATAACGCAGCTTCCTAGATTCTGCTCTAGTACTTTGAAAGCTCACACTTTTTAGTACTTCATGAATGAGAGAAATGGCTAGAAATACAGTTTTGTTGTGTGAGTCTTTGTCCTTCCCTGCTTCTGTTCTCTAGCCCACCCAACAAGTTAAAGTCTTTCCTACACAATCATCCTGTGTGGCAGCCTTATAACCTCTGACCACCAACTAAACACACATCTTCAAACACATCTGCTGCTGCTACTGTCCAGTCCGTAATTTTGGAGTTTCTTACACCCCGAATGAAAGGATGCTTACAATGTTACTTCTGTGTTGCCTTGGTGATGTCATGAATGTACTTGTGTTTCTACAGCACCGAGAAAGGAATTCTTACATCAGAAGTAGATTTGGGGTTTTTTAATAATGCTGGACATCTGTGATAGACTGCTGTATAGAAAAGAACACAAAACTATTGTTTTGCTGAGATTTGTGTAAGCAAGTTTTTATTAGCTATTCCTCTGATGTAGCACCCAAAATTTTCACCTCCTGTCCAACTCATGCAAACTGCACACTTCCTTCCCTTGATCACAAACACTTTTGTAACATGGCTGTTTATTTTCAAGTCTCAGAAGAACTGGGGCAGGGGGGAAGGGGTAGGTCATGGACAGAAAAATGCAGAAAAGAGTACTAATGCTTGAAGTAGTTGACAGTATCCTTGACACACAGCCTCAGGTAAACACCAATGTATTGGAATTAAGAATATGTTAGCAAATTGTTGTTCTCTCTAGGAAGCTTCAAGAGTCACTATACCAACATTCTTTCCTTCCCCCTCCCCTGCTCCTGTTCTTGGAAGTAGATAGAGGATATTGAGCACACTGAAACAACCCTACCAACTCCACCTGTAGCTTTCAAGTCTCCTTCAGGCTTTTCAGACTGAACACAATTACCAACTATGATGTTCATTCTCCTTGTAATGCAACCATTTTCTTTTTGATCCATCAACTGTCTTCAAAATATCGACAGCATGTCACTAACAAGTCTGCAGTCCCTGGCTGAAGAGACAGTTTTGCTTATGTATCTGTTCTCAAAAAGCCCAAAAGAAAGCACATAATAATTTTTAAATGTAACTGGCACCAAGACTCTCCCATTCTTATTGACTCATACATAAGGCTGGTAGGGGAAACTGTGTGGACAGCATTACGATTGCTTTAGACATGGTCACCTGTTCTATATCTTTCCTTTAGTGGCTGCATGTTGTCTCATCATCTAGACTTCTTTGCCTAAGACTGCACTTGACTGAAAGCCAGCATGCAGGAACTCATTTGAGGTAAAACACAGCGATTAAAAAAGCTGAGCAACCAAAGGTACAAGTGTAAAAGGGCCATCATCCTTTTCGGTATCAATTTTATATCCATCCTATAAAAGTAGGTTGGGCATTCAATTGTATGTCTTCTGTTTACCACAACCAGGCAGCAACAAGTAAGAAAATGGTATTTTTGCCCTTTTAGAATGAAGATTCTGGGTTTATAAAACTTCACATTCCCAGGAAATACACCTGTGCAAAGCTGCATAGGGGTTTTCCAGGCCACATAAAGTGTACCTTTTTCTGTCCAAAATTGCTCCCTTTCTCTTCTGTAAAATGCCAGCCAAAGTACCTTACCAGACCCTTGACAAAAACAATAAATCAATTTTAAAAATATCTTAACTTGCGGTCTACCAAAGCCTGAGGGCTTTCTTTTATCAGACCTCTAAGGTTTATTGTAAAGCTAATAGATACTTTTCCTGAGGGAGGGGTTTTGTTTCAGGGGAAAGAATATAATTCAGCTTTGTGGAAGCAGTATTCTGGTATTCTCGACCATATGATATTTGCTTTACTCCACTATTAATTTTTTTGTTTTCCTTAGTGATACTGTGGTGGATAAATTGTATCATATTTATCTTTTCTGTTTATGCATCACAGCTAGTTTTCAATGCTCTTGGAATCAAAATAATGTTCTCTTTCCCAGACTCACTACTTTTACTGTGGTTTCTCTAGTACATCTCTATTTATTCATTCAATCTTAGACTAATACAGTGGACTTTTTTCCCTTTTTTTTTTTTTTAAATTACTTTGCATTTACCATTTAGAGGAATTGCTCATGGAGAAATACAACCTGAGGAGAGGTTAAAGTTAAAATAGAGCCATAAACAGAAACTGGAACAGCAGAACGAATTGTTATGCAGTGAGAAACAGAATAAGAAGATACGGTAAATAAAGGAAAAACGAACAGAGAGGTAGTACTTCTGAACACTAGGGAAGGGGCGGGCGGTGGAGAAGGCATGATTAGGAAAGAAATAACAAGTAAATTTATTCCGTAATTTGCATCTCATTTTATCTTGACTATTCTGCTGACTGATAAAGTCCATTAGGCAGCAGCTCAGCAAGTGACATTATGGTCAGCACAAGATAATTAATTAGCATATATTTAATTCTAATTCAATTTCCTAGGGGGAAAAAAATACTCAGTTTTTCTTTCCATTTTCCATATGCACATACTTTTCTACAAATATAAAATCCTATAGTTAAAGAAAACAGGTGAAAATTTAAGACATACTCAGCCACAGTTAGCATGTTGAGTCTTGTAATTGGAACAATCAAAACATAGCAGTTTCCTTTCCTAGCAAATTATGCAAGTCACACTTCATTCACTGTGCAGCACACTTGAGACTGATGCACTTGCCATGATAATACATAAGCTTTAGAGGTTCCAGTCTCTACCTCGGCTGCTGACAACTCATCCAAGACCATAGCATTGTGGATTATTTCATGTAACAAAACATGAATGAAAGAAACAGTAGAGAACATTGTCAGTAGGAAATAGAAAAAGGCAGGTTTTTCACGTCTTCAAAACACCTTTTTCAAAGGCTGTAGATAACTATTGAGAATTCCCATGTTATCAGCTATTCAAAAAGTGCAAGACAACAGCTATTAAGTAAACTTGGTGCACAAAGCAATTGAAATAAATTACAGAAATGTAGTTGTTTTAATTTCTCTTCGTCTGGAGAGGAATCTCAAAGTGCTGAGTTGTAGTTGAGTAGATCACATCTGTTTTCTGTTATTTTAACTACTTTAATTAAATCTTTGTACCAAAGTGCAGATGAAAAGTAAGAAGCAATCATGAAAATAACAGATGCTTGTAAAATAGCAACAGTTCTGATCAGATTTCTGATCCACTGTCTGGTTAAGGAAATATAAATGGTGAGCTGGGACTGCATCACTACAGAAGGTACTGCACAACCAATGAAACCAGAGGACAGTTTGGAAAATAGGAAGAAGCACTTTCAATAGAAGTATTTACAACAGCTGTTATAACCATGTTCAAAAATTATGGAAGTGTTCCAATTATCTTCTGTATGCTCCTATTGCCTAGCAATCTAATTAGTATTTTTTTTCTAAAATCTTGCAGTCTAGATAGTAACATAGTAGCTTTTCATTCTATCAAGAGAAAACATGAAAAGGAAATTCAAGACAGTTATTTTTATATAATTTTATGACCTGAGATTTTTCAGTCTGAAGTGATCCCAAAAGGCATGGAATGGAAAAGAACTATGAGAGTAATTAAATGGATAAGTAACAGGTATTGTATCTCTCTTATACTAACTTAGTTTTGCTTAAAGGTTAGTAAGATGCAGTACCATTTGATGATGTAAGAGAGGAAAAAAAACCAAGATTAATAAAAGTTTACATCAGATAGTAGTTTTATGATGCTTACTGCTCAATAGTTTATGGCAAACAGTAATATCTCTCCTTAGTGAGAAGCCTACTAACCCTCATCAAAGCGTGGGTACCTGTATGTAAGTCCCTTTCCAGGGACAGAAGAGCTGCCCTTTGAAGAGATGAACACAGAAAGCCTAATTTCTCTATCAAGAGAGGATCGTTCAATAAGAGTATTTGGACGGAGATGATTGCTTTATTTTGAAAACTGCATAGCACAACCCTTTAGACTTCAGCCTTTACTGTCTAGATTGTGCCATTTAGCTGGTTTCTTACGAAGAGACTAACAGCTGAAAATTGTTTCTAGAAGGAAGTTTTTAAAGGTACGAAGAAGGCTTCTAGCATTTTATTTCCTGAAGCAAGGCAGCCAAAGAAGAGGCCAGAAGTAGATACTTGTAGATATATAACAATTTGATAAAAAATTTTCATCACTATCTATGTATAAAGCCTTCCTCTCCCACTCTAGTTCATTTGCTCTTATGTTGACATTCAGAGACTATTGTTACTAAGCAATATCTAGATCTCAGCATGTGTCATGTAATATAGATATAGATCTCTGCGGGGAAATCAATGATATGCAATGTTCCGCCCCAGAAAGAGAAGGAGGTTGGCTATTAAGTGACATTATTTATAAAGCACATGCAGTGAAAAGAACATAGAAAAGACTGTGGTAGCCTTTGTCTAAGTTTCAAACTTCATAAAAAAACCCTCAGATGCAAACTCAATAATTTATTTACCTAACAGAGGAATTGGACATTATTGTCTCTATGTATTTTCAACAATCTGTGATGCAAATTCAAGTTGCTCTGAATGCAGTGCACAAGGCAAGAGAAACTTAGTATTTTGTAGAAAAGCAGGTTTGCTATTAGCTGTTTTCAAGGCATATATTTGAAATTTTTCTGAATGGAACTACATATTCATTTAAGGAAAGCTGATCATTGTTTTTTTCATTAAGGGTTTTTTTCATTAAGGGTTTCCTGACGTACATTTGTAGTGTACACCTTCTGCTTTTCTAGACTGTATATTTATGTGTGCAGACTTGTATATATACACAGGTAGAAGATACATTGCATGCGTCACAAGGAAAAAAAAAGTATAACATATAAGAAAAAAAGGCTCATTTTCACATGCAATCAGAGCTGTTTCTGAAGCCGCAGCTAAAGGAGCACCTTATAATTTGTAAAGCTCCAATAACATTAGAGCAGTGTAAGAGTTCAGTCTTAATTCTGAAATTTACTGCTCTCATCAGCCTACACAAACTTTAATAGCGCTCAACTGTCACTTGCATTCTGTTTCAAATTCTTCATGTCTCTTGTTGCTGCCAGTGGCCAAAGAACAGTAATCCTTGCCATGGAATTATCTATGCTTTTCCATAACAACTTGCATGAAACCATTTCCATTTTCCACAAAAGTATCTAGCAAATTATTCTGCCACTGACTATGCTATTTGTTCCCCTACAATATCTTCCATGTAACTGCTTCTTACCACTCTTTAGTACTCTTAACATTTACATCTATCTTACTTCCACATGCTTGACATTCGTATATTTCTATTAAAACTACTTAATATTTATATCGCAAGTCTGTCAAGAACCTCATTGTGCTGGAGAACCAGTTGTTCTAGCCACTGCAGGTACTCTGACAGACACAGGGCTATTGACCATAACAACCTGCAATTTAAAATGACAATGAAAGGTAAGTAGGAAAGGAATGTACTTTAGGAAAGGCATTGTACAGTGTTGCATTTCCCTCTGTATATAGTCACATGCCCATTCCCCTTATGTGCCTCTCAATCTATCAGCATTGGTCAGCCTTCTGCTAGGCACCATTTCCAAATCTGGTTTGAAAGAGAGAATCAAAAGATGCAGTGATAGCAAACTAAAGAGCCTGAAAGACTATCTTCATATTTAAAGAAGAGAGAACATGTGAAGAAACTCCGTCACGGATTAGAAATATACAGTATTAAATAAGTGGGAAAGAAAAATAGGGAGAGACCATGTTACTTAAATCTCTAATACTATTATGCTTTAATTACATTACCCACCACCTTCACACTTTTCCTCTACTCCCTTGACCACTAGCCTTCTTCAGTGTTAAATCCAATGTGGAAAGTCCTGATCTTTATAGTCTTTCTTCCTAATTCATCTTCTCCAGGCCCTCAGTCACTTCAGTTATCTATCTATTCTTTCCTTTCCTAACCCTTTCATCTATATTTCATTTAAGTTCACTCTCTTCCAGGTAGTTAGATTCTCTTACAGTCATAGAGGGGGATCTTCAGGTTCATTTAATGTTATTTTCACCACTGTTGTAAAAGATTACAAAGGTGAGAGCAATTTCCCTCAACCAGCAAAAACAAGAGACTGGAGCTGGTTTCAGAGAACAAGAACTGGTTTTGGGTAATTAATAAACAATAAAACACAGAAGTAGGTGTAATTCTGATACAAATGGCTGAGACCTCCCAACCCTTCCCATGAAACAGGGCCTGAACAATCCACCGTGCCTCTCACAGATGGCTTGAATTCCAAAACTGGGTGGAAAGATTCAGAAGTGTAAAAGTAATCTATATTGCTAGGAAGATACAGCTTCACATGTAGACAATTATCCTTGGAGATAGGAAGAACTGGGACAGAGGATGTCAGTAACAGAAATGTACAAGAACTTCAAAATTTAAAGACTCAGCTACAATTCAAGGGTTTGGCTAGTGTAGCTGAGCTGTAAAATTCTGTGTCAGACCTAGACAAACCATCAAGAGAATTTTTCTGTTAATGTAATTTAAATTCAAGAAATGTTATTGGCCCACAGATTATTTTTTAAATCTGCATAATTGTGGATGACATTTGAGTTACAGGTTAGGGTAGTTACATCCATTAGCATATAGGTGGGGGTATATTCATGTTCCGAAGTAGTGTAGTTGTAAGTAGCAAACTTCTAAGTACTGCCCAAGCCTGAGACAAGGAGATAAGACTTGCTCCAAAAAGGCTGGAACTTAGTTAAGAAGGTAGGCAGGAGCTGAACCAGGAGATGAGTCACAAAAAAACAAGAGAGAATGATGACAAAAGCATATGCATTAATGTCAGAAATATCAGAGGCATAAGGAAGAAAAGCATGGAGAACAGATTTTGAGACCTGATCAGAATAGGACGGCTGGAAACATTAGTCGGAACATCTATGAAAGACTGAAGAGGGTGGAAGACAGAAAGGAAGAAATCCAGAATGAGTGGGAGGAAAGAAACACATTTGCAATTGCTTTGTCAGGAATACACTGGTATCTTCCTACTATAGAATCTTTTCTCTCTCTCCAAAAGATAATCCCCCAATTAAAAGGGGATTGTCAAATGTACACATGTGAATACAGTAAATTAATCCAAAATAATTTTAATCTATATTAATTGACTATTAAAAGGATTAATTTATTAAAGGTCAAATCCAGACATTCTTTCTCAAGAATGTCAACATGGACGTAAATTACTAACCCTTGTAGAAAAAGTGTTAGAAAACATGCAGAAAGGGTTAAGGTTGCTCCAGGCATTACTTACTCTCTCTTCAGGCATTTCCTGTGCATCAGCTGCTGCTTTGCTTAAGGGAATTTGCTGCTTAAAATGCATATTCTGCCAGGCAACTACAGTAACTGACATTAAGGGAGAAGCAGCACCACTGAATGGGCTTCAATTTGCCCTTTAGCAATGTCCCACCTTTGCCTTTTTAATCCCTTGTTTCCTTTGCAAAGGCTGATTATAGACAGAGGGATGGAAGAAGGCAAAGAATATGTAATGTAATTGCTTTCCATTAATAAAGAATGGTTAGTCCAAGCAATCTCCCTCTAAGTATTCTTCTATGAGCTAACAAATGGACCTAACCATTGGCAATGAAAGAAAAATCAATTTATTTGGAAGTAATGTAAATTTATTATGAAAAATGCTCCTGGAATGCTGCAAGCTTCTCCCATTTCTGTTGACAAATTGGTTACTTACAACTATTGACTTAGAGCAAGGACTGCTGTCTGACAGAACTGCACTGTGACAGAAAAGGGCCTGGAACTGAACTTATTTTCAATTCCTTTGCACTCTGTGGAGAACTACATCACTCTGTGGTGTAGAGTATCTTAGCCTATTGCTATATAGCTATTCTAGCTCATGAGCAGAGCAGTGTACTGGATTTAGGTGGGATAGACAGGGTAACATTCCCGCTCCCTGACCATTTTCTTACAGGAGGAGCAGCGGAGAAAAAGCCCCTGGCTCTTGTCATCTCTGTGAGTCATAATCTAAGCAGAAATGAGCATAGGAATAGAGGAAGTCTTTAACTTCCTCATCACTCCCCCACATCATAAGCAAAGGTTATGACAATCTAGCCTTAAGTACTTTGGATAAAAACATCTCAGTGAGTCAGCTGTTTGCAAATAGCTCTCCGCCTTCCTTTGCTCTTCATCTCTATGGGTGCTCTGTGTCTGCTTCGCATTCGCATGAATTCCACCCCACCTCCTCCCCTCCACCCCCCCGCAACTTCTGCATGCAGCTAAACTTTCAGAAGCTCTGCTGCAATCGCTCTGAGCGTTCCCTTTTGAGGTCTGGCATCTTCTGATTCCATCAGTAGTCACAACTTTGCTTTTAAAGTTTTGAACATAGAACGAGACAGCCATCTTGTCTCCTACTCATGATCTGTAGGTTATCCAGAAGTTACAGTTCTTGAAAATACACCTTATATATGTAATATGTCAATGAATTCAAGGCAGTCTCACACTTCTAGGCTTTTACAGATATTTTTAAGGTAAAAGGCTGACCAAATACTTTTGAAGCATGCAGCGGCTTTGTTCTTTACAACAGCAAAAATGTTCTAATTTTGGTTTCTGCCCCCTGCTCCTTTTTTTTTGTTGTTGCTGGTGTTGAAGCTGTTGAAATTCCACAGTTTGTGCAGGCCCAGTTGCTAAACATATCCTCTTGGTTCATTTTCTTGCAATATAGCTACTTTCTGATTTCACAAGAGTTGACTCACTTCTGACACAATGTTCCAGGATGAACACCCACATAGTGTAACATTCAGATTTCATTCTTTCCTCCACACATACTAGCACTCTCATCACCTGAAAGTAGCATCTTACTTCCTTTAGTTGACCAAATATGCCTCCAGTATATTCCCATAGAAATCTAGTTATTATAACATTCTATTGAAAAGTTATTTACTGTTGATGGTGTACTAATCATCAGTTTGATCTAAAAAATACTAATTAAAAATATATTTCATCATGGTTTTTCAAAAAGAAAAAATTATGTTGAAATTTGTAAAGCGGTCTGTAGAAATCCATTAGCTTGTTCATCCAGTTATGAAAATAATATGAAGTCCTTCTAAAACACAAATAATAAAGTTCAGTGTTTTATTATAAAAATATTCCAAAAAGTTTATTTCCATACCTGATCAGTACTAATTAAAACCCTCATACTATGCTACAAGTAACTTTTAAAGGGTGGGGGAGAGAACCAAATTAGACAGAGGGAGGGAGTGAGGGAAAGACCAACATTTAGCTGTATTTTGAGAAGTAGCAGATGGTTAAGTCATGGAAGTTAAATCAATAAAACACCTAGAATATTCTAAGCAGTTAAGAACCAGAAAATTAGACATTTCAGGAAAGGAGGAATTTATTATGAGGAAACCATTTAAAGAAACAAAAAGCTACCTAAGGAAACTGACTGAGAGTGACTAGACAAATAGTACACACAGATTGAAAGGACATAGATGCAGACACTCTCTCTGAATGCTGTGAGTAAGAGCGAAAGAAAGAGGTAATTACTATATTAACCCTTATTACAAAACATGGCTAAATGCAACTCCATAGGCTGCCAATAGAAGAATAAATAGCAATACTGTGCAAACCAGCCAGGGAGAGGGCGGAGGACTAGCAGGATTATACATATTGTGCTATCTGAGGACATGAAGTAGAAGCAATGGAATAAAAATCTATTAGAGGAAGTTTAAAAATAAATATTAACAACATATTTTCAATTGCAAGATCACTTACAAATTATGTTTTTTAAAAAAAAAAGTATTAGATACTGTATTTTCAGAAAAAAATGGGAATGTAAATAATGTCTTTTCTACCTGCAGTTTGTATTATTCTAAGTGTTAAACTAAGCTTCAGCTAGTTCATGATGCACAGTTCTACATTTGGTGAAAAAACCAAAATGTTTGCACAAATCTGCAGGTTCATCCTCCATGTTAGATAAATTATGCTCAGTGACATCTGAAACCACTGAACCAATACCTTGACTGCCTAGAAACTTAAAAAACTCTTTGAAAGCTATGTGACATCATGCCATGAAAGAAAAATAAAAGCTATATTCCATTTTTATTTTTAATATTATTCCAGTTCCCTGATGACATTTTTACTCATTCAATACATGCTCTTTTGATGAAATGACTGGTCTGGCAGACCATGGATAACTTTGACAATGCAAATTTAAATTGACATGTAGGAAGATACAAGATTTGGTGTCCCCATCATCTGACACGAAACCTGTGGCTGTACTCACCAAGTGTAATGAGACACTTTCCCAAAGTCACTTTTATTCAAATAGTGCTACTATCCCCTAGGAACAGTAGTCAAGGAATTATTTAAACAGCATGCTACCACAAGGCTTAAAATAATTTCTTAGGGATTACATATTTTGCAATTTAAAAACAACAAACAAACAGTAGGAAATATTTTACATACCCAGTTTAAAGAAAAATAGCCACAGGTGGTTATGATTAAGTTCACAAAGCAAGATGTACTAGAATGTAACACTAAAAATAATGAAGTTTATTTTGTAGGTTAAAAAATTCTCTTTCAGGGCCTGAAATGTTCAATATGTTAATTGAACCTTTAGAATTTAATTTCACAAAATATATACTGGGAAGTTTATGCTAAAACATGAAGATCCTTTGAATCAAAACGATGAATATATGTGATAAAAAGTCATTTCGTTACCTTAAATTGAAACAAAGGTGCTCTTTCCCCCGGATTTGAACAAATTTCATTATATCAGCTAACATTAAAATCTTACGCTTTATGGTCTTTTAAAAATTTTATGGGCAGCCTCATGGTTCACCTAATTCCATGGCAGTTCAGACAACAGCAACAGGGAAGCTTTATTAAGCACTCTGAATACCTATTTTCAGTTTATTGAGACATATCAGTCTGTTTATTTGACCCATATGTCAAACTATGGCACCATGATGAATTTAGCATACTTCTGTCATTAGCCCCCGATGGCTAGGTATACATATGCTGATGGCATGTACAGTAAAATTACAGGACATAAAAAATATATATATACATAGAGAGATTTTTTTTAAAAGAAATTTTTAAGAATAAGCCCACAAGAGCAACTGCTTCCAGTAGCCAGGAACTCAAGCAGATACAGGTTGCCAGGTTCAGGAAGCTCAACACCAGGCCCAGTCAGAGATGTCTACTCTGCCTTCCCACACCTGAGAGAACCGGGAGGAACTTGAGCAATTCTGGATAAAGTCAACTAAACTCATCCTCTTGGTCCAAACCCAACCCCATGGGATTAGGAAACTGAGGCAACAAAGTGGAAAAGGAAGCAGACACACCAAGGCAGTAGTAGCAACAAGCAGAGACAGTAGTCCCAATGTCATTACAGGGCAAGGTGGAAGACAGTCATGGAAAAACAAAAAATCTGGATCCATACCGGTTTGGAATATTTCTCAAGTGAACTCTGTTTACATAAAAGCTGAGAGCCCCTCAGAAAACAAGGAAATGCAACTGTGTTCTCTGTCCTTGTAGATCCAACGTTCTTGTAGATGCACACTAGAACTTTTCTCTCCTATTACCACTTATCAAAGCACTTAGATAAAGTGTTCTTGTCTATTAGGAGAAGGGGCATATTCAACAGTTTAAACATAGCAGTAGCATATTAGAAAGGAACAATCAGTTCTTGTCTGTGCCCGTAAGGCAGAGTCATTGGTATATAATAATACAACATATTAATGTTGTTCCATGAGCATTGGGAAGACAGGAAAGGCTAGGGCAGCATCCAAACCTCCCTATTTCAGTAGTACTCTTGGATACTAGGAAACGTATATACGTATATATCATAGGACAAAAAACCACCACAAAGACCAGAAAGCAAACAGAATTAAGACTTATCCAAATCTATGCATATGTTATCAGCATGTTGTCTCATTGGCCTCCTGGAACATTACATAGTTAACATTTCAACAATGCATTATCAAACTGAGTGAAGTTCCTGATACCAACATTAGTGCAGGGGCATGCATTTCTGACCGAGTACATTATAGATAATATGTAGACTAAGATTTCAATGAATTTTCAATAAAACATTCATTTAATAACTGTGTAAATTCACTCTAAGAAATAAGTATCTCAATTTTAAAAAAATAAATCACTCAAAACCATGTTAATCACCTTATCTCTGTGTGTGCAAGTCACACATACATATATGTATTTAGGCTACAGATACAAGAATAGGGTACAACAAAGATTTTTATCACAGTTACTGTCCTACTCAGAAAGTGGTATTGGAAATGCTAACCCAGCAAATAAGCAGTATGGAAGAATACTGATAATAAAAGTAGAAGCAATGAAAAGAAAACCTTCTACTCACACTTTTGCTCCTCCCATGTAGAGCACAGGTATTCTTGTTCATCATGACTCTATGACTAAATCAAAATTGTTCTGTAAGTTTCAAAGGAGAGTTTTTATCCCTTGACCATCCAAGTACCAGCTGTTATGCTGAAAGGAAATTAATTTATATTGTTAGCATCAAGGTGTTTGCAAGTTGTACAACATCCATGCATAAGCCACTGCTTTCGTATATAAAATCTGCACATTCTAAGATCCAGTAGAGCAGACATTTTGTGTCACTAAATCATACAGCATATACAGTTACCCTGAACCATGCAACAAGCATATCCATGAACAGTGTATGCTTTCCAGTCAATAAAAATGCTTCCCAACCCAAACAATTACAGAAGGTTACAGACTTCTGAGGCAGGGTTTTTTGCCACAGTTATTTAACTAGGTATTGGCAGTATTGTTTGTAATAATGAAATAAGCTTTATTGGGTATTTTTGCCAGTTTCTTAATCTGAGGGGATCTGTTAACCTATACACTATTCAGACCAGCAGATACATGCTAAATTTAGGGGAAGAAGTCCAGGTGCCTAAGGATGCTTAGACCAGTAGTTAGGTACTTTCATATACTTGTCAGAGTTTGACAAATTGCTCTTTGTTTTATAATAATAACTAAGCAAAAGCCCTAGAAACTGATGATGGCATGGCATGGCAGGTTTGAAAAGCAGCATTCATCAGCCTCTAGGTCAGTGCATAGCAGTCATCATGAAAGAGTAGAGTTAAAGGGAGATTCATATGCTCCAGGATCAGGCAGTTGAAAGATTTATATTCTCATCTGGGCAGGGTACATCTCTGCACACATTTTTTAACTTAGCTCTGTCTGCCAAAGATGAGGTAAAGTGCAATTTCTGATCAACAGAGCTGCTCCAGTAAAATCTCCTAATGTAGAATCAATCATACCAGCAAAATTACAGGTATGGCTTATTTGCCTCATAGGCAGGCACATCACTGATGCAACTCGTATGGGTACAAGAATTATTTTCCTAGGTTAGGCATCATCCACACTAGCATAGTGTTGCTACTGTAATGTACTCTTTTAAAATGACTAAGTTTTTGAGAATCTCTGAAGCCTACCTCTGCCAAAACAGAAAATGAACACTGGAATGTCAAGTATATTCACAAAGATATACACACATACAGATGTAGTTTCCTGCCCCCACAGAAGAACATCCTGACCTGTGACAGATCTGAAAGTCTAGTTTTCCTTCTTAAGAAACCCACTCATCTCAATGCATGAGCAAGTCTCCAGCACACTACTTGGACTTTTGATTTGTTTTCTAAAAGTCTGCCACTTCCTTCAGATAAATCTGAAGGATTTTAATCTGAAGGATGTTAATTAGTTATGTATTTAATTATTTATAGGCAGGATCCAGTAACATAGAAGCAAAGCCAACTGTTGAGGAAACACCTAATTTTTTCCATATTTAGTTATGATACATGCAAATATTTTTGTTGGTAGTTTTACAACAATTAAATAGAGGTCTAATTTGCAGTTAGAACTGCAGACACTACAATTCCTTGTGGTCCTGCTGGATGCCCTTCAGTGTAACCAAGTTAGCCTCTGCCCCAGTGTGATGGAGTTCCAGTTCCTTCATCCCTTGTCGATTGGCTTCACCAACCACTCAATAGTTATTTACAAAGGTGAAACAAATTCTGGCATTGATTTTGTATCACTGTCCAGAGGCTATGCCCACAGGTATATAGCTGGGACTAGTCTGGCAGTTCCTGGGGGCAGTGCTGTCTGGCTTATGTACACCCTCACTTTGCAACTGACAATATGCGTCAGCCACTGTGGGTTACATTCATATCAGGGGCCACACAAACACATCCATTGGACTTGCAAGATGAACTGGTTGTCAGAAACATCAGAGACCACAAGAGATTGGTGGAAGAGAAAATTGATTTGAGTGGACTGCTGTTTATTAAGTCAGAGACTGATGGTTTGGAATGGTGTCATACTTCCACCCAGAATGACAGGCTGGCCAAGCTGCCAGAGGTGTATGAGGTGTCTAGCTCTCCAAGTCCAAGGTGCATTACCATCAGCCCATGCTCAATGGAGGCAGAGAGTGAGGAGGGGGAGGAATCCTCTCCTCCAGAAGCCATGGGTCAGGTTTCTCCATTGCCAGCAACATGTATCCTGGCTACCAGTGGAGATTTGCCAACCAAGGGTACAGAAGGTCCCAGACAGAAATCCATCATGTCCCTGCTGTGGGATTCAGACTTGGGAGCTGACTGAACATCTAAGACAGTGCATGGGAAGAGAAAGATCTTATTCCAGCATTCCCTGGAATCTATTGAAAGAAACAAAAGCAACATGTGTATTGTTTCTGCACGTAGGTGACAGAGTCTTCATTTGAGAAACCTAAGAGTCACATCAGTAGATTTGGGAACACAGAGGAGGTGAGTAGTGGAGACCACATTGAAAAAAAACCACAAGACCTTAATCAATTTGTGAGATATTGCTATAGGCTTTCCTTAATAGAATTTGCATTCCTAGAAAATGGTCTTATTACAAATTATTCATATACTACTCATATATTATATCTAAATATGAATATACATAGGTATATATAAAAGCCATATCTATCTAAGATTTATGGAAAGAAAAAAGAATTCTCAGTGACAAGTCATTTACTTGTCATCTCTACATAGAAATCAGTATCCGCGAAAGAGGATCTTCACATTACTATTTCTATTTAAAATAGCCACAGGACGAAACGGACACAAAAGTAAATAAACCATTGCTTAATCCATTCCAGCAATGCTGAAAATAGGCACATGAGGAAAATATATGTAGCTAATCAAACTAGTTAATGCATTGAGACAAAATTCACAGAAGTCACATAAAATGTCTGGGACTATGTGTGAAACCAAGGTACAAGTTTATGTTTTTAACTCAGGAAAGCAGTGGCAGTACATTAAACGGGTCAATTATTTATTTCATGTATTAAGAGACTTTCTGTCTTAAACACTTTCAGTCAAGTTTGTACACACATCTGTAATGTACAAATCCATACCACAGCCAGAAAGCAGGATAGTAGAGCTCTTACAGAATGCAAGAGAAAAACAAAGGCTATTCATTGCTAGGATACAGTTTGAAGAGGTTACTTCTTGCCCAATGCACATTTGATCAAAGAGTCTGAAGAACATTCCCTGATCACTATTTCTCTGTGGATGTAACACCTAGAATCATTACATGACATTACAAGAAGAGACCTCACTCAGCTAGTCGAGAGGTGCTTCCAGCAGCCAGACTGGTGCAGTTTATTATAACACGGATATGAGTCATCCAGACAGATGCCCTACGTTCAGACCTTTAAAGCTTCCCAAGTTTTCATTCAAAGCAGCATGAACCTTATTGCTGTTGACCATGATGGATATGACCAAAACATTAGCCAAAGAAATAATGCAAACAGAAGGTATTCATAGTGGACTTCAAGCAGAACCGTATATAGACACTTTTATTTCATCATCATAGTAATTAAGCCTTAATAATTGCTGTTCATATAGAAACTGTCAAACACAACAAAGATGGACAAAAAACTTTGTAACTTCATATTGAAGATTTTTCTGATATTGCTTAGCTTTTGAAGAATAGAGGATAATTAAAAGGCAAACGCTTCTACTGAGTTGATAGCTCAATTACAAAACATTTTTACTTTTCTGAACAGGAGATTAAGAGATGACAAAATAAATAAAACCAACTTCCTATTCATGTTGTTTCTAGCTGTACGTTTTTGCTATTCTTTCAAGATATTTGCAAGGAGTAGAAGTCCATTGAGTAAAACAGCATATTCACACAAAGCAAAGCACTGTCATTCACTTTAGAAAATGTTAATAAGTTTAGGAAAAAAACAGAAT
>KZ506048.1:72098-110786 GCA_002844005.1 Limosa lapponica baueri
ACCCTCACAGTAAAGAATTTCTTCCTAATATCTAATCTAAATCTCCCCTCTTTCAGTTTAAAACTGTTCCCTCTTATCTTATCGCTCCACTCCCTGATAAAGAGTCCCTCTCCATCTCTCCTGTAGGCCCCCTTTATGTACTGGAAGGCCACTACAAGGTCTCCCCAGAGCCTTCTCTTCTCCAGGCTGAACAACCCCAACTCTCTCAGCCTGTCCTCACAGGAGAGGTGCTCCAGACTGCAGATCATCTTCGTGGCCCTTCGCTGGACCTGTTTGAACAGATCCATGTCCTTCCTGTGCTGAGGACTCCAAATACCAGAGAAATACTCAAAGAGAAGCAATGAAAAACACCAAAAAGTGTGGCCAGACTTCTTCCAGGGTGAATCAGAAGATTTTAAAAGTAATTAAGAAAGATTCTTGTAGCATCTAGGATACTACTGTTGTTTGTATGTATCTTCATAGAAGAAGCATATTTTCTTTAAGAAGAGCTATAGAACACTGTAAATAATCCTTACTGCAAAATTTAATGAACTTACACCCTTTCTGCTTCCCAGATAGCCTTGCATTCCTTTAATTTTATTAATTTTATTAATTTTATTAATTTTTAAAAAACATTGACTGAAATTTGCACAGGCATACATTGAACTAGCGAGGAAGCTCTTATGTTGTTTTAATATTTACAACTTGACCAAGAACAAGCTGGAATGTTTTATGCTTGTGTACAACAGCTGCCCATCCACCTTCTACCAGGCATCTAACAAACAGAAACTAAGGGGAAGACATTGTCTTCCATGAGGAGTTAACACTCTGCATGTCTATATATTATGCTTGCTCACTCTTACATACATAATTTAAGTTTTTTTACCTTAGGTGCTAAAACCTGAGCAAAGAGATTTCAATGTATGAATTCAGAATGAAGTGATTTTGCAGAGCAGACTGCTGGCAGCTAGCAAGATTATGGTACTACTTATTATTTTACTAAATCTGACTCTAAAGGCACCTGTGGCTGTATCAGAGCTGTGTGTAATAAGATATAGCTCCAGGCTTAAGTTTTTTCTCCTTTCTGATTGACAACAATACAAATGTTACACTTTATCACTTGGAAGAATTCATGATTTAGAAAGATCTTAAACAGTGATTTAGGTTGCCAATCACTGTCTAAAATTTTTCTATAAAAGATGTAACAAGGACTTAAGATATGGCCACCTGTTGCCACCCAACATCCGTATGCATGAGTGAGATGAAGAACTCATATTGTTTATCTCTGACATATCTCTGTTTCTGAGCAGTTCTGGGATGATAAGGTAGCCAGAATTCTTTCAATTAAAAGGATAGGGGAAAAAAGCACATCATCATAGAGGATTAGAGATTTCTTGAACGATCTGCCTGTCTCTCTGATTTGCTGTAAGAGAGCTGGCACTTCTCTGAAAAAGTATGTTGTTTACAGATTTTAATCTCAGAGACAAGCAAAGCATAGTCCCTTTACAGCAACTGAGGATAAAAATCCAAAAGGCCTGAGCTTCTCTCTGCAGTGTATGACTCATTCAGTGCTCAGGACCAATTCTGGAACACTTTCGTGTTGGCTTGTTTAATTTCAGTTGGAGTTGCTGTTTAGGGACATTGTTCTTCCCCAGCAGAAGAGCATACAAAAGAAAAAAGCCAAAACAAAAGAGCAAAGACACTCCAATGAATCTGTTAAGCCACATTGATGAAATTTTCAAAAGCAACAGGCTGTGAAAGACCCAGACAACTGGAACAGATGTGAAAGAAAGGCAAAACTATGAGGAGGAAAGAGGCCCCAAAATAGGAATACAATTAGATTCATCTTATTCCAGAATACATGCTCAATTTTTATTCATCCCTCCTATGCAAAGCAAAACACTGTGTTTCTCTAGTTATTATAATTAAGTTGTGCATATAGGGTATTACTGAGATATGAGAAATCTATAATTAAGAGAGACCTGTGCAAATAAATACTCGAATATTCAAGGCCAAATGTATTCTATTATCATACTACTGGCCATTTATTTCCTTAATCATCTGGTAAGGCATAACCCAGAAATCAATCAAATGTGCCTAGCTAGACTAGCTTTTACCTCCTTTCATTCAATATGGCATCTTTACTATTTCATCTGCTTCATATTGTAGGCATTTTTCACAACCATGGATTTCTTCAAAACAGAGAGAAACCAATTTAAATAATAAAGTGCAAGGTAATGTTTCCGGCAAATTAGTTCCATTGTTCTGCAGAAAAAAAATATCCAGCAACTGATACTAAAGACTAAATGACTCTGCCAAAAACTCGGGTATTTTAATTTATTTTAGAACAGTGGAACTTATACGGAATGTCATAATATCAAACAATGTGTATAACATCTCTGTTTATAAACATTTACACTGCTTTTAAAAAAGCATAATTAACATGAGTGTGAACATTCTACATTCTTCACATTTGGATAAATGCAGAGCAAGCAAAAACATGAATGTTGTACCAAAGAAAATGTCAATGCTAAATATGCTAAATGCTACATCAGAAAAAAAAAAAAAAAAGATACCAAAAAACCTTACTCGTATTATTCAACTGAAAAGCTAATTCTATGTTCCTTACATTCTCCAAAGTTTAAAAACACTACTGTAAAAGCCAGTGCTTCAGAACTACAAGGGAGTTCCCTGGAGAATGTATTATATACAACATTAACATCTCTGAAGAGTACATAAAAATAGCATTTAAACATGGCAAATAGACAAAATTAATTAATGTGTGTTTTGTATTTTAAATGCTTTTTTTTGGAGTTTCCTGTTCCTACAATAACCTATCCTGTTGTTAGCATGAATAATATGTAACCATTCTCTCTACTGGAGAAAATGGGAATTTTGACATTGACCCAGGTAATGTCAAGTTTTAATTTCCATGGAACAGACATGAACTATTGTCACGCTTAGAGTAAACCATATTTTCAGACATTTCATTTTAATTTGTCAAAGGGAAATAGTATTTACCATTATTCACTTTAACAATAATGCCTCTGCAAGTATTAATCACAAATTCAGCAATCAGCTAACATGAATATTTTTACTGTCAGCCCTTAAGTACTGTGCCTTTGTTTTTAGAGATGCAAATTCCTAAGATGTTATTGAACAAAACTAAGCAATACTGGAGAATTACTTTCCTATATACTTTCTCCAATAATTGAAATGTAGGTTATGAGACTAACATTTCAAGAAATTTTTGAGGTCTATGAAAGAAGAAGCAGACTTCTATTTTCAGAAGTTCTTTGAGAAGGCATATGACTGTATTGATACATACAATGCAAGTACTGATGTCAGGTGATTCTGAGGACTCGCTGCTAGAAATGTCATTAATTACAGCTATGTATTGAATAATGAAGATTAGCCAGAAGGATGATGGGTTTTTAACAAAAAAAAAAGGAGTAAAATTACAGTAGCAAGTCATAAAGCATAGAGGAATGCAAAGATATTCCCATTGTTAGATCATCTGTTTCTTTCTTTGGATAAAATTACAAAGCCTGGTTTTCTGGAGACAGGGAATGTGATTTCAGCAGAATACAGCATGACCTCTAGGGGGACACTAAAGTCCACTTAGTGCCTTTTTTCTTTTTCCTTTCTTTTTTTTTTTTTTTTTTAATAACTTCCATCCATCCAAAAGTAAGTGCCCAGCACTTACCACAGAAAAATGCTTTAGAACAAAAGACAGAGACGTGAAAGCTGGGGAACTCAGTCAGGCATTGAGGCTGGGGAAGGGGGATGAAGAGGCAATTTTGGGTAAGAATATTTCCACTAAATATATTTTGCTTATGAATGTGTATTTGATAACTGCATTCATAAATTTACAGACCAACTCCTAGTATTTTATTCGTCACGTTTATGTGTCAGCATTGAGGACTCACAACCAGGGACTTGGGCTGACTCAGTCCTACGGATTGTACTAAGACTGAACAAAAAAAGATAGGCCTTCCCCAAAGCATGTGCAGCCCTAATACATGTACCTAACTACCAAGTGTGACTACAAGAAAAGAAGTGTATTCACCTTTAACACACTGAGAAAAATCTCATCTTATTTTACAACCAAATAACACTTTTCCTTTTTTTTTTAAACCATTTTTTTTTCTTCAGTCTTTTTCTCATGCTAAAAACAGATCAAAGGAAGATAGAAAATATTGGAGAGAGTAAATAATGAAGTATTTTTTATCTGGTTCTCTGCCTATTCTGGCAGAGAGGAAATATGAGTAGCATTAGATATCAACACTTTTGATAATGTAATGATAACTTCTACTTAAGTAGAGTTTTAACTAAAAGAACTTCATCTTTCATTGCCAAGCAAGTCCTTTTCATAATGAAGCGAAACACGTTTGATAATGGGTTACATCAGTCTATGTCTGGCCTGATGAATTAGACATACCTGGGAGCATTGTCTGGCACCAATGCCTGTCAGCCTACAACCAAAACATTAAGTTTAGCCTCAAAACCAGTACGGCAGCACATGTACCATGTATGGTACGTACACAGGAACAGTCTGCCTGCCCTGGCTCCCAGACTGCGGCCAGAGTCAAAGAAGGCCGGGAGCCACTCCGTGAACAGAACAGCAGATGCCATTGTAGCTCCCTCTCACCACTCACTCCCCAGCCCTGTCACCACTCAACTACCTTTTTTTTTAATGTAGGCTATTTGGTGTAAAACAGCAGGGTTTAAGGAGCAGGAGCAGCAGCGGTGGAGCCTTACATAGGAGGCAGCCATGCAGCTAGGGCTGCTCTGCAGGCCCCAGGGCTCTGCCAGCCCACAGAGGGCTGGAGGTGCTGTGGGAGATGTGGTCAAGGAGAAAGGAGGCACTTTGCCCCAAGGGACGCCCCTATGAGGGGACTGTGGCCCATGGGAAACCTGCACTGGAGAGGGGACACCTTCCTGTGGGGACTGCACGCACGACACACCAGGACTGCCCCTGAGGGACAGTCATCGTTCTCCCTCAGACACCTCTTTCATATCCGAAAGTGCCCTGGTCAGCCTGATGATTTCTCACCCTGAGCCATCCCCGTCACTCTTCTGAACCTGCTCCGTCCCATCATACTTGGAAAGGCTTTCTTTTTTCACAAACGCTTTGAATATCACAGATGCAGGGAATCCTTAGTGTATCTCGACACTACACACAAGAGGGTGAGTAGCGCCGAGGCCAGGCACTGTCAGCCCCAGGTTCCTGCCCGTTGGATAACAACTGTTCTAAGGAGGCTTTCTTTTTAATGGAGGAACTGACTTAACATAGCTGTAATACACTGCAAGTTTTCAACCACGCACATATCCTCCCAGCACTGAGTGGATACTATGTTTATTTAACAAAAATGGGTACACTTCAAGATGTCTGACCAGAACCCACACCACTGCTCAACAGGCAGGTGTCGTCATGCAGGCACAAACACACCAGCGTAATGACAGCACCTCCTTTGTTTTCTGCTGTTTTCCACACACTTCCTAACATTTCAGCTTCCTCTTTTACCTCTGAGCATCAAGCTAACATATTGATACAATTGTTTACTTTTGCCCAAAGACCTCATTTCTACACAGCCATATTCAGTCAGAACCCATCACGCAAATTTAAGCTTGCCCCCCTACCACCACGTGCATCACTTTGCACTTCATTTTAGATTTAATCTGCTATTTTACCACATTCTGCAGTTTTGCAGTTTTACATAGTTGTCTTTAATGCCATGAGTAGCTTAGTATCACCAAACTTCTTTTTTCAAATCACGTTTAGTATACAGAAAAGCACAAAGCTCTGCTTCCTGGCACGCTCACATTTCTGAGTTAGCAATTAATCTGTTTAATTCCTGGGTCTTTTAGAACTGTTCTGTTGATTGTCCTTACTCACTTTACCTGTTTATTTAATAAGCTGTTCTACTTTTACTTAGATCTGGGGCAGATCACTTGATGTCTCTTATTAAAAAAAAAATAAAAAATCTATCATAAGAGGCTTTGCAAGATCTCCTGTACTAAGCCTTTGCCAAATGTTCCTTTAATCCTAGTTGTGTCCCTCCAATCTCTCTAGCTGTCATCATGGTCTGGAACATGGTTTCTTAGCAGATTTTTACACCTTCTTACCTTTGTTCCTATTGCCTTTTTTTTGGTCTTCCTCATTGCATTTTTATATGTAACTTCTCAGATTTTATAAAGTTTTGTAACTTCCTCATTTGGGCAAAATTTCAACTTTTTAAAGGACTTCTTTTCTTTTCAAGAACTGTCTTTATCCTACTGTTTCACCGTGTCAACTTTCTTTCACTTTCTAAAAAACTGCGAACTATATGTTCATATTTTCCCAATTGTTTTTCTTGGACTTCTACTAGTTGTACAAAAAAAAGTAATTTATTTTTATAGAAACATGTCCCTTTTCTTCTTTAATGTGTCTAATAATAATGGCACTGTTTCTTCTGTCCTTTCAAATTTCCTATTGATAAAAATTTTCTAACTATTTTTCTTCAGAGATACAAAAATCACCTAGGGGAATGCATCATTTTGAAAGGTGATTTTTCAGAACTATCGGCCTTCCCTTACTGCTGAATTTAAACATCAGATATAACTCAACCTCAAAGGGTTTAAAACCTTAGTTACAACATCTTGATATCTTTTGAGGTTGAAATAAAGTCTGTCCCTCTAAAAAATAATTCTTCTGTTCTGGGAGCATTGATCCCTCACATTTTTGTACTGTTTTCTCACCCACATCATGCAACTTTGGCCCTCTGCTTCTTCCTGCAGTTCTGCACACAATATGGGATGCACTTGAGAGCATACCACAGCAGAGATGGAGTATTACTTATACAACTTTTGAAATCTTTTTCTGGAAGTATTCACGCTTTCCCCATCTCATCATATACTCATTTAAATAAAGGATAGCAATAACACCATATCAGAATAACACAGACACCTTTTCTTCCTATTATAACTACATCTGTTAGAGTTTACTGATGTAGTCTTAGCACATAAAATTTGTGTTTGATACTTTAATTTAAAACTAGTGTATTTTCTGTATAAAGGTCAGCGTATGGTATCCCCTTTTAAAATGTTTTAACTACTACAAGGCATCAGTAATGCCTTATAGCAGCCTTCCAGTACCTAAGGGGGTCTAGAGGAGAGATGGGGAGGGAATCTTTATCAGGGAGTGGAGAGATAGGATGAGGGGGAACAGTTTTAAACTGAAAGAGAAGAGATTTAGATTAGATATAAGGAAGAAATTCTTTACAGTGATGGTGGTGAGACACTGGAACAAGTTGTTCAGAGAAGTTGCAGATGCCCCATCCCTAGAGGTGTTCAAGGCCGGGCTGGATAAGGCTTTGAGTAACCTTTGAGTAACCCATGGCAGGGGTGTTGGAACTAGATGATCTTTAAGGCCCCTTCCAATTTTAACCATTCCATGATTCTAAATGGGGTTAAAGTGAATATGCTGGAAACCATCGAGGGACTTACAAACTTATTTGCAGTTCACATGGGGGTTGAAACTTGATGATCGTTAAGGTCCCTTCCAACTTGAACCATTCTAGAATTCTATGAATTGTTGGCTTTCCACCTTCCACCCATGCCGTACATTCACATTATGACTTTACAGAGCAGCTCAGTGTCCCCTTCTGCATGCTGGTTTTTGTTTCTTTTACCGGCAGTACTAACATTCACCTGTGCCTCACAGTAGTATAATTTTTTCACATTCTATGCTTTTCTAAAACCCATCATAATTTCCCTCCTTCTGTTCCCATTTGCTACTGCATATATTTCCTATTTTATACAGTTCAAGTTCATTAAAAATTAATCCTTGCACCCCAAGCTACTCAAATTTATGCTATTATCATTTCGCGGCATTTCCAGAGGAACAGGTCCAGACCAAAGTGGTAGCGAGGCACTCAGAATTTGGTTCCATTTCAGAACATAAAACGTACTGCATACAAATGACTGTTTAGAGCGAGCTGTGTGATCCAAGTGACAAACCCTTGAAACTTGCTATGCCAGGCTAACAGTTGTACCATTTAAGGCAGATGTTTGCAAGTATGAATTCTTCATACAGGTGAGAGCTGGGAACAGATGAAGAGATTTGTAAATAGCTAGAAATACAACCTTTAAGTACGATAATTTTCTGCTTCATATTTGGAGAGAAATTTTGCCATGGAAGCAACAGAGTAAAATCAAAGTTGTCAAATCTAAAAATAACTTGAGAGAACAACCTTGTTGGCTATGATTTAAACATTATTTTGTCTAATACTGAAACACATAGTTACGAGACCTTGTACACTAGACAGATTCTTAAACATGTTTGCTCCAGGGAAACATCCTGCTTTATATTCCTGTCATATGTCAATGACTGTCAAGGTCAAATTGCTAATCCCCAGTTTGTGAACTCTAAACAGAGAAATACTAGTGAAAAGGATCTAGATTATGATAAGATACTTGTGTATCTTTGATGATCTGCCATCATTTATTTAAATTATACCAAAAATGACAAATATGTTACGCTGAAATTACTTGAGGTGACTGAAAATGAGCTGCCCTCAGGTTTCACAAACCTGAATTTGAAAAGTTATTATTTTATAAGTTTAGACTGAGAAGATGTACAAAATACAAGTTTATGTCATTCTTCCTTTGGCTGAATGTAATTGAAGATTGGAGCTAAAGATTAATTTGTTCAAACTGCTGTTCAATATTTCAATAATATATATATTTTAATAGAAATACTAGATTTTTATTACATAAAAATTTAATTTACTTTTTATTATGTTTACAGTCTGTCAATGGAAGACAACTTTCATATGGAAGAGGAGTTAATATGATCTAAAAGAGAAACAGAAGAATCTTCACAGTGTAGCTAAAATACATTTTTTGAATACAAAAGCAATCCATTTGTTACAGCAAAAAAAAAAGTATTTGGATTAAAAGTATTTGAATGAAGTGTAAAACCAAAGGGTAAATAAAAACCACAAATGAGAAATCCAAGAAGAAATTTTGTCTAAGTTCAAAGACTAGCCTAGTATTTCGGTTTTTCCTGTTTTTGTATTCAGCTGGACCACAGCTTTCACAGATACAACCAGCACTGGCTTCGTGATATCTTAATTTTTATCAACTCCAGTGCTGCAGATAAGATTTCTCTTAGCTCAAGATAAACTCCAGGACAAGCATTTGATTTTGGATACAGAAAAGATACATCTAAAGCTTTATCTGCAATCCCAGGAAAGGATGAAACACCTTTTATGTGATTGAATTTTCCTCCCTTTTCTTTTCTGGCAGAAGGCGGCAAGCAACTGAGAAACATACAGAGGACTCAGTTTTGCTGTTTCATAGTTAAAAATCCTGACTGCTTCTTTTGGAGTCTTGATTCTGGGAAGAAAGTGAAAATGATTCCATGTATAAGGTATACCAAAATACTCACAGAAGCCATGAGAAATCAAAACCACCACAGAAATTAAAGCAAAAAGAGGCCTGCAAGTTGCCTACTTGTTATCAAAGGAAGGAAGGAGTATACAGAAAATGAATGCTGAGTTAATTTGCAAGAAGATTTCAAGGTCCTTAATTTCAGCACTCAAAAATCCTTGTTAACTACAAGTTATGTGCCCAGATTTCCTATACAGTACATGTTAAGAAAGTAAAATATGATCTGCCACTAAGTAGCCAAACAAGTTAACCAAGGAAAAAAAACAAAAACAAACTGGAGTCAATTTGAAAGACAATGCACCTCCCAGCCAGAGAAACCTTCCCTGAACTTCGGATTAATGTGGAGGATGATACCTCTTCTAAAATGGAAGTGCCCATGGTCTTTTCTAGTTATCTTCGTTATTCAAAAGACTAAGTGCTCCTGGAGCTCTGGGAGGTGCTTGGGGCTGAGCTTCACCCCCTGCCCACTTTGAAAGAGGGACTTGAATATGCATTTTCCAGTTCACAAAGGAGTGCTGTGTGTAACATAGGATGCATGTTTCATGGATTCTGAGGTGGATTTCTCTTCTGGAGCTGCACAAATTGCTATAACCAAGAGTCTAAAGGAGAAGAAAATTGGTGCTCTGTCCTTAAAGTCCCCTATTACTTTCTGCTGAAGTTTTAAGATTAGACTAAATTTAGGAACAATATCATGAAGGCACACCAAAGAATAGCAGTTAGTTAAGCTAGTATTTAAAATAGCAGGATATTATGTGCTCTAGATAAAATCTGAGGCTGGAGTAACTTAACCTTATCAGTGGAACCTCCAATGAGAAAAAGAAATTCCCTTAATTCTTCTGCAAGGTAAGAATATTCACTGTAATTTATAGAAACTGAGATTCAGCATGTATACATGCACTGGCTTACAGCGCAAGAACTTGGTCACCAGTCCATAATAATAGAATGATTATTAGATTAATCCCCGCAAGCAAGACACCAGAGAAATGTTCCACATGAAAATCTAAGCATGAAGAGCATTAACTGCCAAACTCTTCAATGGTGCCTGTTTACAGTACAAATCACCAGTAGCAGTTTTTCAGACAATGACACTTGTGAAATTTAGATACCTCCATAGATACCAGCAGGGAACAGAAGATTTGAGGATCTGCATTTCAGGCCCTAGGCATTTATATACAGACCCTGTTTCAAGAGTAATGAACCTGGCATTTACATACTAAGGGCTTAAATTTCTTCGCCAGATTTGACAGTAGAGATACTGCTAAATTGTTTCTGTCCAAAATTCAAAAAGTTGTTAGAAATACTGAAACAAGGCAGGGAACATGACATCTGCAAATAGCAGAATGCGGTCACAACAAACTTAGTACAATTACTATTAGATATATATACATGATGGTGCTCTTATTTCTCTAAGCTTCTACTTTTTAACTGATTATGTTCGCATTTGAGCTGTGGCTACAGCAATAGCCAGGATGATCACACACAGAGAGCATGGCCTGGCCCACTGAGCCAGGACTTTACCAGCTGGTTAAACCTGCTGCACTGTGTGCATGGCAAACAAAGAGCTTGCCACTCAGTGTGTCCTTGACATTTCAGAACTGTGAGTTTTTCCCAGACGAGAGAAATAGCGTTAAGTTTATCTTAGTAGGTTCATTAGGATTATGACAAATCTGAAATACTGCAGAACCGTACATAAGAAACGCAAGCATGTTTGTGTGTAAGAGTTTCCAAAACTATGTCATCTCATGGCTGCATAATGAAATAATAGGAAATTATGACAGCAAATCTACACCAGGCACAAACCTGTATTTATTTTCTAGTTCTAGCAACCTAGGTACATACAGTGCCAATAAGTGGATCTTTAGAAAGTAAATAAGCTTAATTGCACATCTTTAAAATTACTCATTAGATGTCTGTTGCTCAGTACTAGAAGAAATCATCCTGGTGCAATTTGCAATTACAAAACTGAACTTTAAATCCGTAAGTGTAGGTTTTCATATTAATTTCTAGATTATGCTTTCTTATTCAAGGAATAATCATTTTTTTAGTTCTTCCACCATTCACAAGAATAAGATTTATTCTTTCTTTAAATTTCTCATTAAATGTCAAGCTCTGTCTCAAGGACTGTGTTACAAACCACTGTTACAGTAATCATTACAGTGCACTAAAAATTCGGCTTTTATGAACAGTCTTCATGGCAGGCAATAAAACACCATCATCTTACAAACCCAATACTGACTGCCTATTTTTTCCACTATTTAGCAATAAATTGTAGGCCCAGGCAGTGTAACAAAGCTCTACAGTTGTTTGGGGTTTTTTTAAATTGGATGGCCAAGTTAACCACTATAATCTACAGTTTTAACCAAAAACTAGTTTTGAATCCTACTGCTTTCTTTTTTGAGAGCTCAGTCTGGAAACAGATGTGTGAGGCATGTCATATTTTTACATGTTTTCATATATAGACATACACACATACTTTTGCCTGTGCAAAAATACACACATTTTGCTATATTTATGTTGAGTGGGAGACAGAATTCTGAAATGCAAACACAGATCTCATGCTATTTAATTAGAATGTGACTAAGATAATTTGTGTGACTATGACTTCATGAAGCACTTAAAAAGAGGACATAAAAATCAGCAATACTTATACCCAGAAGGGATTTAATTCACAACTCAAGCAAAATACATGAAGGTGAGAAAGCATCTGATACCATATAATCCAGAAGAAAATCTTTTCCCAACTAAATAAGAGAATCTGCATTGATTAGAACTTCTGAATGGATAATCATGTATATTTAGATTTAAAAGCCTGGGAACCAAAAATTGCTTAAAATCTTTTCAGTATGCTGCTTCTGTTACAAAACACACAGGGTATGTGGCATATTCACTTTAACAATTCAGACTAAAATCTTCATAATATGTCTATTTCTTCCTAGGTCATAAAGTCATTATGTTAATAAGTTAAAAGCAGAAGTAGTAACAATTATCAAAATCTGCAGTATTAGAAATGTTAAACAGGAACCCCTACAGAATGGTTAGGAAAAGGTTTTTCTTTGCTTCTTCCTCTCCTTCTCCTCAAAACATACATACCCACGATCCAACCAGATATGATAAACAAGGTACATGTTATAGGAAGATATTATTGGAAACCAGAAATCTAATGCTGTCTTGACAACTTAAAATGAAGTTAGAAATTTGAGGCTTTTTTGTCCACTTTCTTCACAAGTCCTCATCATTTCAAGAAATAACTTAAGTGGTAAACTTTAATTCAACGCTATAATGTACAATAAAAGAGAAAAAAAAATCAAAGGTATGCAGACAAGAGATTGCCATCAAAAGGAAATGTTATTCTCTAACTGCTGTAATTTACAGACAGATTTCAAATTAGATGCATACTTAAATCCAAGAAAAGCATTCCTTAAAACATTATAAATATTTCTGACCTTTAAATTTAAAGTATATGAATATGTATATCTTGGTATAGAAAAAACCAAATTAGATAGAAAATCTCACAGTAAAGTGGCTTCAACATTGTCAAGTACATTTAAAGCACAGAGGATAATTTTTCCCAAATGTAAATACCACATGTCCATCCCTACCTAATTCTCTGCCTTCCTTTCCTGTGCAACATCAGGTTACACTACAACATCCTATGTGAAGTTTGACATTTTGGGGACAATGTAAATAGCTTCATATATTTTCATGTTGTGATTCACTAAACCTACTGTTAGTTTCTGACTTTGCTGGTGTTCCCATTTTTTGTTAAATTGCCACAGCTTAATTTTTCCAAAACTTGCCTTTTGAGAAATTAAATTTACCAACCTGCTTACTGCACTGAATTCTGGAGTCTGGCTTCATTGGTCTGGTTTAATTGTTCTCTGACTTTCCCTTCTTTTCATCAGGTTCAAGAATTTGCCCTCCGTTTTCACATTCTTAAGGAAATCCCACTACTTAGTACCCATCTGAGCTGGGTTTCAGCTTTCTGAACCAAGAAGCTGTAACAAAATCACTGGGAATCTAATAGACAGTTAATATATCGTTGTGTTATTTCCTCAAAAGATTTCTGGGAAAACCTTCCTACTGCAGTATCCAGTGCTTTGATTTAGTCTGTAGTTGCTCACAGAGAGAGCACTGTCTACCTGTCCTTCCAAGTTTGGTAACATACCATGCAGCATCAACACAATAGCGCCTCCGATTTCTTCTCCTTTAAAATATTGTCTACAGACTTTCAGCATATCCCATTCCTTATGCATTCTGAATTCCAGATCAAGCATACACATCTTTGATTTGGACAGCAACATATGTATGCCCTTGTATCTGTCCCTCCTTTTCTAGTAATATTCCAATCAGATAAATTATTCCACAAGTCTCTGTTACACCAATTAAGTGCATTAAGAATTTCATCTCCTCTGGCTTATTTCTCATTCTTCCTGTATAACATTCAGGCTGACTAAAAGGAAAAAAGTAACAGGCAAAGACAGACAAGAATATAACAAGTGGACAATGGCCTTAATGGTAAGGATTTCACAAATTTTCCTTTAAGAGCTAAAGATTTTTTAAGCAGATTCGAAAAATCATTTTTATCCCCTAACTTGTTCAATTTCCTTTTGCTTCATAGTAAACCTGTCTGGGGCCTACCAAAGCATCCTTTCCATGACTGGCTTACAGCTGGGTAACAGGATAAGTTCCTAGAACTGATAAATTTTAATGACAGCTAGCAGCTGTCAGTCAAAATCAAGTTTCTTCAAAGGGGCTGTTCTTGCATCTGCACAATTGAATGACACGAGGAACATCAATCCTTGTATCTATGTTCAACCTGTGCTATGAAGAACAGTATAGATGAATTAATGATTTTTGAGAAATTAGAAGCCAATAGAGAAAAGTTATTTGCTCCTTCTCTGTGATCCACAGGTTGGAGTCAGTTTACCATGTCAATTCTCTGCTGAGATTAAACAAGCCAAAAGTATATAAGCAACTCAAAGGCATAACTCTACTATGCACAGTGCATGATTAACAAAGAAAACAAAACAAAACCATTTTTATTTCTTTGCTAATGTCCTCTCTTAGTAGATCTTCAGGGATTCTGTAGCGTAGGAGTTAGAAATATAATCAAATACAAAGTACAGCAAGTGCTGCTGCAGGTAGAACACAAGGTGGTTGAAAAATTAGAAAAATAGCTTATGATTTAACACATAAGGGAAAAGTGAAAAAAATTTATTTCTATCCTCCTCTCACAAAAACTATTAAGACTTCTTGAATACATTCTGAAACACTTATCTAAAATGCCATTTCTCAGAAATGGTAAGTGTTAATGAGTGCTTTGATGATTCCTTTAGAATCATAGAATCAAAAAATTATCTAGGTTGGAAGGGACTTTTAATATATCTAGTCCAACCATCAACATTACGATGACAAAACAAAAACGTTGCAAATCCTTTTATAAATATCCAGTTTTCTATCTGCAAACTATGATTACTGTATTTGCACAGAGGAGATAGACAAAATTTCACAGATTATATCATTGAAGAAAAATAAAACCTTTATAATAGCATCGGGGTTTTTTTCCTCTGGTGCAGCCCCAACTATTCTTGAGGGAGGAAGATGTGAAAGATCCCCTTCTTTTAGCTCATCAGAAATAAGTAAATCTCAGTATCTTTCCTTAGAGATCTAACTCTCCACTAGAAAAAGGGCCTGGAAACTTTTTTCCACCCCTTATTTAGCACTCTGTGCTTACTCTGGAACCACATTACAAATGCTATTTTGGTATGTCCATATCTCTTTCTAGCCCTGTGCTCTGCTGTTTTCTCCTGCTTTTCCTCAAAAACAATGGCCCTTTGCTTCTTTGGCAATCAGAGTAATTTCTCAGCTTACACAGCCCATCTGCAGGCAGATCTGTAAGTCAGTGGTCTCCACTGATTAAGTGACTATTGGACAAAGAGGTGGTTCTCTGTCCCTCACTGAGTGGAAACGTAGCTGCTATACCCAGGACACTAACCAGTTGTTGCTCAGGACAGAAATCCTGCTGGAGATGACTAAGACCCACTCATTGCCCCTGTGTTTTCAGTCACCTTTAAAAAAGATCTTTTTTCGTGCCTTTCTTTCTCTGTTCTCACAGAATGTGCTCGGATGAACTTCCCCCCAAGGCAGACATAGTATCATAGAATCATCTACGTTGGAAGGGACCTTTAAGATCATTGAGTCCAACTATCAACATAACACTGCCAAAACCATTGCTAAACCATACCACAAAGCACTACATCTATGCATCTTTTAAATTCCTCCAGGGATGGCGATTCCACCACTTCCCTGGGCAGCCTGTTCCAATGCTTGATAACCATTTCTGTGACGATGTTTTTCCTAATACCCAATCTAAACCTCCCCTGGTGCAACCCACCACCCCACACCCTGCTGATGCTTCTTTAGAAATGAAATACAACTCAAATCCAATTCCGTTTGGACTCTGCATGACTCCCTTTCTTTTTTTTAGCCCTTATGTTATACTTCTTTTTTTTACACCGCAAGAGATATTTCAGTTTGAAATCAAGATCTACGTCACCACACAGTTTGTCTAATCAGGCCAGCTTCCCCACTGCATACCAAAAACTTCTTTCAGGCATCACTAGCTGGTCTGGACACAGTCAAAGGATTATGGCCATAGTTCAGGCAAGGAGCAAGACCAGAAATTATTCACAGATGGATTCTTACAAACACAAATTTCATTCAGAAAAACCCAAAACCATGCAAATGCAAGTATATCTTCCCAGAGTACTTTATAGCTCATTTTATAGCACCACCTGACCAATACTATTGTGTCTTTATCCTAGTTGAGAAAAGTATGTGTTGTATCTAATACACCACCAGCTTTTGTCCTCACATTGACTGATTGAAGAAGTTTTAAGTAGTTAATTTAAATAAATGTCTTTAAATTCAGGTAATCCATCTGTTTTCACATGATTAATAATAACTAGCAGTTTAAATGGAGATTTACTAAGGTGAACTAGAAATGGAGCTTAGCTAAGCTAAGGAATCAAGAGTTGCTCAAAGTGCCTGACCTGCTTTAATTCAATTAATTCATATCTGTCTGTACTCAAGGCCTTTATCTAGTAACCTATCTATCACCAGCCAAAGGAAATGACAGCCAAAATTACTTTCTCAAGGACACATGCAAACAGAGCTTATATTGATTGTTACCAACATGAGGGTGGGCAGCCAGCCATTCCACTATGCATGCGAGATGCCAGTAAAGGTTCTGACAAGAAGAAGAGAAAGCCAAGGTGCTGGGAAGGGTGTTTACGGTAGAGGTAGACACACACTTGTAAAGTAAATGGAAACTGGTTTGCAGCCTAGAGCTCCTAGTTGCAGCAGTCGGGTAGAATTTACAAAACTCTAAGACAGATAAGCCATGGCTATCTACACATTCCTAACCTGAGGCCAAGTAAAACAAATGGCCATGAATCAGCACTGAAAGCTATGCCAGTTGTTCTACTTTTTGCCCTGAAAGGAACTAGTTACCCCAGCTAGTGTTGTCCCAACCATAAGAAAAAGGGTTATCTTCTTATGCTACCTCAACAAAATCAAGAATCTGATATCTGTGTCCTGCATCTTAAGCTAATGAATGGAAGAGAAGATGAATATCCATTATAAATAGGCTTAGCATGAATGTTTTTGCATAAGGTTATTTATCCACTTTTTTTTTTTTTTTTTTTAATAAAACATGCCTATAACAAACCAAGAGCTGTTATGGTAAAAATTTAAAAGTACAAGGATCATGACATAATCAGATTAAAAGCCCATGTAACCCAATCTTTTTGTTTTTCACAGTAGCAAACACCAGATACCCATGGAAGAGCAGAAGAACACAGCAAGAGCATAGATGATGTTTTCCTTGCATAATCTCCCACACTCTGTTGACTTCCAGTTCAGGGACACCATTAGCCAAAGCAATGTCCTTGTATCCTATTGCCTTTGATACATTTGTTTATCATGAATTAAGTCACCTGAAACCTGTATAAACTGCATCAGCTAGAAAACAACTTTCAGATATATTCATGCTTTTCACGTAAGTGCATTTTAGCTTCAAAGAAACAGTAACCACACACACTAGAATAGGTACCTTTTTATATTCCAAGTTATAAGTGTTTATTTTGTTACAATGTATATCACTTTACAGTGCACGGATGAATAAAATATAAATGTCATCTATTTAAATTTATAGATTTAAACCAATAACTGCTAAATTTCAATTGCAAGACTTTTCTTCTGCTGAAGAGAGAAAACAAAATTACCCTGGCTTTTTTTAAATACAGCAGTGTTTTGGCTAAACTTACAGTATATTTCCCATTTATATCAAAAAATGTCTAGAAAAAAGGAAGAATAAGCACGTAACCTTATACCATTATCGTCATCATCAAAAAAGCTATTTCTTGAAGCAGAATTAAAGTAATTTATTTTTATTTCTTCTTAGTGATGGGCTAACATAAGATAGAACAAGACAAATAATGAAATATTTTGGTAAAAAGGGAAAAATGTGTGATAAAGTAAATGTTGCATGTAAATTTTTCTACAGTCAGCCAAAGGTTCAAATAATCACTATTCTTTTTTACACAATTTTGACTGATAAATAAATGTCATGCTATATTGTAGGCTGTTAGAATCTAAAGAGACAGTACCGCAAAAATGCTCCCCCTAAGCCTATTGGTAAGACAGAATCTGAGTAATATAGTAGAGAGAGTAAGAGGCTGGTAATGGCAAGTCATTAAATTTTTTCAGCTGAAAGGCTTTTCGAATACATCATGTCTTATACTCCCTAGAAAAAGAGGTCTACTTGCTTGATGTAGAGTGAAGAGAAGGAGAACACACTGAGGATTTGATATTTGCCTTTGAAGAAACTTTTAATATTTTTCATGAAACTGCATCTATCTTCAATCTTCTCTCTTTATAAGAATTTTCTCATGATTGAAATGAAGAGATAAAATCAGCAATGTACTGCCTTGAGAATGGCTACAGACACACACTCATTGTAAGAAAAGTGTTAATCTGATGGAGTCTGTCAAAAGCAAATAGGAAACCCTATCTGTATCTCTCAACTTGGTAAATTTCAAGTGGCCATGACAAAAATAAGTCAACAATTCAGAAATTAATACTGAAGTTGTTAAACATTTCCTTGTAGGAGTAAGAGCTGACAGATCAAACCCAGAAAATAAAAGAGAACAATGCCAAGTTAACGAGTGGAAATGGAACTCTTATGCAGACAGAAACGGGTGAAATACACCTGTAAGATGACGTACATTAAAAAAACAGAAAAAGCCTGACAGTTCTATGCATTTTTAGAAGACCAACATAGTAGTGCAGGCTTATAAAATGTTGGGTACCATGTGAACCAACTAAGACAGCAAACAAGAGAGAAAAAACAAACCACAGAATGCATTGTGATTGAAGAACTACAAAAATTAAAGTTGATCTTTCTAACAGGAAGCATGTTAAACCAAGTCTTCATTCTGCACTGCTTGTTTTGGTGATAAATTTGAGTATATAGCAGTATAAGAATTCTGACTTTCAATTAATGCCCAAATCACACTTTTATTTTAAAAAAACAGATGCTGAGTGTTAATATATGACCACATGACCACTCATGACCACATGATATCTTCGAACAGGACTCTAATATACACCCCCTTTCTCTACTTCTAATTTAAAATGGCTTAGATCAATTATAAAATTTGAAATAATCACTGTGATCAGACTTGATTGCCTGCATAATCCAGCCTAAATGATTGCCCAGATTTAGTTGTCATTTGAATGAGAAGATGTGTTCTTGAATCATCCAACATTGATTAAAAATGTTGCCACAATGAAGACTCTGTGTCAATCTTAACCAGTTCTGTGATTGACTACACTCAAATTTAAAAAAAAAAAAAAAAAAGTACCTCAATGATCTGGATTTGTCTTGCTTCAATGTTCAGCCATTTAGTCCTGACCAACTTTCAGTCAGCAAATTGAAAGTTAAATTGAATTAGGAGGGTTGTTATTGCATTGGCCTTTTTACAAATCCAATCCTGCAGGTTATTTTGCAAAAATAAGTTCACATGGTTGTTGATTTTCTATCAGAGCTCACCAGTGTTTTAAAAGTGCAGTAGTTTGGTTATGCCATTGGTTTCCACCAAAATAATGGCATAAAAAAAATTATCCCTCGCCTTTGTGAAAATCCATTTATATTTCAATAATCAATAGGATAATACAAATGCTCATTATATATTTGAATTTTATTCCATAGGTCCAAGTTCAAAGTTGATATTCCTTTTTGTTTTTTCCCCATTTCATTTTTGGGACATCACCTTCAAGCTTAAATCACTTGCCCTGCTTTTTAGAGCTGTATAAAATAGTCAGTTATAGCAAGAGTCCAAATGCTGCAAACAAATGAATAAAGGATCAGACTGGAGTCGTTTTAGTATGAAAATCTTAAGAGCTGAGAAACAACTCTATAGGCAGAATTGTGTTATATTGGACTTTATGAAGAAAAGACATCTCACCATACATGAATGTAATATGTCCTGTGTCTAAAGAATTCTCCAAGTACTTCTACACAAAGCAGCCATGAGTTACATCTGTCAAGGCCTTAAAAGCAAGTATTTTTCATTCTAAGAGTAGAGATAAATGCAAAACACCTAACCAGAGAGCTTACATCTCCTTGCTTCTAAGAACCAGACCATACAAGATTAAATTGTTCATGTCTTAAGGTGAAAATCCTTCAGATATTTCACAGGAGATAAACCGCAAATAATGGAGTATTTGTTACAAATACTTAAGTCAGATATTGGTCTGAACACAGAATTTAATAACCTTGTTTTGTTTCAATAGCCCTATGGCATTTTCAATAATCAAAAGTGAAGAAGACCTCACTTTCACACTTCTATCATCTAAAATTACTACTTTTATTGATGCAGTAAAAGCTTTGAATTCTTCTTTAACTTAATATTAGGACAGTACTAAAGGCACTACTCAAAAGGCAGTTTGATTTCCTACACAGATAGGTAACTTCTTAAAAATGAATAATGTTCAGGAAAGGGTATTATGGACCTTGGACTAAGCGCAAAAAACTTAGTCTTCTGTTTTCATCTCCTGTTTTGTCCCATTACCTAGCTGCAGAACAAGTTTGCATTATCTGATTGGTATTGTAAGTAGTGAAATCTGCTTGTGCAGCAAGTTACAAGTACACAGAAAGTCTCCTACCAGCAAAAAAGTTGGATAGTTGATGGTGAGGTCTCTCGTCTGCACACGCATCTGGAGAGATACAGAAGCTGAAGTGGAAGAGAACAGCACAGGTTGGAGAGAGATTGTGAGAAATGTGTCAAGTCAGGAAAAGGAGAAAGTGACAAAGATTTCGTCACATCAGTACTCCAGAATACGTGGCCTTTGGCTGCAGATTGCCAGCACATACAGAGCAGAATGAAACCTTGGAGTCTGTGACCCAAATATGGGAGCAGTCATTCTCTTTGCTGCTAGTGCTGCTTCTCCTCCGTTCATTATTTGGGTTTCCAACCAAAACACACACAAGCCAGGTTTGCAAATGATCTGCAGGAAGACCGTAGGAACAATGTATTTCAGCAACTCTGTGATTAAATTTGTTTTTTACGGGCTCAAACTGAAGAACTCAAATCACATGACAACATGACCTCCCAAGAAAAAGTAAAAATTGACTGACTCGTCACTAGCATGATAATTGCCATTTATTGGAAGCTTTTAAGCAACAAGTTTTTATATCAGGCATAAATCATTCTATTTTTTAAAGGGCAATTTAAGGGTTACATCATTTTTGGAAGGTGCCCTGCTCAACTGAACTCATCACATTTTTCTAATTTTTCTTCAATATGCTGTCACAATACACAGGAAAAAAGCAAGCAGCTGGTTGATTAAAGAAAAAGAGGTTTAATTCTATTTGTGTGAAACTGAAGAACTCTGACTTGACATGTACTCATAGAGTAGTTTAAAACATATTTATTAAAAATCAAAAGGACTATTTAAAAAAATAACAATGAAGCACAGTATATTTATCACTGCAAGCCTGATAGGTTTCTGTTCTCCTCCTGCCTGCGGGGTTGTGGTTTTCTGATATGCACAAATGTTAATTTATGCAATATCAAAAAATGCGATATATTTGGCAGAAGATAAAAGGAAAAGTCGCAGGAACAACTGTCTTCCCCTCCTCTTTATTCTCATCTTTCTGTGTAATACTACAATAAGGGTTCACTGCACTGCTCCCTACAGCCCTTTTAGGGCCACTTGTAGCAATAAAAACAGGGCACACAACTGTGCATATAGAAACAAATCACATATTTTCACTTTGTAAACCAGCAAGACATATGTCAGGGTATCTCATGAACAGTCTCACTGGATCTCTCAGTCTACAACAATGTGGTCACAAAGTGATTAGTCACAGGTTATTTTTGAAGCTCCAGTCCACTGCATGGACTGCTGATGCAACCATTAAAGCATGAAATGTTTGCACTCATTTTCAGTCCTGTGCTTCATGGAACATTTAATACCAACTATAAAATCATTTAAAAGGCAATTGAGTTTCCAGCTAAGAAAAATAAGATGACTCCCAAACAGTATCAGTGTATTGACAAAGTGTCAAGTAAAGAACAGCTTAAACTAAAACAGAATGTGAATTCTTAAGGCATTGACAGATTTTAAAAAGTATTTTTGGAAATAAGCATGTAATGGCAACTGTGTAGGTATTCATTCTCTGCCTTCCAGTTAAGTCTTGCTCCTGAAAGGATGACATTATAAAGACCTGCAACATTTTCCAGTTTAAGATTCTTCCTAAAATGATAGGATTACCACTTGCCACACAATACTAAAAGCCTTTGTATCCAGACATAGCCAAATTGCTTAGATACCACCTAGAAAGGTCACAGAACTATTTAAGATAGCAGAGTTGTCCTTTATACAAGCTATACCTCGTAGTTATGAAACACTGTGCCTCTTATTCTTCATTTCTTAGAAGAAATTAAATAGATAACTAAATTGAGAATATTCACTGCACAGCTAAAATAAATTCTCACATCATCCAACAAATTGGAAATTCTACCTGAAATTATACAGGTCCCCATAAAATCAGCAGACTAATTATTAATAAAACTCCACTATGCTTTATCATGAATTCTAGAGACAAGAAGGGCTCCATTTATATCTTTTCCATTAAAATCTGGGAAAGAAATATTATTTGATAAATTCTGCATAAAAAAGGCCCCCAGTGGCCTCTATCAGTAACCTTAGTATACACATAGACATGCACAGACAAATGTGGTTAACATTACCTGGCCTTCATCCTACATTGGATACTACCACCTGTTGATGGAAAGCATGCACAGCTACGGTTTAAAAATATAGTTTAAGGAAATGCCTTGTCCCCTCTAACACCTAATTTCATCCATTTTCAATCTCTAGTCTTCTCCCAGGTCTTTACCTATTATCATAATATAGGTGTTAGCATTGATACTATGGTTAATCTGAAATCTAATTCCTTGATAAAGAAGCCAACTGGGTTCTTCAATATTGCGAAATAAATGGTAGTTTCAGCTCAGAGTAATGACTACTGAAAAGTATAACAGGAAACATGTTGGATGTTAAGTATCTGGAATGATCAAATGCCCCAAATATGAACACAGTGAACCTATGCCTTTTCAGGGAAAGACTAGAAAATAAAGAAAAGCTGGGTACTGTGGGAAATGAGACACCATCTACGACAAAGAAAAACTGACAGGTTTCTGTTATATCATTTGTCCATGCTGTCTTCCCATCATCTGCAAACAGCTATAAATGGCCTGGCATCCTGAAAGGGAGAATTAGTCAAATAACCTACAACAATATAAAAAGACATTCATTTTTTGCAGAACAAATGGCTTTACTCCTAATGCCTTTGCTATTTGAGTAAAATTTTTGCCAACAAAAATAAGTAATTGAAAGCATTGAAAAGTATACCTGAAACAGCAACAGGTAAAAGAGGAAGGCGGGGGACAGGCAACTTTCCAGTTAACAATTTAACTAAGAGGGTAACAATTGGAATTAGAACACTGTTCCCAGGCCAGCCTTCCAAAAGAAAAATTATTGTGCGTTGAGGTGAAGTAGCAAGCCTTTCCCTTTGAAATGTCTTCATCCATGATTACCCATGCTTTGCAGGCAGCTCAATTTCAAGAGAAAACCATGTATGAACTATTTAACTTTTATTTATGAAGTGGGAATATCTGAACACCTCCCTGTTTTTCTATTGAAACACGTTTGTATTGGGCTGGACCAGTTACCACAGAAGTACCAGCAGCTCCAGTAGCTAGGCAAGGTGGTTAAAACAAAACCAAACCAAACCAAAACAAACCAACCACACACGAAACAAGAAACGAAATGATTGCTGAGGCTTCCTGCTGCCTTTTTTCCTGAAGCTCACTCTCCACTTTCTGAATCAGCATAAGTGTTATTGAAGCTTTTAAAACTTTCCCTTGTTTATTAATGCATATTTAGAAAGCACTTTCATAGAGTCATGGAATGATTTGGGTTGGAAGGGACCTGTAAAGGTCATCTAGTCCAACTCACCTGCAATGAGCAGGGACATCTCCAACCACATCAGGTGGCTCAGAGCCCTGTCCAACCTGACCTTGAATGTTTCCAGGGAGGGGGCATCTACACCCTCTCTGGACAATTTGTTTAATGTTTCACTGAATTTCACTGAATTTTTTTAGAGTTGGAAGGGACCATATAGATCATCTAGTCCAACTCCCCTGCTGAAGCAGGATTGCTTAGAGCATGTTACTCAGGATGGCATCCAGGCGGGTCTTGAAAATCTCCAAAGAAGGGGACTCCACAACCTCCCTGGGCAGCCTGTTCCAGGGCTCTGTCACCCTCACCATGAAGAAGTTTTTTCTCATATTTGAGTGGAACCTCCTATGTTCCAACTTGTGCCCGTTGTCCCTCGTCCTGTCACTGGGAACCACTGAAAAGAGTCTGGCTCCATCCTCCTTCAACCCACCCTTGAGATACTTATAGGCATTGATAAGGTCTCCCCTCAGCCTTCTCTTCTCCAGATTAAAGAGTCCCAGCTCTCTCAGCCTTTCTTCATAAGGGAGATGCTCCAATCCTTGAATTGTCTTTGTTGCCCTTCACTGGACTCTTTCCAGTAGTTCCCTGTCCCTCTTGAATTGGGGAGCCCAGAACTGGATGCAATACTCCAGTTGTGGCCTCACCAGTGCAGAGTAGAGGGGGAGAAGGACTTCCCTCGACCTACTAGCCACACTCTTCCCTATGCAGCCCAGGATTCCGTTGGCCTTCCTGGCCACAAGAGCACACTGCTTGCTCATTGTCATTTTGCTGTCTACCAGGACTCCCAGATCTTTCTCTTTGGAGCTTGGCTCCAGCAAGTCCACGCCTAACCTGTATTGGTGCCTGACATTCTTCTTGCCCAGGTGTAGCACCTTACACTTTTCCCTGTTGAACCTCATGAGGTTCTTCCTTGCCCAGCTCTCCAGCCTGTCCAGGTCTCGCTGGATGGCAGCACGGCCCTCCGGGGTGTCAGCCACCCCACCCAACTTGGTATCGTCAGCAAACTTGCTGAGGATACACTCTGTCCCCTCGTCCAGGTCACTGATGAATATGGTGAACAGGACTGGACCAAGTATTGACCCCTGGGGGACACCACTGGTTACAGGCCTCCAGCTTGAACCTGTTCCATTAATCATTACCCTTTGGGTCCTGTCACACAGCCAGTTCTCAATCCACCTCACTGTCCCCTCATCCAGCCCACAATTGTAAAATCACCCTCATTGTAAAAAATTTCTTCCTTTTTAACTTAAGAAAATCTTTGTACAGTTGCTGAACCTTGTATTTTGGGGTGAGAGACACAGAACAACAGTAAATACCTTCTTTATTTGTGGTGTGTTACACAAGCTTGCAAACACATCATGCTTAAATGTGAGTTAGTAAACTGTATTCCAATCATTAATAGTTAAGTTTCTCCAGAGTACGTGATGCAAAAGTCACTAGATGTTTGGAAAGGGAAATGACATCACTTAACTCAACCTAATTGCTAATTAACATTTGTGCATGTCAGAAAACCACACAGTCTAGCACAATTTGTACGTTCTGTTCAAGGGAGACCCAGACTGGACCAGCAGGAACACTACAGATTGTAACAGAGGAGTTTCAGTTCTGTCTTGTACGAGAGTTTCCACAGACCTGCCTACTCATTTCCAAGAGCACTAGCTAGAGGTACTCACTGTCTTGAGCATCAACTTCAGACCCAGAAAGGGTACAAAGGAGGTTCATTCAGGTCAGCTATGCATAGACTATGCAATTTAATTGTACACTCGATATTCCAAACCAATTTTGCATTCCTCTGCTCTGTAACTGCTGGGAGACCTAAGTGGTACTCCAAGCAATCTTCTCAGATTAGGAAGAACTGGGAAGAAGTGACTCCCTGAATCTAAAGAGATACTCGGCAACTCAGCTCCCTTTTTAAGGCAGAAAAATGTGCTTAAATTTAAGCAGACCACTTAAGTGCAAAGCACTGCTTTGATGCAGTATGCCTGAGCTGACTAGTAATTGATTCCTTTGTTCCTTACTTATAATTTAACCCTACTGCCACCTTGTCATCACACTTGCATAACATAAGGGTGTTACTACTGAACTTATATTTAGAGATGTGTTAAGGAATCTAACCAGTTGAAGGATCCAACTGACATCACATAAATTCAAACTACAACTAATAACTACAAGAAGGTTAATAAATATTCCAATGGTTACTTAAGGGACACATTTTTTTTAGATTAGTTGAAGATTTTATTCCAGACTGGATGATTTTCTGTATGTTCTGTGTCCGGTGCAAGATTTAATGTGGACTATTAGAATTTCTGCTACAAGGGTCAGATTATATGACCCTTCTAGCTTTTAAAAGTATGCAGTTTATATACAATGCGTACTGCAAATATATAAGGTGCATGTTGTTAGCTTTTAGTGCGGGTGCTATTTAGTTACAGTGACAAGTTTCTAGCCATTGTACAGCAGCAACTTTAATCAGTACTGCAAATAATCTATCAACTGCAGTCCATCCTTCACAATAACCCTTATATTCTGTAGACTCGTTAGCCCAGTAAATGTGATTAAAAAGGCAGTAAGATTTGTTGTTATTAATGGCTGCTCTGAAATCCAATCTATAAGAGCTCTTATCAAAACTTTCATCTCTAAAAACTCTAACTTGGTACCAGGATACCAACAGGAACAAACTAAAATTTTCCTCTGGAAAGCAACACATACTTGCCAAGGACAATAACTTAACTTCATGCATTGTTATGAGCAGAACAGTAGGATTAGAGGAACCAGCTACCACCTAACAGCTGAGGAGTTTGTCTTGGCCCAAGCGGAAGGATATGGCTTGCATCAGGTAAAATTCTAAGACAACAGAAAGCAGCAACTGGGAGAAAAGATGCAGTTTTAAGAACAGATTAGAGAGACACCTCAAACAGAACATCTCTTTGTCAAGAATAGTACAACCAAGCAGTTCACTAGGATATCAGAAGTTCTACATATGACCCTAGGTTCACTTCCTTCACTAAAGCATATATGTTTTCTTTCAGCACATTATCTAGATACTGAGCGAGATCTGATTTACATCATGCAAACTTCTGTTCAAGGAGTTAACCGAACTAGGAAGGAACACAGTGAAAGGCAATATTCATCTTAATTTTACCTTTCTAATGCAGTTAACACTGCTTTAGAAAATCAATGAGTGAGGAAATTACAAAACGCTGATCACGTTGCTGCTGTTTTTTCCTATATGTTCTATTACAAGCAACATCTTATTAAAACAACAGAACTGAATCAGACTCTGCCCATGAATTCAGGATGGTTTAGCAACTACTCTAACTGTAAAATTAGAAAGAAGCTTGCTTTGTTTCTGTAGTCAAAGCTGAATTTTAGGAAACTGAATTACGTCCCTGGCATTTCTCTGTCTTAGAGGGAGTGCAACAGAAAGTCAATTTTTTCTCTGTACTTCAGTTTATAAACACGTAACACCAGAACAAATTTGCTATCTTGGTAAGCATGTAAACTGCCTCAATTAAAATACTGAAGCTGTATTGATGCAAGCTGCTTTAGTTTTCCATTTCATAAGTATTGGTCCTTCAGTAAAGTATAAAAATACAGCACATTTTACGATAATTATTTACATATATTTCTCTGCTTAAATGGCATTGATAGGACTACGATCACCAGGTGAGCTTATTTTCCAAAATGACATTAAAACTTAAGGCTGCTCATTTTCTTGGAAGGACTAGACAGTTCCAGGAATTGCAGTGAAAAAGTTACAAGAAGATGATATGGATTTATGACTTGGAGAGACATTACAAGGGTTTACACTTCCAAGGAATAAAATAAACAAATAAATAAATAAATCTTGCCTTTCCTACCTCCCCTCTCCACACCCTAACATATCACTATCACCAACATATCACTGGTGAAGTTTTATCTATTGAATAGACAGGGAAAATTATAACTGATTTCAAAAGGTCCTTGAATTATTCCAGACTTCAGTGCCTATGTTGAAATAATTTTTCTTCAAATTTATCAAATCCTCATCATACACAGCATGATGGTTCAAAAGGATTGGATCACCATCTTAAAAATTTCAAATGCAATGTTTAAAAAAAGGTGCCATTAAAATAATTAAGTGAAGTTATGGGAATAGTAGCTTTAAAGCATGAAAGAAATTAAGTCCTATAATACCACAGAGCTCTATTTTAAGTATTATATTTTCCTTTAGGCTTTTTATTCATTTGGAATTTTTAAACTTTCTAAAGTGCATCAGGCACTTCACTGACCTTAACAGTGCAAGATCACATTACTCTGCTTCATATTTGACTAGATAAAGTGACAGATAATAGAAATGAGAACTTTGACAGAACGAGAAGTTCTTCACCTACAAAAGCATTCAGTATTCACATTCTGAGTCATGAATTCTAGGAAAACAAAATACATTTTCTCTTCTAAATAATCTTTCTTGGTATTAATTCCATTTTACTTAAGTACAAAAGAAACAATTACCAAAAGGTAACAAATACAAACTGGCTATCAGCAGAAACAAAATAATCAAAGATTTCTTTATGTTCTTCCCATATTCTTCCCATAAAAGAAACTCCTGTACAGCTATGAACTGAACATTAAAACTTCTGTTTTCAGTTACCTATCAGAGTTCCATGAAGGAAAGAGATGAAAAAATTCACTTTTAGGTAGGTTATAGATTGCTATTTTGTACCTATGGTGGATATGACACTAAATTTTTAGAAAGAATAATGTAAGTGAAATTTTAATTTTAAAAGGGAATTTAAATACTCAGACTACTTTTCCATTTGCAATTCAACTGACTTTGAAGTATGTCCTGTAGCTATATTGCTGATACTAGTGCTTGGATTTCTAATGCTGGCAGTTATAGGAAATACTACTTTTACCATCTGGCTCCTATGATTCTTCTAGCATAGTCTGTTTCACGTCAAAATACTATCAAAGTTTAACTTCTGTTCTATTGGCAACATATTTTTGCTTATGGCTGACTCTGCCATATTAAAACTAATTATAAACAGTGGTTTTGTCCCCATTACTGAAATGGTTGCATAATTTCTTGGTACATCAACATCTGTTAAAAAGGTTTAAAACTCTATTAAAATGTAAATCAAGTCTAGACAATGCAGCAACAATTGCTACACATGAACAAAAGGCAAAGTCAGGTTCAACCAGAAATGAAAATGTTTAACTTTTAATTGAATTTGAAATTATTTTCATTGGAATGCCTTCAGAAATAGCATAGTAAACCAGTAGTGAATAAAGCCAAATGCAATTGTACCTGCTATCCATGACATTTCACTGATTAAGTGAAAAATGGTGGAATCAAACAAAAATAGCAATATCTTCACAATTCCATTTATTCCCTATTACATGTCTCAAGTGACTAAACAGGAATTTCTTAATAAAAAATTATGGAGGAAGACAGAAATCTAAATCTGCTTGTGCTAGCTAAAAAAGAGAGATTTCTATCACCATATATTACAATGACACTTGAAAGGAATAAAAGGGCTTCTCTATTATTGAAGACTTATCTCCAGTTTTCTTTCTTTTTTTTTACAGAATCTCAGCAATTTGATACTTTGTTCAAAGTTTGTGAGAAGATTGCTATTTAACAATAACATAACCATTTTGTTTCCCTCTTAGAAAAATGGGGACAGTTTAAATATGATGACAGACAGTATATTAGTTTTTCAGGAAAATCAGTGCTATGATTCCAGAAGTTTTCTGTTTAATTCTTTATTCATTCTTCTGTGTAAGGATAGGAATCTGTGAGCAGAATAGGTTTAGCATAATCATGTCTAAGATATGTCTTATTCCCTGGGTCAATTGAAGAACATGAGCAGAGTTTGGCTGCGATAAGCATTGGGGCAGCTGATGAAAAGGCAAGTCTTCCCTTGACAAAATTATTCCCTTTTATTAATAATATCTTTCCCAATTTATTTTCTATTAGAAGTATATGTAACACTTCATTTTAGGTTTTCAAAATATCTAGCTTTTTCACAACCACTCATTTTACCATACAACAGTTATACCAAAATAGGCATGAAAGGGAAAATTTTGTATTGTGTAAACTGGAGAATGCCACAGATGAGAAGAAATGTCCTCAAGTTGCGCCAGGGGAGGTTTACATTGGATATTAGGAAAAAATTCCTCACTGAAAGGGTTGTCAAGAATTGGAACAGGCTGCCCAGTGGAGTGGTTTAAATATCCTGGAGGTGTTTAAAAGACATGTAGATGTGATGCTGAGGGACATGGTTCAGCGGTAACTTGGCAGTGCTGGGTTAACTGTTGGACTTTATGTTACAAGTCTCTTCCAACCAAAATGATTCTATGATTCTATGAAAAGCAAAAGTACTTATCGCCATTATTTCTAGATAGTGAATTATTTCCATTTTAAGGTGTTCTATAGTATTCCTCACAAAGGCTAGGAATTAATTGGCAATAAGTTTTGCATTACAAATTCCTAATTTCCTATGTTATTGAATATAGCTTATTCTTGTACTTAAAAAATAGTAGCACAGAGAGTATTCACAATGTTTTATTTCATGTATCTAACTGAGGGATATTACTGAGCAAAGTTGGGTACCAGTATAGCTCCTGACTCTTTCAAGTGTGCTCACTTGAAGAGGTAAGAGTATCTAAGGGTAGAGGCACCAGGCACTTTGGCTCTCACAGCAAAGAAGTTTTGAAGCTCTCCTATCCCGTCCTCTCCAGCTGTGTGTCACTGGGGTTTGTCTCCACACACCTACAGTAACACAACAGAGCCTACACGACAACATTTCAAACCAAATCTCTGAAATGATCTCTTCCCACCCCCACCCCCCGCCATGTTTTTGCAGAGGGCTGCTTTAACCCAGATCATTGCAGTGCTTTGGTTTGCAGCCTGGTCTCTTGATGCAGCTGACAGGACAACAAAATTCTGCACAGGAAAAAGCTGGCTAAAGCGGAACGGGGCAGATGAGCCCTCAACTGGTTTTACTACTACTGCCAGCATCAAGTAACAGCCTGTGAGGCTAGCATCTTACCTTTCTCCAGCTGTGTAGGAAGACTGGAAGTCAATCCTGGGCTTCACCATCAGACATATTTAAAATGAGGTGTGGTGGTTTTGACTACCCCGTTGGTTATGCTTACACACAGGAAGCTTGTGTTATATTTAAACCCAGGGAAACTAACCTCCCCCTAGTAACCCTCATCCTTTACCACTTTGAGGATTGCCAGTCAGAGCTTTTGATGGGTTTCCATTAATAAAAAATGCATTAAAATTTTGCTCTATTTTTATATGCATTTGTTTGATCTGTTAAAAACAGAACTTCTGCAAAAATAGCCGTGCTGTGCATCACTCCTACCCACCCCACCCCACTCCCTGGCCATCTTCTCTGCCCCATAAAATGAGGACCAAACACTGTTCCCTTTTGGTCAGTGTAGAGTTGGTTTCCTAGTGAAAAAAAAGTTGAGAAGTTATTTCTTCTGACGGTGTAAAGAGCCAAGCACATTCCAGGTACTCATTGGTCCAGAAATAAGAACTATGTCTTATCACCTACCTCCATTTATATAAGCGGAGTATTTTTTCACACACCATTACTCAAGATGGTATGAATCATGACACCACACTTGTAAGTAACTGCAGTGACCTTAAAGAATGCTGACATTTTATAAAGTGTTTTTAAACAGATGTGTAATAAACATTTGCAAAAACAAAGGCACAGTTATTTCTCTGATGGCTTTGTAAAATGACCACCAATACCACAATTATAATACTATCTGTTACTGCCTCTTAAATGCCCCCCTTTAAAAAAAATTATTACCTTGAATTTGCAATTTATCTGTCCAATATTACATAAAGACTTCATCAGTTCTTGGTTCTTGTTCACACACATCAAGGTAAAAAGACAGAAACTTTAACATCAAAGATATTCAAAGACTTGCTAGTTGCAAAAATTACCTAGTGAGAGCTTTGAAAACTTCAAGGCATCTGTCTTCCATTGATTTCAATAGATTTTGCAGGAATAAGCACTTTTTGAAGTTCAGGAATTGCCTAGCTCAGTCTGTAGGTGTCTGTGGGACTCTATTGATAAAGAACCTTGTCTCCTGGGATGTTAGTTACTTCCAAAAAATGGGCATAGGATATTTTCAGAATTTTGAACTAGATGTCCAGCTGAGATTCAGACTTTTTTAGTGTAACTCAGTATTCCTAGGATATAAAAAATGGTTTATTGAGCTATTTATTGTTTGAGCTTTTCTATGCATCAAATGCACGAACAGGTCTGGCAATGACATTAGTGCTCAAAAATGCTGCACCACTTCTTCCATTTGACAAATGGACCAAGAAGACAGCTAAGGGGAACATTTTATTTTAGATCTAGATTAGTACTTTACTAAAAAAAAGAATATAGAGAAAAACGGAACATACAGGAGGGTTTATTCGAACTACATTGCAAAAAAAACCCCAGTGTTTTCAAAGTAGCGCTTGTACAACAATTTTGTAGACCACACTTGGGGAAATGAAACTGGTTATGCTTTTTGAAGTTACTTTTCTTTCCCCTGTCAGGCGTACCTGAAGAAAGATCCGATTGCTTGCATGAAATAACCACAGAGAAGAAGGACGCATTTAATAAAATGTAATATAAAGTGGACAGGAATATAGAAAACATGTTTTGGTTTTACTATTACTTTGTTTTCTTATTTACTTGGCTAAATAAGTAATTTTTTCTAACTGTTAATGTAATATGTTACAGATATGATAGCACTAATTTCATGCTCTGACATTTTATCTGCTCATAGACTAAAAGTGATAGTTTCAAATATTCTGGTTTACACAGTCTAGTAAAATCAGCATTTGCTGTGAATGAGTCACTTTGCTATGTAAAATACAATGAAATGCAGGGCTACTGGAGCAATGATGTCCCTGCTGCAGCTTTCATCTACAAAGTATTAGAATGAACAGCAGCAGATACATATACCTTTAAGACAGAGTATCATTAAGAGTGGAAACAAAAGTCAAAAATCACACATAAAAAGTGTTGCTTCCATGTATGGAAGGAAACGATGCTGAAAATGCCAGCAACTTATTCACATTATTAAATTTGTACATAAATTTTGTGCTGTGTACCTGCCTCACAGGCAAAAGTACCTACCCACGTGCTTAAAATACAGTGGGAGTGGGAAGGAAGGAAGATATAATACAACTGTAAAGTAATACATTAAAGGACATGCACCTACTTTCACAGAAAATGCACAATCAACCAATAAAAAAAAGTTGGAAAGGAACCAAATGCAAAAATTATGTAGAGACCTACCAGTGAAAAACTAGGACAAATTTTTCCACTGTTGCTGGCATGCTAATTCTGTTTTCAACAGTTTGTCTTACAAACTTGCAGATCAAAAGCCTCAAAAGTTTGGTTCATAATTCTATCAAATTAATTGCTAGATAAGTCAAAGATCTCAACAGTAATTCACATCCCAAATCTCTGGCACCCTCAAATTGCAAATCCATGTAGCTCAACTAAAAACAAAAATAACCCAACTCCCTTCCCCTCTCTGAAAAAACAAACAAACAAAAAAACAAAAAAACAAACAAAAAATGAAAAAAAATAATGGAAAAAACAAAACCAAAACCAAACAGATTTGAGGACTTTGCACTGTTCTTGACAGTTCTTGAAGACAATCGCAGGTAAAATATATTTTGTGAGTAAACAGTGGCTCCTAAATGAATTCCGAATACTTCAAATTAATTTTCAGTTGAATTAGTGACTTGATTTACAAATATGGTATTAGAAAGAGAATGGAAAGAGGGAAATTGGTTTCCACAACAACCACTTCCACTGACATTACCATGATCATCTAAATAGCAGAACAATATCTGTGACACCTACGTCTACTCAACACTTCTATGCAACAGGAATAATAAGAGTGTCTTTTGTACCCATGTATTCTCTCTTGGCTTAGCTGGATCCTACATTCCAGTTACAAAAGGCCAAACTCCCAAGCACTGATTTGTGGATTAAAAAAATACCCATCAAGATTTGATAGACAGAAGCAAAAAAACCTTTTGTAGCTTTGCATAATTCCAACTTGCAAAAGAAATCACCAATCACAACAGTGGATGATTCACAAGTAATTTCAAGACTCTTCCCTCAATATTTAATACAAATAATGTTCAAAATAAATGGAATTAAAATAGTTTAATGTCTTCTTTGCAAAACTATGACCAGTTTTGGAGCATTGAATTGAATCAATTTATTTTAGTAAGAAAGATAAAGATCTGATATTAGGGCAACTTTAACAGCACCGAAGGCAGTGTGGTGGGATATGATGCCTGGAAACACCATGGCCTCCTCCTATGGAGGACTCCTAGAAAAGCCTCTCTCTTGAGTGGAAACATTTAACTGTGCCATAGGACAGCAGCACGAGCCAACAAATTCTCTTCCAGCCCAGTGAATCCACCATAATGCTGTGAGCTAGTAAAATCCTGGGCAAATAACTGCTCAGTGCAACCTCCAGCACATTGAAGTTACCTACACGTTTAGTACAGGCCAACAGATTCAACAGATAAATGAACAACGCTCAACATTAAGACACAAAGTTTTTATTTCTATTCACCTCCCAATCATGTGCAATTGCAGAGTTTCTCAAGAAGGTAGTGGAAGCACTCAGTTATAGCGAGTGAAGGTCTGCCTGCCAGGCTATCTGAAGAAGCAAGGACAATATGTAGAAATTTATCCTGTCTTCCCCTGGTTCATAACATAACTATGCAAAGCCCAACCTGCAAGGTAAATTGACTGTTCTTAACACCTACAAGCTGAGATGTCCTTTAATCTGTCTCTAAAGGAGGGGGACAGGGGAAAAGGGGGACACAACCCCAACCAAAAAAGCCAACCACACTGTGTCACTTCCAGGTGACTCCATCCCTACTACTCAGCTAAACCATCCTTGCTGCGCTCTGTCCTCAGAAGTAAGTGGTAATAGTTTCTTTGCTCCTGAGGCTGCTAGGGATTATTTTGACACTTCAGGCTGGTCCTCTGCTCCTACACTGGTTTTAGCAGCGGTCCTTTAACCTTGCATAATAATCATGCATATATGGAACATGCTCTTTGTGTCTTCACAAGTGTAGACAGAAGTTAAAGTCCGTATTTTTCCTTTACACAAGCTCCAAATGATCCACTTTTCAGTGAAGAGACAGCTAAGTATGTTAGCTGAGTGCAGATGCAATTGAGTTGTGCTGAGATAATGGTCAGGTAGCATCCCATAATTCAGAAGCATTGCATATTCCAGTGCTTCTGTTTACTCACTTCCCACTCTACTGCCTACACCTGAAGACACTTTCTAGTTCATGCACTGTCAGCATTTAACCCGTCGTTCTATGGAGCATCCCTTCATTTTTCAAGCAGCTCACTGCAACTCACTCAGAAAAAGCCTGCCAAGCAGGCTGCCAGCTGAGCAGAGCCACGCAGAACAGGCTGGGTTTGCACGCTTAGTTAGAGCCTCCTTGTTACAGTCCAAGCATTAGCCATAACTCACAGACTGTTCAAACAGCCCTGGCTCTCAATCCAGCCCTCTGATAAGCAGGGCATCAGAAGTGAGTCAGCGGTCCTTGGGGAGGCTGAACGCCCTGTATGTGCTGTTCTTTGGATGGTGATTCACATCATCTGACACTTAATCACCGAGACTAATCTCTGTCCATGTGAGTGCTTCTGTTCCATTTCAGTGCAACATCTAGGAGACTAACCTGTCTGACCATGCAGTGGAAGAGAGCAGACCAGTGTAAGCACAAGAGGGAGAAGTTAAAACTAAAATACCTTAAATACCTTCTAGTCTGAAACCGTCTCAGAAAAGAGAGTGAAAGTGGAGTACTTAAAAGCGTAAATAACACCTACCACAAATTTAAAGGTGGCAGCCAAAACTCGCTGTTTACCTGCCACTGTACTAAAAGGTTTGACCTTTTATTTCACCATTACTTTCTCAGTAGGAGCTTTATGTTTTGGTACTTTGAAACACTTAGGACTGAAACAGCAACAGAAAATATAAGCAAATTACATAGAGGTCACAATGCACAAAGTACCCCAGACCTTAGTGTCCTGGATGGATAGGCTAACAGGAATCTTGCATTCGCAGTCTGAAAATGTATTTGAGGCTAAACCTGGAGAATCACTTATACAGCAGGTCAACACTGGTGTTCCCGTATTGCCAGCGATACAGTTAAGTGGTTGCTGCCATCTTCAATCTCTATTACAAGAAAACTTGCAAGAAGTATGGCAGGAGTTTCTTGGTTTTAACCACTAAAATTACTATTCTGGAGGGTGCTGCATGCAGTGAAATAGCTATATCTTTCATTATGAACACACACACAAAAAAATTTACAATTAAATACCTAGGCCAGCACAGTCTGTTATTCTCCACCCAGTCTTTGCAACTCTGCTGCACCAATCAGTTGCAGTTTCTACCACTGAAGCTTTGCTCTTGGCAACCTGCATTATGTCATCCTAGCACTGTATCTTTTGAAAAAGAGGAATTTTTTTGGTGAAGTCTGTGCTTGGCTTCTCCAGTTTATCTGCGGTGTGACGTTTGGGGAACAACCACAGTTCAGCTGTTAGCAGCTTTCCACAGCGTTCTCCACACTGTCCACATTGATGATACATGCTGCTATAATTTGACTGCAGATAAACCTGAGATGCATAAAGAGACTTTTTGGTGAGGGAATGGCTCCACAGCTTCAAGCAGAGGGTAGATGGAGCTGCTAGCAGCTCCATTAGTATTTATTTCATCTGAAGGAAAGGAGGCCTCCTTTATTCAGACGTCTTTGGGAAAAATGGTATCCAGCGCTTTACCAGAGTAGCCTGTGTTGTTGTTCATTATATGTCTTTGTGGTTGTTTGGGCTCCATCCAGAAGCTCTTGTGTCAAAAATCACCTTACAAGTTTAGCTTTCTTGTTCTCTGAATGCCAACTATGCTGAGATGTTCATCCTGTTCAGGGTCCTGTTCAGAATCCATGTAAAACATGCCATTAAAGATTCAGATTGACCATAATGTTGCCAATATCCAAAACCAGTGAAAAGAAAACCTGTATTTTTGCATACAGAGGACCACAGATCAACACTTTCATATTCACTCCTTCATCTTTCATTAAATAATTAACAAAGGTAACAGTTGCCAGACTGCAGAGACCTGCAAAGCAGAAATGTAAAACTATCAACTCATTTCAACATGGCCTGAAACTAGTTTTATGATGGCAATGATTTTCTGTAGCTATTGAATCAGGTTGTATTAAAGTAATTCGTATGTTTTTATACAACAGTATATCACATTATCTTTTCCTGACCCATTCCTGCCCTGATTAGAAATTCCTCTGAAATCTCTGTAATCACTGTTTTTATTTCCTATGCAACAGGAAAATATGTAGAAAATAAGGGAAACAGTTGTGGTGAATCAAAAAGACAATTCTTTAAAGACAGCAAAAAGGAACATAAACACTTCAGTTATGAAACACAACCAGTACATTTCTGATGCTTTGTCCTGGGCTATGAGCACTCACATATGTGCTTCTATTCTCCGATACAAATCTTTATAAGAATAGAATTTTAATCACACATCCTCAATATGATGCAGATCACACCAACTTCATTACATCTCTGGTATGAGAATTGGCTGATTATCTGGTAACAAGTCTTCTTTCACACTTAAAAAAACACAATATGTTAATATAAGCCACATTTGCTTTCTGAACATTTTAGCTGTCTGGTGCGAGGGAAAGCCCTGGAAGAAGAGTCTGCATATCTCAAGAGACTCTACTTAGATGGGTTTTTTTGGTAGAAGTCTATTTTAGTAAAGTACATTCCTCATTATGGTGTTTCCAGATGTTCCCTTCTTCCTTGCCCTTGCACGAAGTATTCTGTATTCTCTTTGGATTAGGACACTTCATGGTGTGTGTTCAGGGGCAGAGGGCACTTCTGACATAACGAGGGCCACATAGCTGATTAGCACACTTGCTGCTCTACACCCACGCTCTGCTGGGATCTGTCTGCTACATAACAGTCTGGAGTGCCTTGGAGCAGCAGGGAGCTGCAGGAGCGAAACCACAGAGAGGCCTTGTGGGTGGTCAAAAGAAAAAGATAACTTGAAATAGACAAGCAAGAAATATAGAGCAGTTCCAGTTCAGATTAAATTCCAATATCCACCTAGTAGAAATGAAGGGTTATATGTAAAGGGACACACACCCTGTGGAGATCATTTCTGAAGTGTGTTAAAGCTTCCCAGTAGATGTAAACACTGAAATTTGCAATCTTTTGTTCTATCACTACAGGCTCAGTAGATTTTAAAAGCGCAGACGGAGAAGACAACAAATGACACATTTTAGCTGTTGCTGTGGCTGGAAAACTGAATGTGAGCCAGCAATGTGCAGCCCAAAAGGTCAATCACATCATGGGTTGCATCAAAACAAACATGGCCAGCAGGTCAAGGGAGGTGATTCTGCCCCCTACTCTGTTTTTTTGTGAGACCCCACCTGGAGTACTGCATTCAGCTCTGGAGCTTCCAACATAAGAAGGACATGGACCTGTTGAAGTGAGTCCAGAGAAGGCCATGAAGGGCTTGAGCACCTCTCCTATGAGGACAGGCTGAGAGAGTTGGGGTTGTTCAGCCTGGAGAAGAGAAGGCTCCGGGGAGACCTTATAGCAG
>KZ506048.1:110956-196116 GCA_002844005.1 Limosa lapponica baueri
ATGATCTTTAAGGCCCCTTCTGATCTCAACCATTCCATGATTCTAAATGGGGTTAAAGAGAATATGCTGGAAACCATTGAGGGACTTGCAGTTCACATGGTATAAGCCATCTTTTCTGTCAAATGTGCCTATCCTTGATCTGACTCACCTCCACAGTAAAGATTTTATATCCCATTCTGCAAAATTAAAAGGTTGCAAGGCTCAAGTAAGAACATTTTGCTGCTGATTGCTTCTGTAGCCACAGAATAAGTGAGCAAAAATAATTCTGAACATTGGAGACTCCAGTGAAAAATCTAAGACTCAATCAGGAAATGGATTTTTTATGAATATTTTTATAGCAAAGCTTCTGTTGATTTTGAATCAACAGAATTTTTAATCTCCTTATTAGCAAAGAGTCACTACCTAAAAAAAAAGGCACACTAATTTCAATAATTCTAAGATAAGGTACAGAGACACAACCTGGAAGCATTTATAATAATGTCTCCTTTCTATTCATCCAGGTAATACAATTGTATCTACTACATACTGACAAATACACACACACTCAACATAGACAACTGTAGAGGACATGAGAGTCCACCCTTAAAGCATGTCTCTAGTTCCAGCTCTTTCTTGAATCTACCAGTTGACAAGTAGTGAAGAGACACCTACACCATAACAAAACCCAAGATCAATGCATGTCATGATTTTGCAGCTTTAAATGGAAATTAGAAACTCATATCATATTTTCAGAGATCTATGAATATTTGGAAGTAATTGATTGAACTCTAAAGGAAATGTCAGTGCAAAGCAGAAACCACTTTTAACTGGTGCCCAAGGGTCCTTTCGAATTTGAATGTTTTCAAATCTGAGTAACACAGTGACACACAAAAGGAACACATCCAACCAAAAGAGAATGAGAAAGAACTAACAAATCCATTTATAGCAAGATTTGTAATCTACAAGGCTCTGACATTAAGATTGGTGACCTTCACTATCATGGTTAAGAGAAATCTTTCAGTGAATAGAAAGTTTCAGTGAACAGCAAGACCCTCAGTAGGATCAAAATTATCTGTGAATTTATATCAAATTCAGCCAACAGTTTCAGCTTAAAGAAATGGGAGATATCCTTTGATATTAGCAGAAACATAGATTATAGTGGTAAGATTACATAAATCCCATAGCATTTAAATAGGTTACACCCACCTGTTAAAATTAAAAATTGTAATCATTACCATTGCTTCTGTTCCTCAGTTAATGAGTTTTTCAGGGACTAGATAAGAATCATTATGTGTAACGAATTTCCTTGATGTAGAAGGCTTAGAGACCTGCTAAAACAGAGGGACCCCAGTGCTAGCCAGCTCTCATGTCTGTGCCCAGAAAACCACATAGAGGAAGAAGCAGTTCTGGTTGCCAGCTGCCTGTTTCCTCAGATATTAAACACTGCCTACTTGCTGCTGCTTCTTCAGTTACCTTCACCTGGGAATACGCTCAATAAAACATGATTTCTGACAGTCTGACAAAGTTAAACTGCGCCATGATCTACTCTGATAGAGCACACAATTAAATCCAAACTTTGGCCTGGGCCACTAAAATCACTTTAGGTAGCAGCTTATTACGCTATTATTTCTGCCAAAGCCCAACTACCCTGTTAATTGTCATAAAAATAATAGTATTTACAATCTCAAAATTAAGCAGTTTGCATAAAAATAGATTCAGGGTAACGCCAACCTTGGTTACACCACCAAATGAGACACTGCAGAGAGACTACTTTGGCTTGAGCCAGGGAAAGTGAAGATTACTACCTTAACTAGAAGTGTAATCTCTTCTTCCCAGCTTCTTGGGGACACAGAGAAGCAGAGCTAGCTTTCCTATCTGAACACAAAATACTGAGTTCATAACAGGAAATTCATTTCCTTGTATTGGGTTTGTATGGAAATGTTTTGGTAGTTGGGGGGCTACAGGGGTGGCTTCTGTGAGAAGTTGCCAGAAACTTCCCCTGTGTCTGACAGAGCTAATGACAGCTGTCTCCAAGACAAACCCACTGCTGGGCAAGGCTGAGCCCATCAGCGATGCTGGTAGCACCTCTGTGATAACATATTTAAGGGAGAAAAAAACTGCTGCGCAATGGCAGCTGGGAGAGGAGTGAGAATATGTGAGAGAAACAACTCTGTAGACATCAAGGTCAGTGAATAAGGACAGGAAAGAGATGCTCCAGGCTCTGCTGCAGAAATTCCCCTGCAGCCCATGGTGAAGACCATAGTAAGGCAGGCTGCCCATCTGCAGCCCATGGAGGTTAATGGTGGAGCAGATATCCACCTGCAGCCCATGGAGGACCCCATGCTGGAGCAGGTGGATTCCCTGAAGGAGGCTGTGACTCTGTGGGAAACCCATGCTGGAGCAGGGTCCTGGCAAGACCTGTGGCCCCATGGAGAGAGGAGCCCACACTGGAGCAGGTTTGCTGGCAGGACTTGTGACCCCATGGGGGACCCGCACTGGAGCAGTCTGCTCCTGAAGGACTGCACACCCACAGAAGGGACCCACGTTGGAGCAGTTTGTGAAGAACTGCAGCCTGTGGGAAGGACTCAGGTTGGAGAAACTCATGAAGGACCATCTCCCATGGGAGGGACCCCACGCTGGAGCCGTGGAAGAGTGTGAGGAGTCCTCCCCTGGTGAGGAAGGAACAGCAGAAACAACATGTGACAAACTGACCACAACCCCCAGTCCCCATCCCCCTGCACCACTCGAGGGGATGGGGTAGAAAAAATCAGGAGTGAAGTTGAGCCTGGGTTGGGGGGCAGGTGTTTTATGACTTGGTTTTATTTCTCATTATCTAACTAATTTCTCCAAGTAGAGTCTGTTTTCTCCATTATGGTAATTGGTGGGTGATCTCTTCCTGTCGTTATCTCAACCCACAAGCCGTTCGTTATATTTTCTCTCCCCAGTCCAGCTGAGGAGGGGATTGATAGAGCAGCGTTGGTGTGCACCAGGTGTCCAGCCAGGGTCCACCCACCACATGACAGGAGATAATAGATGCAGCACTATTATAATGCTTTGTCACTTCAGCCACCAATTTCAGATCACAGGGCCATTCCTCTCTACCCTGTGGAAAAGCTGTTTTTACTTCCACCTCCGCTCTGCACTAAATGCACAGGGTGGTTTTAGTGGGCTGTCACCCACTAAAAACAGGGTGACAGCCAGAGCTTTCTAAATTCCTTTTTCTTAAAGGAGAGGGAGGTGGAGGAGAAAAGTGGTTCCCCCTGCCTCCTCCCCATAAAATAAGCTCTGAATTGGCTTTCTTTATTTTATTTTTTTTTTCACCCAAGTTCTAGTAGTGCTGCTTAAAACAATTCAGATGGAAAACATTTTTTGACAATACCAGCACTCCTGTGCCAAGCAAATGGCTGTTACACATGATAAAGCATTTCCAAAGGGCTACCAAGTGCATCAGACAAATTGGCACCTGCCTTGAGGCCTGCAGGACAGGAGTTCTGGTTGTGCCTTCACTCACCTATAGACACATGGGGTTGTGTAAAGGCAGCTCCATCTGGTGTTAAGAATCTGACTCATTGCTATGAATGATTGTCAGAAATGGGTCCCCTCAAGGAGTACTTTTTTTCCTTGTCACTTCAGAAAGAAGGAAATGCTGTTTAACTAACAGTTTAAGCAGCATTAAGGGCTTGTTGCTTGCAAAGGTACATTGACAGCCTTGTAAAAATTGCTGCAGTTGCTAGTATTGTCAGACTGTCTCAGAAAAGGCTTGTTAATAAGGTAGAGAATTTGCAAAAAAAAAAAAATACTCAATCCAAAGAGTCCACTGAAACACACTACATTGAGAAGTACATTTTAACTATTAAAAGCCTTTTTAAACAGCCTTTCCCTGCCCCTTCCTCATTCCCTAAGAATCCCAAGAACATTTCCAAGGGGAAAATTAAACAGTCATGGACAGCTCTGTACAAGCTGCTTGACTGAGTTTGAAAGACACTACACTGAACAGCAACAGCCACCACGAGCAGCGGGCTGACCTCCTAAACAAGACTGGCGTGCCAAGAACCTAACACAGTAGGAGCTGTACGAAATTGATGCGCTTATGTTTCAGAGACATGAACACGGCTGGGTTCAAAGACTGTTTGAAAGGGTGAATACCCCAGTTATATGGTTGAAGAGTCAGCACAGGACCAGTAGCAGAAGGAAAAACAAAACAAAACAAAACAAAACAAAACAAAACAAACCCAAACTCAAAACCAGATGGAGAATTGACAAGAAGGAAAACACAATGAAATTTGTGCAAGGCAATGTGGTAGAAGTTAAGCATTTCTGGTTACTATTGGTTGTCTCCACTTGGTTTTTTTATTATTTTTGTGCAATTTAAATTGAAACAGGCCCCCCAGATGATACTTGTAGGCATAAATAACACAGTAACCCTCCAGATGTGAACACAGCACAGGTTGAAAATTCTATAAACCTAAAGAAATGTGTCCTAGTGAATCAACATCCAGCTTAGCAAATATCAGTGCTAACTGAAGGTCTTACCCATCCCTCAGGTGGTTTTTTTTTTGCCATTCATCTAGCACAACCTCCCAATGTGTTTGCCAGTGGAGGACCTGCGTTATGAGGCACTCACACAATCCAGGACAATTAAGATAATTCAAGCCACCTTCATAAGGTGTTTAAATCCTGACTTTGTTAAAAGCTGACTTTGCCTGAAGCAATACAAGAAGCAGTCTCACCATCCTTCTTTCAGCAGCGGACTTTTAGGTCACTAGAGGAGACAAGATGATGAGCAACATATCAGGGCTGTCTTCAGCTGGTGTGGCAGGTTCCAAGTGAGGGCATGTATGGCCTTCTACAGATGTCTCAGCCTATAGACAAGGAAGTTCACTAGAAGCTTAGCTTTGACAGTACATGGGGTGCCACAGGGAGCTTTAATTCTCTTAGTGGTTTCCAGCATATTACACCACAGAAAATCACCGATAACAGAGCTGTGGTCTGTTCTGCCTCTGTATGTCATTTCATGCAGAGCATACCCTCTTTGTCACCTTAGGTTAGGTGCCAGGGACAGATGCTGTAAGAGGCAGCTGAAGATTTCTGCAAGTTCTTACAGTTTTTCTTCAAGAAATGTATTGAGAATTGGTATTAAATCCCACATAAGAGAATAATCCGAAATGCATACCTATTTTTAGACTAAGGAGGAATGGATCACTGCTCTTTTTGAACAAATTCCAACAAAACAGTCCTCATTAAACGCAGTCACAAACTCCCTTCCCTTTATTTTGGTTATTTACTCCCATTCCTTGGAGCACATTTCATTTGCCCTTAATAACAGTTCAGTTCACATCCAAAAAGGTGTTTATTGTGCTTTTAAGTGGATTTATACAGAGGCTTTAAAAAAAAAAAAAGAGAGAGAAAGAATTCCATTACAAGTGCCCAAAAATCCAGGCCTAAACAACGACAGTAGCAGGGAGTTATCCTAACCACTGGACAAACACTGTGTTTTATATAGAAAATATAGAGCCTAGTGTATTTCTATTCTAGAGTTAACTAAGTCTCTTTCTATCTAGAGGATAATAGCCAAGCCAGCCAGGCACAAACAGGGAATTATCCCTGTGCAGCAATTAATTAATCAGACACTCACGAAAACTGCTAGCTAATTATCAGAAAGACCAAGTGAGTCTATTTTAATCACATTCACTTCCTAGATGCATACATTAGGTACAATTTTTTCCCCAAAATTTGAGCTGGCCTGTACCCATACACAGAAAAACTTCACCACAGTACGCATTTACTAACAAAATAGACAAGAACAAACTGTCAAGGGGTTCTCAAAGGAGCAAGTCTGGAATGAAAGCAAGAAAGCACACAGCTCCTACCAGCCCTTCACCACCAGGGTTATGCAGCTGCTCAGCCTGGATTGCTGCATTACATCAGTTATGGGTCTTTTCAAGGTTGGAAATGATCCAGCAGATTGGATCTCTGTACTGTTCTTCCTCCTCCTCTCTTTTTCTCCACTTATGGGAGGGTTGGGGTTCTTTTTCGGGGGTTTTGTTTGTTTGTTTGGATTTTTTTGTGTGTCTTTTTGTTGTTGTTGTTGTTGTTGTTTTTACCTTGGCATGGAAAAATACAAACAATAAAGAAGCAGGAATAAAAAGTATGAGTAGAAACCAACAGATTTTCAGTTTCAGAAATTCAAGATTAATGTTTGTATTTCTCCATATCTAGCCAAAAAGAAAAAAGAACATAAAAAGAAGCTACTGAAATGTCTTCTAAGAACAATCTATTTTGAAGTTTTAAGTGAAAAGCTTCCAGCTTTATCTGGGCAATTCTTACTATTCAGAAATACCAGGAAGGCTATTTTCATATTTATCAGGTGGACAGTTAATAAATCTGTGGCATTTTTAAAGATTTTCCTTCAACTTCACCCCTTCTTGTTTGAAAATAGATGTTTGTTCATAAAACAGCTCATTTCTCCTTATTTTAATGTGTTTGTGTCCATTCAAAGCTCTTTCATAAACCATTACAACAACTCAAGTTATAAAAAGCTTAGCATATTGCAATCATTAAGAGATACATTTCATCCCAGACCTGCCAAAGAAGGAAGAAGCAAGTCTTCTTCCTGAGCAGGGAAAAAGAGAAATCACAAATAACTTACTGTCTGGTTCAGTAGGACAAAGAAACATGAATGCACTTTATTCCAATTAAGTCTCTCCTCAAAGGGATTGTTTCAAAAAAGGTAAGATTTGTTTCAGGAAAGAGGAGAAATTCAGATGCCAGGCACCTGACTGCAAAGGATTCGTGCTAATTATTTTCTGCATAAGATGCTAAATTGTCACCATTAAAAATGATCAAAGATTACAAGTAGCCAGTTTTTCAACAGTTGCTTGTAGATGCCATGTGATAATTTGTCATCTTCAATCTTTTAGAAGTCTCTTACTCATCTCCATGCCTGAATGGTTTTAAAATTATAAGGACAACTTGCTCATATATATGTGACAAGAATTAAAGCCAGAATTAAAGCACCATGGCAAAATGCAATTGTGTGGTTCCTTACTGTTTCCCTCAAACTACTGATTTGTTTCAATTACTGTGACCAGGAGAATCCACAAAAATATTGTCCTTGACATCTTGATCTGGGTAAACATGCCAAACAAATTTCATTTCACTGTCAAATCTAAAACTTATCATTCTTTTGCAAACTGTTTTCTAACACAGGTGCTTCATCTGCAGCAAGACACTGGCAGCAAGAGCTTGATCTGGAACCAGCTAGTCAGTGTGAAAATATCTTGGAAATAGTGTAGGACAACAGGTAACAAGAAGGAATATCCTTTAATGCTAGCTATACAACTGTAGCTGCATTTTCGGGGTCAATAGCATTTCGCTTCAAAGTTGCAGCCTTTTCTGATTTCAGACAGCTTAGTTCTTTCTTCATTTTTTCAGCAAAGATTGGCTGAAAGATTACTTCCTCGCATTTGAAGAGAAATTGGAGGAGTCTGAATTGGTGCCATTCTTTTCTTCACTGACTTTTCCAAAAAGTGAAATACTTCACATTTACTTAAACCATTGCACAAGTAAGCTAAGATGTTACCAGTAACTTCCTAAAGTCCATATGCTAGAATACATTTCTACTCCCCCCCAAAATAATATTTATTCTGCACACTTTGTCACTTCTTTGAATATTAGCTACCTAGAAACTAACACGCATTTTTCCCCTGCCTGAGTTCCCCTGCTTCCTCCATTGCCTTTAACATTAGCCACCTTTTTCTGGTAAAAGTAAATACTGCAATTTCCAGAAAGCACAACAATGATCAGCCATGACTTTTGGAAGTTCCAACAACAAGCCAAAAATCCTTTGGAGTTCTTCAGCCTTTTTCACAAAGTAGTTACTTATTTCAAGGAGTGTCAAGATTTTGGAGACACCTTCCAATACAAATGTAGGAAGTTCACCACAGAGAATGAATAAAGAAGATGTAATGACATACTAACACATTTTGATGAGGCAGGTCGTTTTCAAACATATACGGTAGTTAACAAGAAGTCAGTTTCACTCTTCCTATTGACCTGCCATGTAATTTTTTAAAACTGAATACCCCCTTTGCAAATTTTATATCCTTATTTATTAACATTTCAAAATAACTGTAGCCAAAATGAGACTGCGTTGCAGTTAAGTTATGAAAAAACCCTCATCTCACTTTTTAATTTTGTAATTTCCCCACAATACATTTTTCCACATACTTTGGATATAAACAACCCTAGTAATAATATTAACACAGAACACTTTCTTTAAATGTAGGAAAACATACATGTTAATCAAAGGCAAAAAGCTGAAGAAATTGGTATATTTATCACAGTAAATATTCAGGAACAGTAGCGCAGATTTTGTAAAAGTCAAGAGGGCACTTGACATTGCATATTTCCAATCAGTATTCATAGGCAATATTTAATACTCTTGATCTAATGGATACAGAAACACTACAGTGCTTCAGACATCAAACACTGAACAAGTAAACAAAGCCTGCAACCAACAGGCTAGCAAACCCACATCTGAAGCATGAAAAAAATTAATGAAAAGACAGAAAAAAAGGGATGCAAGAAGAGATAGGTGTAAAGGTTTTAAACAGGTGTTGAAAATGATGTTATACATACTGAAGCACTGTGCCGGAAAAGTCCTGGATATCCTGAATCAGCTTAGGTTAACTGAGTTATTTTATACTACAGAAGAAAAGCCATAGATTACATAAACTTATTGATAACACATGTAAACTCTAAAGTAGAGATACCAAAGAAATTTTCATATAAGCTATAAAATCTTTTAGGAATAGAAGGGGCATTCACCTGCTTCTCTTATGTCATTTGTTAGCACGGCTAACTTTGTTACTGCAGGGATGTCTTAATGAAACAGTAAATGCCCGCACTTTCTTCCCACCTTGCTGGAGTGACTATAATTGCAGACAGTTAAATAATTCACATTTCATCAAATATAAAGCAATGCTGTCTCCTACCATCATTTAGCTACCTTACCTACACTTTTTTTACCTTGGGACCTTTATGCTCCATTTTGCAGAAGTACAACCGCTGCTGTTGTACACTCTGTAATGTTTAATTGCTTGTATCTGTTTCAAGTTGTTTGTTAAAGAAGCATGCAGCAGGTTGTGGTAGGCTGACATGAGGCTGAAGGCCCTACTGCATGAACTTTGATTATGTTTTTCAAGCAGTATCCTTCATTGCCATCACTAAAAGTACTGACTACCAGGATTTCCTTCTCAGCATTTTGTTAGAACACTCAGTCAAATACATTCAACACTGAAAGTACATGAGGAGATGCTCAAAGAGTCATGTGTTCTCCCCTACTGCTGAGAACACTCTTGTCTTCTCTACAGGGGAAAAAAAAAAAAAAAAAAGATGAATTCATGAATTCTCAGGCACCAGAAGCCATTTGGAGGACTTCTGAATCCTCCACTATCAACAGCTATGAAAGATTAAAAGTATGGTCTTGACAGTACTTTCTCGGACAAGTATCAACAGCACAAAACCAGCCCAACTCTGGTTTATCCACAAAATCACACAAATGTGGACTTACTGTGATCAATAAGAAAGTAGCTCCACTTAAGCAGTCTCTCAACAGCAAGGCAAAGACACAATGATAAAATAGAGTGGGGAAACAACAGCAGTTATTGCTGCCACTGAAGTTCTCCAGTGGAGGAAAAAAAACACTTTGATGCCACTCACTGAGAATTGCTTTTAAAGTACAGAAATACTACTTATGGGGGACTTAATTTAGCCTAGAAATAGATGCTTAACATTTATCTTCTTCTAGTTGAATGGTTCTCACGCAAATAGGCTTCCCACTCATTTGGGAGGTTTCCTGTTGGTTTCAGCAATTACTGAGCCACACCTGCTGGCGCAGAGAAATCCTCACGCCAGCCAGCAGCAAACTGGGACAGAGCCTGCCTCTGCGGCAGAAAACCATCATCACAAACCACAACCACATGCAAGTTTCTTATTCCACACCCTGTCCCGCAGGAAAACTATACCCAAGAGCTTTTTTTTTTTGTATGACAAATGTCAGGCTGTATAAAGAAGAGGAACATCAGTAGACTTAAACCTCTGATGCTGAGGCATTCATTAAAATTCAGGGCTGCTCTCCCTCATGCATACCATGACATTAGCTACCAGCTGCCTGAGGAAGGTTACCATATTCACATGCAGCAGAAATTAAATGAGGAGTCTCAGAAAACAAGCCATGATTTTCATTTCACTCAACCCTCCTTAAAAAGTACAATAGCAAATATTGCCTGTAAATAACAATTTAGTAAAAATATGTAAATGTCATAAATATTAAACCAGCTTGGAGGTATGAAGTGAAAGCAAGACATCTAAAAGCAAATCAATATTAAATGTTAGTATGTGTAAACATATAGTTGCACTCCTACCTCTTTCTTCCTTGTGCAATTATATTGTCATTCGGTTTTGGGGAAGAGGGGGGAGCTGGTTTTTTTGTGTAGAACTAGATGGATAAATATTGGTCACACAATAAGACAATTGTGTTATTTATCACTTGGCTTTAGGGCCTAATTCTGCATAGTTTTTCACATCCTCTACACTAGCAAATAAAACTTGTTTGGTGGCCTCTGAGAAATGTCTAGAATACCTTAATCCGTTTCCTTATCCTCTGGTTTTATAGTTGAAACAAACTAGGTAGAAGGCACAAAGACCAACTGGTTTTCATTCAAGAGCAGTGAAAACAAAGAACTGAACTCCAATAAAAATTACAAACCCCTTTAAAATCTGTTTCTTGCCAAAGACTCGGGATGGAGGGAATGGGGGGGTGGGGGGGAATACAGGCAGGCAGGCAGACAGACTTGAATTAAAAGCGACATAAAAAAAGAGAACTTGGAAATTAGGCACTGAAGCTTACACTTCCTTGTGAGGTTAGCCATCTGAATTCTCTGTTAAAGTTGATCATCAAAATTCCCAATTTAAATATCAGGTTTGCACAAAGGGCAGGCATGCTTATCACAAAGCTTAGATACTCCACGCTACTTGTCCAGACGAATCTAGCAGTTACGAAGATACAGAAAAATATATGAATAATGAGAACATGCACTGTTATACTACATACATGGATTTTAAGACCAATTTTTAAGCCAACTGCTAACAAATTTGTAAGGAAGAAAACAGATCTTTGGGTATTCATTACAAGGACTTCTGTCCTTAGCAGGAATTTTGTTGACTTTCAAGTAAATATGCCCACAAAGTTGACATTATAAGAACTATTTTAGGACACATGTAAAAGGAATACAGTGTGTTCCATTGACGAGATGCCACAGGCATACTGCTATGGCAGCGCGTCTCAGCAATTGCTTTTATCATACCTATTTGGAACATAGATTATTTCACCAAGCTGTTAATCCAGAGTCCATTTTAGTTGTTCTCTTGCAAGTCTTGTGAAGAAATATGTATAATAAAGCTCAAAATTGTACATGTTTAATTGTATTTTAAATACAAGTGCTGAAAAAGTAGCATAAGCTCAGATACTATATAAGGAGAGCATGAAAATCTGTATTTTAATAGGTATAGATTAACAAATATTTTTATTTTCATCCAGCAGAAGTAAAGACCTTGTTGTTCATATTCCATTCCAAACTCTAATCACAGGAAGCACCTTCGAAGTTACTCTGCAACCCATGAAGCACTAATATAACTCACATTTTACTATTAAAAAAAAAATTATATTTGTTGTTCACTTTTATTGGAAAAGCCTGTGTTCTCCTGAGGATAATATCTTACTAAAACACACTATTAAGTGAAAGGATATTCACATTTAAAGGACTTCTCTGTAGTGCCCGCAAAGCAACAATGCTTTACTTACCAAGAGTAAAGTATCAAGAGTGGGGATCGTTTTCATATTTAGAATTGGAAAAATCTACTCATTTTGGGCATTTCTGGATTTCAACCAAAACAAAGCAGATATTTGGAATTGAAACCACTAGTATAATTTGCAATGCATATCACTGTGCCAGAAGCTGGGGGGCTATGTCAGAGAAAGCATTGTTCTGTACATGTGCTCTTATACTCTTCTGTAAGCATCCACTTCAGGCCACCATCAAATGGAGAATACAGCACTCAGTGTAACTTTAGGGTGACCAAGACTTTTATGGTTAACAGGTAGCACCAGTGACACAGGAGGGAAGAGGGAAAGCACAAATGGGTAAAAAGTAATATAAAAAGGAAACAGCAGAAAAAAGTAATATTATTTTTGTCCCTGGAGTTCTTAATAGATTCCACAAAAGCACCTTTCAGAATCAGTTGGACTAATCCAATTCTTTGCAGTGAGTTCAGAACTGAACATGTATAAGGAGTAGTGACTTACAGACTTGACCACTAAAACTGGAGAACGTATAAGAAAGATTTTTCCTGCCTCAGAAGCTGACAGTATCATTAAGTAAGTGCAAGCCAAAAAAATGTTTCAAATTTAAAGCTGAAGTTTTTCCACTTCTGTTGTAGAAAAATTCAACACAAACTGAGATGCTAAAGAGGGACTAATATATAACTTCAAAATACAACTTTGCTATCCATAATTAGATTGGCTTCCACTTTATTACATTCATCCAACAATGAACAAAGTATCTTAAATGGAACCATGTTTGCTTTTTTTCTCACCCCTTCATAAACTATGAAATTAAGCTATCAAATTTAATAGCACAAGTAACAATTCTTCATTGAGCAACAGAATGATGAAAGAGAAGCCCAAACAATGCAAGCAGAAGGAATACATACTACAGATATATCCAGGAATAGTTTTGTTTTGCCTGTACTATGCTCTCCATGTTTGTACCCATATGCGTATATCTCATACATGGCTCTTTAAATTAAACCCTTGAACACAACATTCACACTAGAACTGAAGTACTTAATGTAGTCTTTAGTGACCAAGAAGCACCTAACAGAATTTTTTCACATCCTATATACTCATATTCCCCTGACCCTTCATCCTCAGGAATATGCCAGGAGGAGTCGAAACCATGGGTGCATTGAGCCAAGACAGACAAGTAAAGGTTGCAAAAAAAGCAATCACCTGGCAAGTATTCCAGGAGCCATCTGATACTGCACCATGCTTAGGTCAAGTCTTAAGTCATGAAAACACAAGAAGACGGCCACCCCAGCTGAGAGAGTCCTTGTCCTATGTGCCTTGTATTCAACATAAGATTTTTCTGCAATCTGGTTGTGCTAAGTGCATGTTGATTAACAACTTTTTAGCTTGTTTTTCCTCTTCCTCTTAAACTGAGTTGCGTGGACTTCATTCATTCCTGCTGCTTTGCCGTCTTACCATTTTAATGATCCAAAGCAAAACAGTATTTCTTCCAGAGGAATACGTAGCAGTAACAAGCTGTTTCATGAAAACAAGAACAGGATGTGCACAAAAGAGCATAGTCAAAAAACTACCTCCAAACAGAATTTCTTCAAGGTTTCTATATTCAGCTGTTGAAATGTGAAATTATACAAATGGCATAAATTCAGCATCAGAAAAAAAAAAAAACTTCTGTGCTGATCTAGTAATCTTGAGAGTAATAAATACTTGTTATATATGAAATTCACAAAGAGTTCAGAGTGACGCATGTAGCAGAGTGCTGAGCTGAGACATGCTGTTTAGTAACTTCAGTGTAACACAGAGGTGGCAGCTGGGAACTCAACATCAAGAGGAAAAATCTGTCTATTAGAAAAGCTTACTTACTCATTAAGCTCATTACTCTGATGGCTCTGAAGCTGTATCTGATTCTGTCAAGTTGAGCAGCTGAAGATAACGTTGTCTGGGACAAGGACTTTCCCCTGACGATCTTCTCTGTTATTCATTCAAAATCCAATATACACCAGCATCTTAGCAACTCAAATATTTAATGAAATCTGAGCTGAGACTTTAGGGAATTAAAGAAGTTCATTTTCTCTGGCAGTTTATGAGCTTTTATTTTCTCTTAAAGAATACGCACATACCTTCCCTACACACATGATAAGGTTAATGCATCCCTTGTGCACCTACTTTTCAGTGTGAACTGATAATGAAATCCATTGCTATGAAGTATATAATGAAAGAAGCACAACTGAAAATCATTCATCCAATTAAAACATCTTTAATAAAATATCTAGAGATTAATATCTCTACCTTCCCAACTAAAGTGTTCATCAGGTTTTGTATTTAAGTGACTACCCAATTTTAGACAATTATCAGAATAGCTTTACTGTGTATATATAAAAAAAAAATCCCAAAAATAGGCAATGGAAAGAAGTACTTGGAATTGGAGTTTCTCAGCTCAGATTCAACATTTATGTTAATTCTCCCTCAGACTAGCTGACTTACAGAGGTAATACACAGCACACATTTTCAAAAATAACTATTTTGTACAAATGTGCTGAATTCAGAGAGGAAAATCACAAACAAAAATACAGCATAAAAAAAAAAACATAAATCCTTGAAATAAGTTAGCATAAGTGGGTAATTTGTGGCTTTCCCAAAAATCATGAAAAATGAGAGGAAAAAATGAGCAATTGTGGGAATACAAAAAGCTGTTTCACAACTTAATGTACTACGAAAACTATGACACAGGGAGAAGCTGCTATTCTACATGGTAAAGACAGTTTGCATTTCGACATCAACACAGCATTACTGAAGATCCTAACGTCTTTATATTAGTCATAACACACACATGAATTCCTGTGAGTTATCCCTTTATTACCTCTTAGGTGATAAATCTTCTCAATGAAAGGCAGCAAATAAAGATGGCTCATGAAACACAGTAAAACATCCATTAATATAAGTATTGGCATATTTCACATTGTATATCTGACAGCTTCTGTGTTCTGATCTATAGAGCATATACATTGGATGAAAACAAAAACCAGAGATGAAGTACAAAATACAGTCTTTATCAAGCTAAATTCAAAAGCAAACAGGATCCTGCACATTTTCTGAAGCGTACATATCAGAATCATTCCATGTCAACCAGTGGAACTGAGTACAGCTTTAACTTCTGTGCTATTTTCACTATTTCTTTTTGCCTTTTGAAACAAATTAATCTGGTGATCCTTGACCCTTCCTACTTAACAGCCTTGAAAAACAAAGTTTCAAGTTATAAATTAAATTTTTTAAGTTTCATCTCTCTAATGAGGTTGCAATCTGAAGCGTCCTTCTGGCTTCACATGGCAGAGTTGTACCATAAGAGAACATTACCTTGGAAAGACATATCACAAACCTTTACCCTTCCCGCATTTGCACTGAGCTGAAGAGTAATTTCTGCAAAAGCTTGTATGGTCATACTGAACTGCTGGTATTTAATAACCAAGCAGTCAGCATGAGAGTTTGATATACGCCCCAAATGGTACTTTAGTGGGCAATATTAACCTTAACACAGTACATGTTGCATATTATCTTCAGTTTAAGCAGCTGTGCATGGCACATAGGATGGATGCATAATCCAGCAAAAATATATCTGCAACTATGTGCAGGTGAAATTTTTATACTCCATATTTTTCCTGACTTTTAGAAATATACTCTCCTCCTTGCCTCAAAATCATTGCAATGCTACGTCCTGAGACGAGGAAGGAAGAAAAGAGCCAGATAACAGGTTTTAACTTAACTTTTGTCCCATAGAATTTTTTTAAAAACTCTTCTATTCCTTTATTATAGACTGATTTTTATCTACTTTCTTTTCTGTGAATGATAATCCTTACAATAGTTCCTTCTTTTAATAGTTCCTCCTTGTTTAATGAAAACACTAATGTGAAGATGGTAGACCTAGACAATACCGCAGGCAAAAAAAATCCCAGCTGAAAGTTAAGTAGTACAGCAATGAAGCTTACGCAAGGCAACATTTCAAGTATTAAGTAGTGGCAATGCTTAATATTCACTGATTAATGCAAATTAGTGAATTTGAATAAGGTTCCCTAGAAAATGTGCAAACAAGAGAAGGCTGAGTTATATTAGCATATGTGTTACAGTAAAGCAACAAGTTATTAGCCTTGTATATCCACTGTCCCTGTAGTTCTAAACTCAAGTTGCAGAGTCTCAGCTCACTGAGCCAGTCAAAAATGTCAGAAAAGTGCTTATGCACACAGTGGAAATTGAAGGCTTATGCTAGAACATACCACAAGAAGCAAAGTAAAGGATTTGAGAAAGAAATGTCCCATCCCAAGTTGTTATGGTAATTGAGCAAGCAAAGAGCAAAACCCAGTAAGCATGGATTTAGGAAAGGCAGGTTCTACTTGATAAACTCGATCTCCTGCTATAACAAGGTGACCCACCTAGTGCATGAGGGAAAGCCTGTGATTGTTGTTTACCTGGACTTTAGTAAAGCCTTTGACATTGTTGCCCACACCATTCTTGTGGAGAAACTGGTTGCTCATGGCCTGGATGAGTGTACTCTTCACCGGGTAAAAAATTGGCTGGAGGGCCAGGCCCAGAGAGTTGTGGTGATTGGAGTTGGCAGCTGATCCCAACTGGTGTTCACCAGAGCTCAGTATGGGGACTTGTTCTGTTTAATACCTTTATCAATGATCTGGACAAGGGTTTGAATGCACCCTCAGCAAGTTTTCAGATGACACCAAGTTGTGCAGGAGTGTTGATCTGCTTGAGGGTAGGAAGGCTCTACAGAGGGATCTGGAAAGGCTGGATATATGGGCCAAAGCCAATGGGATGAGGTTCAACAAGGCCAAGTGCTGGGTCCTGCGCTTAGGTCACAACAACCCCATGCAGCGCTACAGGCTTGGGGAAGAGTGGCTGGAAAGCTGCCCTGTGGAAAAGGACTTAGGGGTATTGGTTGACAGCCAGCTGAGTATGAGCCAGTAGTGTGCCCAGGTCACTGAGAAGACCAACAGTATCCTGGCCTGTATCAGGAATAGTGTGATGCGTAGGACTAGGGAAGTGATCATCCTCCTGTATTCAGCACTGGTGAGACCCCACCTCAAATATGGTGTTCAATCTTGGGTTCCTTACTACAAAAAAGACATTGAGGTACTGGACCATGTCTAAAGAAGAGCAATGAAGGTGGTGAAGTGTCAAGAGAACAAGTCCTGTGAGGATTCACTGAGGGAATTTCTGAAGAAAAGGAGGCTCAGGGGTGACCTTATCACTCTCTACAACTACCTGAAAGGAAGTTGTAGCAAGGTCGGGGTTGTAGCAGTCTCTTCTCCCAAGTAATAAGTTACAGGACAAGAGGAAATGGCCTCCAATTGCGTCAGGGGAGGTTTAGATTGGGTATTAGGAAAAATGTCTTCACCAAAAGGGTTGTCAAGCATTGGAACAGGCTGCCCAGGGAAGTGGTTGAGTCACCATCCCTGTAGGTAGTAAAAATATGTGTAGATGTGTCTCTTAAAAGCATGGTTTAATGGAGGACTTGGCAGTGCTAGGTTAATCGTTTGACTCAATGGTCTTAAAGGTCTTTTCCAACCTAAACGATTCTATCATTCTATATGGTCTAAGCATGGACATGAAATCCAGGGTGTTTTTCTTCTTATCTGGTTGATTTAAGGAAGTTATTGCAATACTGAATGCCAATAGCATGATATACACAACTTTGCTACCTAGCAAATTTCTACAAGATGGAGACAATGGAGACTCAGTCCTCATGGCTACCATTGGGATGGCCACAACACAGAAAATCAGAAAACTCCGAATCTACACAACCAGGTTTGCTCTGCCTTGTCTATAAGGACAGGAAGTGGCAGAGGGAGGAGAGAAGTAAAATTTTCCTGGAAGGGCTGGCAGCTATATATTTAGAAAATAGAGAAATGACCCGGAAAATGTAGGACAAAAAGAGGACATTGCAGAGACTGAGGAGGTCAAAGAACAATTGCATGATTTAGAGATGCTCAGCACACCAAAGGAGACCTGAAATTTTGAAAGGATCCCAATTCAAAGTCCAGAGGGCACAGAGGAGTAGGAACTAACTAGCTATGAGGAATGGCAGACATGTATGTTACCATTTTACCCAGTCTAAAATGAATCTAAAATGTCTAAAATGAATGACTGTTCTTCAGTGCAAAGTCTAAATTTGATTTAACAATCTGTTCTTGGAAACCATATACCAGAACAACATGAGTACAACCTATGCTCATAGAGGTATCTTTCAGGAATAGCACAGCGCTCACTGCCACTGAGTCAGAAGGTCCAACTTCAGGAAGGGATGTGACAGACTCTACTTGCAGAAGGCAAGAGGTCAGTGGCCACTGTGGATTCGATAGCTATAGGGCTGATCCAAAAACCACAGGAAGTTTAAAAAACCAGGTGTGCAGCATGCAGTCCAAACAGCAGACTGTAAAAGTACCATTGGGAGATTTTAAGCAGAGCAGCAAGAGAGGGCAAATACTGGTTTGATTTGGATGTGGTCTAACTAATAGCACATGGGCCAAAACACCTTGCTTAAAAAATATCATTCAGTTCAGTCTTTCCCCTCATCAGTAAGAAAGAGCTGATGTTCAGGAATATATGTTACCTAAATAACCACTCCCAAACCTACCCATGGCTACCTGCTGAGACCCCAAACAGCCTGATACAGAGTAGAGGAAGGAGAAAGTAAAAGATTCTCCATATCACTGTGGCAGACAGTATGTAGAAACTGGAGAGTGCAAAATCTGCTCTCCAGTTGCTGCAACTTGTTGACCCTGCACAAGTCACTGGAAGGACCAGTTAATGTTTATAAAAGAGTTTGGAAATGGGAAGGGTTTTTTTCCTTTGTTCTATTTTTTTAATGACTTAAGAAAAAGTGCCAACAATGCCAACTCTTACTCATCCTTTTTGAAAAAAATTATCAAATGGGAAAAGATAAGTGATAAAATGCAACGGAATCATGCAAATTCTGCATTGACAAATTACACATCTGGTCGCAAGGGCTCAGAAACCACCATTACTTATCAATCTGATTTCAGGCTTGCACTGGAACTTGCAACATTTCTCCCACAAAAAGAGAATTTAGATGGGGACTGTTTTTGTTCTTCCTGAGCTCCAAACAAACTTATCTACTGCTGAAGGTCCCTTGTAATGCTTAGGAAGTAGACTCTATTTGTCATATAGTCTTAGAACAAGTATGCGGTAGTGAATGAATTGTGCTAACATTCCCCTTCTGCCCAAAATGCAAAAGAAGATGACCTTGAGTCATAAAAAATAGGAATAAGATCACACACATAAACCAATCTAGCTGAACTACCTGGACCCCTGCTAAAGCTGTTGCATGTTCCTAAGGGCTGACCATATGCAAAACTTGTTTGGACCTTTCTGCAAGAAAGGCTCCCTATAGGACAGAAAGTCTTAAAATAGACATCTAATAGCTTCCAAACTGTGCTATTATTATCCACCCACCAAGTTAAATTACTAACAAAAGAAAAAAAAATACGTAATACTCAGCAACATCCTAGACAGTTTCCATAATTTTACATATCATGGGATGAATCTAGCTTTGTGAATAACTGTTGTCATGGCAGCAGTGTCATGGTCCCAAAGGGAAATAAATCCTCCTAACAATTTGTGACAAACCAGCTGAGCAAAGAACAAAATGACTTCAATCCTGCTAAAGGATTATTGATTTATTATTTGAAGCTCTGCATTGGTTATTGAAAAATCACTACCATCTCTTTTTGGGATGTATTTCCAAGAGCAGGATGGGAGACAGCTAAAGATTTTCTTTAGGGGATATTTTCTTTCAGAATATGCAGTTTCTGCAAAATTAGGCTTTCTGTTCCCACCCAGCACAAAATTCAACTTTAAAAAAAAAAAAAAAGAGATGAAAATACTGTTTAGTTCTGGTTGACTTGAACTAACACAGCATATTTTGAAAAAATGGAAAGAGGCAAAACTTTTCTCTATAAAACAGTCCAGTATTAAACTTAATTCCTCATTCATTGCCTGCAGAAGGTGTTACAGTGAAGGGGATGTATAAGACAAAGCTTATACCAACTGTTTTTTTCACATAGATAAGTTAGCTGTATGACTCCCACCCACATGGAAACAACACCCAGTTCAGGGAACCTCACACATATTTCAGCATAGGGACATCCTGGAGTGCACTGGAAATCAGGAGGACATTATGGGTATGCACTGCTCAGTAACTGGACTGCCCAAACCTCCGCGGGCCCTTACCAAGGCTCATCACACCCTCCAGAGGAGATAGGCACGGTGAAGCAAGCAGCGTTTAAGAAGCAATCAATTTGAGAGACTTCTTGTCTTTGCTCCCATTCATCCGTGACAGGTTTTTTTATTGATACCTGAGTCAGTGACCCAAATGTGCAACAGAGAAAGCAAACAGCTGTAGGGCGCATTTTGGGGAGGCAGGGGGAGGGAGAAAGGGAGGGAGGAAGGAAGGAAGGGAGGAAGGAAGGAAGAAAAAAAAGGAGGAAGAAAAGAGGGAGGGAGAAAGGGAGGGAGGAAGGGAGGGAGAGAGAGAGAGGAGGGAGGGGAAAGGATGACAGAGACAGGAACCATCTTAGTTGCAGTGTGAGCCGAAAAAACACAGAAGTTACCAAAAGGAGGACATTTCCCACAGCAGAGTGAGCATCATGGGAAAAAGATGCCTCATGAGCAAGTGATAGCAATGGACTGGGAGATGACATCAAGCAAACAGGAAAGGGTCTGTGGGCAAGAAAAGTTGCAGATGATAATTCTCAGCTAATACTTCACAGAAAGTTTAACATTCCTCACATAGGGATGAGCACACTTTTCCTCCACACAGGAACAAGGAAATTCACGCTAGCAGAATTTTGTACGAGCTTCATCCCTCAGCAGAGCCGAAGCTGGCTTGTGAACTCCTACTTCCACTGTTTTCCAAGTGCTTTATGAGCTGTCATACATTGAAATGCACCATTTTATCACAAGACAGACATTTTCACCCCCATGCAACAGACCCCAAGTCTCACAGGAAAGATCTGAGGGGCTGGCTGCAGTAGTAAGGCAGAAGTTACTAGAAATTCAGGAAGTTTGGGCAGAGATTATAAAAGGGACTGCAAGATTTCCTCCCAGGAGAGAAAAGGAAGGGACAGAAAACAACATAGTTAAAAAAATAAATTAGACCTTGATAAAAGAATAAATGCATAAAGGCACCCAAGTAATGAGAAAGAATCAGCAGGAAGGGGAAGAATATTAAACTAACCAATCTGCAGAAGCACAACTGAAGTGTCAGTACTTTTCATTTGGTTTCCAATCCCTTTGTGACAAAGTTTCACTCTCAGCATCTTAAAATATTACAGTCTTGCCAGCCTAGACAATACATCAGCCTGACATCAAGCATCCCTATGTTTGTTTTTATCTATATCATGTTTTGGTAATTCAGTCTCTGGGGTACTACTCCTGATTGCCACCAAATTGTTGTCATCTGAAAAGGTTATTGAACTGTACCCTGCATGTAACAGCAGCAGCTATACTTCACTGCGTATTGTGAAGCTTAATGAGTGTTCTTAATGAGCTTTCAAAGATCATCAAAACAAAGTAACTACCTCATCAGCACATAGGAAAAGTGAAATTAAAATAGGGAATCAGTATGTGTGGGGGTGACTGTTCATATGCATTAATTTAATCTGCCATTTCTCTGTGTGTTCCTTTCAGTTCTATAATAAAGTAATTTCAAGCCAGACATTTAGGGTTACATCTGGAGCTACATTTTAAAACTACCAATTTGAAGTTCTAAAGAGCCATGTCCATAATTTCCAAATTCAATTAAATATGAGAAATATTTATAGATACAGTTATTACTTCTACCATTATACTATGGCAAATTGAATCATCTACTAGAGATACTCCAGCTGATCAAAAGAATTAAAATCAATCACTCGGAAATAGGGGAGTGAGAGACCTGCAGGCCTGGCATTCCAGCCTAGCAATATTATGGTAAGATCGCTATGTTTCTTCTAGAGTATCTTGACCTCTTAATATTCTGACTATTAGAAAACATCCTGTCTAAAGGTCTTTATATTTTTCCCAGAATCTTCATATATCTACTCTCAGTTCCATTGTTGCTGTTCTTTTTTTCCCCATGTTTCCTGCTGTTAACTTCTACCAAGAGACTTCAATATAAAAAAAATCACGGTACTTTTCCCAACTGGATGCTGTCATGCCTCAGTTTCCTTGCTTCTGCAAAATGCACCTCAAATTCTCAGCTCAGATGGTGAATTTCACTACAAATCCTTCCTGTGGGCAACCATTTACAAATTAACTCCACCCTTTTCTCTTCTGCGTGAGGTTAAGCCTTTTTCCTGCTTTGGCACCAGGCTTAATAGTCACTCTTGGCTTTTTTTCTGCACTTCATCAAAATGCTGTAAGACCCCTGCCAACCTTGTTTCTCAACTTCTGGCTGTGTTTGCTGCTGTACAGAAGGTTCTTGGTTGTCCACGCAGCTTGTGGTTGTGCTTGTCTGACACAGATGTTTGGCTGCATTGTGCAGAGGACACCCCAGTTAGGGTCCTTGTAGGTCTCTGCTCAGACTGGATGAAACTGTTGGCAACACATCATACAACTGTATCAAAATCTGAAAATCTCTCTGAAAAAAAAAATTATTTATTCTCATCACAGAAAGAACCAGGAGTGCAAACCTGAGGAGAATGCAGAGACAGCTGAAAACAGCTTTCATCCAGAAGCCCGACAAGTATGAGCTACTACTGGGGCATTTCTCCAGGTACTAGCTAAAGACAGTTAAAATTTTTCCAATGAGATATTTCATCAAGGAAAAATAGCTATGTGGAAATGTATTTGTTTCAAAGCAAGTTTGTTTCAAAAAGGCACTTACAGAGATAGAAAACATTTTGATATAACTGAAGAATTGCTTTGACCTTTTTTAAAAAGGAACATTTCTATCTGCCATTTCAACAGAAGTCTTCATGTGTTGGTTTTAGAGAACACAGAATTACTGTCAAAATGGAAACAAAAATCTCATGACGACTGAAATGAGTTTCCAAAGTTTGTTTCACTGAGAGCACTGAAATGTATTGTTTTCATTAGATTTTGGGACAGATATGATTTTTTTTCTAACTGTGGATTTGCAGATATAAACCAAGATCCCACCCAGTTCAAGTCCTTATTGTGCCGAAATACACTGCTGAGGGAAGCTGCAAATACTATGCCCATACCAGTACACCAAGCATTAAGGGTCTCCCTTTGCTCTCTAGAAAATGAAAAAGAAACAGACATCTAAAGCTCCTTAGGCAAGCCATGGCAGAAATTAGAAGGAAGGGTCCTGAACACTGTTACTCATGTTCATTCCCAAAGCCCCCCAGGGAAGGGGAGGGCAGGGAGAGAGAGGGGGCACAGGTCAGACTGAAGACAGCAACATAACCCTTACCTGGAACACCTAGAACAACTCTGGCTCATATGAGTTGCTAAATCAAAATGCCACACAGTTTAATTAATATGCACGACAATTGTTACTTTCTCTTAGATTTCTTTACAGTGGCTCACTTCTGTGATATTTAATGTTTCTGGAGAATGCTGATTTACTTGAATCTAACTCATTGAACAAAAACAGATACAAAAAGCACAGGAGTTTGTGAATTGAGCCTATTAAAAAGAGATGAATTCATATAACAATTCTCAGGAGTTTCTACCTACTTGTTCTCAAGGCTGCGTTTTTCTCAGAAACATTCCTGGAATTTAGGAGACAAGGATGCTAGCCTGTGCATATCTACTCCTAATAAGGCAGTTGTTAAAGACTCTTAGCACACAGTCTTGGTCTAAAGTAAAATAGAAATCTAATCTTCATGAAACCTGCTCTGCCCTATTTTGTTGGTAGGAAGAAAAGAGGCAGGGTCAGAGGAATGGAAAATTCCCAAAGGGAAAATAAAGAATCCAGCTAGCAAAAGTGGCTTTTAAAAGCTAAAATACTAAGAAACTCAGGAAGGTATAGAGACGCATGATTCTTAGTAAGCAGGAGCTTTGACTCCCAGCAAAGCTGAAAGGAAGCTTGCACTCAGGAAGAAGCCAAAGGAGCAGCCAGGAAAAAGCTTGGTAGAGAAACTTGCAAAAAACCATGGAGCCAAATCCCCAGGAACACCCAAACATAGAGAGGAAATTGAGACCAGAAATGGCAAAGAAATGATTCACTGTGCTGCCCAGATCCTGTAATCAAACTGAGCTTGTGTACACAGTGTTACAAAGCAATACCCTAAACAGGTTAAATAGTAAACATGCTGCTTACCGCAGCACGAAACGAGGCCGTGCTGGACTTCTATACCTATATAGACCACTGGCTATTGCTAAGCGTTCCACACATTTTCTGAAGCAAAGAGCACTTGCTTATAAACACAGGAGCACAAACTATATGCTACTTGCTTCCTATGGTTTGTCCTTGAAAGGATAAAAAGAGTGGCACCGTGGGACGGGGTAAATGGGAAATGAGGAATGTGTGCTCAAATCACTAGACAGCTTGGGAGATGTTCAGTATTTAAGGCCAAGCAGATCACAGTACCCTACTACATATTCCCACTACATATTCTTTACCCCTGTAAACATGTCTGTGTTTTTTCACCTTGTTTCTGAATGCTTTTTCACAACCAGTACATCCGGATACTTTTTTCCTAAGTAAGACTCTGGAGGAATGATGGGCATCTGTATAACACAAGGAGGTACAAATTGCTCTATGTTAACTCATCCTGTGCTCCCCATGGCAGGGCTGTGCCAGCAGCTTTGACAACAGGTAGCTGGACAGGCTCACAGGACAATGCCTAAGCTAGTAAAATCCACCTGACACTTGCCAACCGGGACATGCTAATGCACGACATGGTCTCAGAGGCTCTTGATGTAGGGTCAGCTTGTCTCCTGCTGGCCTGGAATACATTAACCACATAATTACACTTTGGAGAACTACAGTTTGCTTTCCATGTCCATCACATGCTTGCTTTCATCATGGAAAAAAGAGGCCACTGCCCTTCTTGCCTGTTCTGAAGAAGGACATCAGCTCATGTTCTTCCCCAGAAAAGAAATAAACAGTAAAACCCAATCCTTAGATGTGAGGACTGCTGGTCAGAACGATACTGAAAACTGAAGTGTGGGAATATGGCAATGGGAGTGCTGTACTCCCAAAGCTGCACAGTGAGGGGGCAGGAGGAAGCTGAACAGCTGCTTTGCTTTAAGATATATATTTATATCATTTGTCAAACTTCGCAGGTCCTTACTACCCAGTAGATGCTGTGGGGGTGGATGAAAGAATGTCATTACCATCTTCATGAATCTCTTAACCTTCCAGCGAGATGGATAATGATGTTCTGAGAAAGGGGCTACAGTTCTGTCTGAACTTGGTCTAAAGGGGCAACAACTAATCAGCTCATGCAGAGGGGTCAAACAATACAGACCCAGTCAAAATTTACCCAGGAACTGTTTTGCCACAATAGAACAAAAGCCTCAGAAACTGACTGTAGCAAAACCAAACTGCAATTCTGCCTTGAGAAGGACAGCAAAAAACCTCTTCTTCAGCCCTTTTGGAAAGACATATTTGGTGCCTGCAGCTTCCACTGCAGGACTCTGCACCATGGCCATTCCAGGCTGAGAGAACACTGGACATGAAAGCCAGAAACTCTGCAAAACCGTGACCACATTAAAGTAGAAACTGTAATTATTGCATTCCCACACATATAGATGGGCCATGCCACTTCGCATAAACCAGTTCAAATCAAAACAGAAACCTGTTTTTACCCACCAATATTGGATGGGGTTATATCGGAGTCAGACATGTTCACAATGATATTTTTAATTGTGACTACTAAACATTAGCTTCCGAAAAGATGATTTTTAAAGCAAAAAAATTAGTTTATACAAGTTCTTAAATGGACAATGTGAGAGATCAAAATTTAAAAGTATGCTTCTATATCTGTACATACACATGTACATTGTCAGAGTTTGTGCTTTTTTAAAATGAGCTAACACGTTTCCCTTTACAAATCTTGTTCCAACTGAGCAACTTTCTTATGAGATTTCCTTTTATGTACAACTTCTAAATAAAGCAATCTTCTATTCTCCATCTCCCTTGATTCTTATCAGATGTCTGCAAATGCCATGTACAGTCTGCACTGGACTTTACAGACAGAAAAGTACAAAATCCCTAACCGTGACTTATTTTATATCATAAGATTCAAAACTACTCTTAGGAGTGGTAGTAAAAGCAAATAAACATATTTATAACAGCAGACTAACAAAGCATCTGAAATCTTTTCCTGGCCCATTTTACAGTGAATAAAGGACACTACTGACACAAGCAATGATGACACGAGAGAGAAAACTTGCTAGTATCTAAGATTAGAAACGCAGATTTCTACTTTTCTGCATTTCCCTGTTGCAGCAGAAGATTGCATTTGCTCTTATTTCTTTATGATTTAAAACAGTTTTCCTCCTATGACTATCAATTTTGTATCACAGATTTATCTCTACTTCTGTATTTGAATATAACCAATCTCCTTTACTCCACCTTAACCTTTGAGCGTTGTCACATCACAAAGTGTCTCCTCTAGAGCAGAAGGGAACCTTTTGGCTGTGCTACCAGTTGCATGCCCAACTACACTCGGGAGCAAAGGGAAGACCTGCACTCTTGGTATGGAGGAAGGGAGGGAAACCAGTCTGAATTCTCATGCCATATGGTGTGCTTGCTTATTTTCCCAAGTACTAGCCTCAGATGCCAATACAAAGATAAAAAGGGGCTCAAATACTGTTCTGCTAGACAACTTCAAGAAGGCTGAAATATACAACCAGTGATTATTATATAAATTAGAGTTATTTTGTTAACTCAGGTAAATAATTTAACCATGATGTACCTCAAGTTGCCTTGTTAACATAGGACTAATAAAATACATATTTGGACATATTAAAGAAGATTAGTTGCTTGACAGTCACAAGACAAGCTTAAATGAAGCAAGTCTTCTAAGTGAATAGTCTTAATTTTGTTTCTTGTGTCATAAATACAATTCTTCTGTTGTATTTATGTATTTTATTATTTCTGAACTCTTCAGAAAGATTTAATTTTTTTTTAATTTAATGTTTTTCATGTTATTTTTCTCCTTAATAGTAGTTTCATTTTTAAATTTCTACTGACAAGGTAAGATTATGCCTTGTTGGCTGGAAGATACATCCTATCAATTTGTGAGATTGGTCATACTTGGCTATAAACAGTCTAAGCATATTCCCTGAAAAATAGCAGCTTTAGGTTACTGTAAGGCAAGACATAACACTGTGTAATTTTGCCAGCCACATGTTCGGAATTTTTTTGTTATTGATATTTGCAGTCCATTTCAATATATGTTTAATGAATGTGAAGTGTACCACATGAAAGTAAATTAATATTTTTCACATTTTCTCTTGCCAAGAGATTGCCAAGTTTACTTGATTGGTTCTTATTCATGTCTGTTATACTAAAAAGTCAGTGAGCAACACCAACTAAGCCAGACACACTGCATTATTATAGGTTTCAGGGATTTTCCTGTGAAAGATGCCTAACAAAACCCTTGAACTGTCAGGAAGAAAAACATCTTCAATTAAGTGCACCTTTCCTATCTAGCTTCTTGCATATCTTTTCCCAACATATATAGCCATTATGTCTGTTGTAATAAAAACACATTTAAAATTTAGCTAGGCACCTAACTGTATAAATAGGCATCTAATGGGTTTTTCAAAGGAAAAAGGAGCAGAGATTTCCTACATGCTTTTAATCTTCAGATACCTTAAGGTGTCCAAAAGATAGCCTAAAATTTTCTTATGTGGGTGCCCATGTTTAGGCACTTGAAGTCATCCTTCAATATTTAGCTAAAGCCAAGTTTAGAAAACTTCCCCAGTTGAGAAAATAAATCGGCATGAAACATTAGTGAACACAAACCCTTCTCTCTGAGCTGCTTTATATACCAGGCTCACTTGTTTAACCCTACATGGCACCACTTTGGCAGGCATTCCCACTCATAATAAAATTTCCTGGACAAAGTGGAGCTAAGCTGAGAAATGCAAAGTCAGAGAACACAGACTGTACACAGTAACTCACAATTTCCCACTGCTCAAAGCTCCTCATCCTCATTTTCAGTCAACAAAATCCACAGCTATGTTTCAGTGCAAATGTCATCCCTTCTTTAAAAGTGTTGAAACTGGCAACTGAATTGCCTCCATTAGCTTATGAGTCATCTTTGATTTCTAGCTTGCAATTAGTTTGAGACTATTTTTATTTTCACTCTCTGCTTCCTCTAATTTTCTTATACTGAATTGGTGAAAAAAAAAAAAAAAAGGAAAAAACCTCCACAAGTGAGCAAACAAATAAAGGCCTTTTAATATCTATTTAAAGGAGTTATTTCCTCTAGCTTCATCATAGCATACCTGTAGGCATGCTGCTTAAAGTCTGAATTGCATTTGCAGGCTCCTTTCTGCATTCTGGAAAGTCACACTCAATTTCTTGCTTACTGACTGTTTTCTGGAAGTTTTCCCATATTATTACCTTCTGCTTACTGGCTAAGCATCCCTAGATTTCTGTGTCTTTCATCTTCACAAATACTGTCATCCAGTTTGAATATATTGTATTGAATATTCTCTACAACCAGATTTACGCTGTTACTTGCAAGATTTTTTCAGCCTACAACTGACACACCCTTGTGGATCTCTGCAGCGCTACCTTGAAGTTCTCACCTTAGACTTTTTACCACAATTACTTGTACACAGTCTTTAGAGACAGCATCAGAACCTGCACATACCTATAGCATGTTTACAACATACATTGCTGCTGTGAGTACTCAGAGTAATCCCATTTTCTTCTCAGAAATAGACTACTGCTTTGTTTTATGGACCTATTGCCATTTTAGCAGTGATTTACAGAAGCACAAAAACCACATTCAGTTCTCAGTCAACGGAAGAATCACCTCTTTATAATCACATTTCCATCATAGACAGTCAATTACTCTTTATCCCAGCAATACAGGATTTCCGAACACCGCCTAGCACACAATCATCACAAAAAAAGGCTGTTCTTCATTTTAAGGACCTGACCTCACCATAGAATACGTTTATTTAATTTTCGATCATGTAGCATTAGCTGTTCACCCACTGGTACCATATCATACACTTCATCTAACTTTTACCCAGCTCTTCAGCCTGTAGTATCAATGTTGCCTTCAAGACCAGGTTCCAGCATGAAATTAGGAAATTTACCAAGGACGAATTTCGGACATATTGTATCAAAGAATGAGTTAGACGTACAGTAACATCAAAACATAAGTCTAAATACCTAGGCAGTCCTTGTAAAGAAGGAGAAATTAAGGATGATTCTATCAAGCAAATTCTTTGAGTGCTTTTTCTCCTCAGTGCATTTTAAGTAGAAGGCAGTAGTGGAAAAAAAACAATTAGACCTGAGAGCACTTCAGTGACTTTGGAAGCTTCTTTATATGAAGTGAAGAAATCATGCATAGATGAAGAAACGTGTAGAATTCCCAGAGCACCACAGTTCTTGGCAAATGCTTTTGCTTCAGCAGATGACCTCACTCAACTCTATTCAGTGGATTTATCAGGGCCTGCAAGACCTTGAGCCCTCTACTTGACAGGCAGCAAACCCTACGTTTGACAATTTTGAGGATGAACTCTGTAGAGGGGTACGCACAATCCCCAGAGACCTGAGTTCAACTCATTTATATGCTTGAAGTTTTCTTACAAATAGTCTCATTTTTGTTGCTACAATTAGCACCAAGTAACCTCACAAACCAGAACATCCTTCTCAAACAAGTTTCCCCCAAGACAAGGGCTCCTGCATTTTTCAGAAATATCCCACTAATAGAAAAAGGCAAGTATGCTCTTCTCTCTCACACACATATCTCTACCCAAAGCATCAACCTCAGTTAGTGAGAGGGGGTCTCAGCTGGACCCTGGAGAAAAAGGGAAAACTCTGCCTGAAATTCTTTCTTGAAGCAGACAAGAGTAAAATGGTAAAAAAAAAAAAACCAAAACAAAACAAAAAAAAACAACCAATAAACCACAACCAGGATCAACATTGTTACCTGTAGCCAAAAATCTTTAAGAAACATTTATACTTATTTACAAAATACTGAGAATTAATACACAAGGACACCCTGTATATAAACAAAACTAATCTCTGCCCTGACAGAAGCTGCCACCAAAAGGAAAATGCTCCTATAATTCTCAGTTCTGCTAGACCCTCGTTCCCTTTCTACAGGTGCTTTTGTGGCTAAATAAATACCAGCTGAGATAGTTTCACACCTCAAGAGGACTCATGGGAAGCAGTAAGAGTTGCAATGGAGCACAACACTATGTAGCTCTCTATTGCATCCTGTAGGTTGTGACCCTTTAAAGAATTTAATAAAAATAGTTTGAGACCTTTGGCACTGGCCAAAGAAGCATACTTTCCTGAATATTTAGTGGTGGGGACTGGAAAGAATGAGAAAGGAAGAGGAAGAACTAATGGTTCCGATTATAATTACAGCCTGAAGCATCAGTGCTTTTTAAATAATGCTATCCTAGTCAAACCATTCAGAAAATTTACTTCATTATTCCACTTCATTTCTATCAAAAACCTTGCTATTAGGTGATGAGGTAAAATTTTGTTTTCTTTTATTGTTCCAGTTATTTGAGACCTGAAAAACCCTCAAATATCTTTAAAACAAGGGTTTAAAAACCTTTGTCAAACACCTTGACAAAAAACATAAGGAAGTACTGGACAGAGTCCAGCAGAGGGCCAGTAAGATGATGAACAGACTGCACTATCTCACATAGGAGGAAAAGCTGAGAGTTGGGACTGTTCAGCCTGGAGAAAAGGCTTCTCCCAGTGGTGCCCAGCAACAGGACCAGAAGCAATGGGCACAAACTGAAATACAAGGTATTCCCTCTGAACATTAGGAAACACATTTTTAATGTGAAGGTGACTGAGCATTGGAACAGGTTCTCCAGGGAGGTTGTGGAGTCTGCATGCTTGGACATACTGAGAAGCCCTCTGGATGTGGTTCTGGGCAACCTGCTCTAGGAGATCCTGCCTGAGAAGGGGGCATGCACAAGATGACCTTCAGAGGTCCCTGCCAACCTCAACTATTCTGTTATCTCTGGGGCTTTCCCAATGGACACCACTGGTGAGTCCCTCTCCCATGACAGCCCTCAGAGGAGCTGAGTCAAGGTGCGCTTTTGGCACGGAGGAGGACACCAGGGTTCCCTGCATGTGTTGCTGTGCTGCCCTATTGCTGAGCCTTTATGGTCACAGGCACCAGCCTCTTACCACGGGACCTATTCTGATGTTAAACTATTCCCACGAGGCCACAAGAAGATGGGCAACATGCTCTGAAGTAGGGGCTTTCCCCCTTTGGGGCATCTGCCATCCTCACTTGGTCAACGGCTGGGTGGCAGCCCCAGAGAACCTTTGTGGCACCTTTGGGGAGTGTCTGTGATGGCACCAACCTCACTGCTCTTGAGCAGCCACTGGGTCTGCCCAGCAGAGCTTCAGCGGGCACACAGGCACCATGTGCCTGCTGTGGCAGGACTGTGGACCTACACTGGAAGTGCTGCATTTGGGCAGAACCTTGCCTGGCTGAGGCGGCAGATCCTGCATGGTGCCTGTCCCAGACCTGTGGACACAAGGAGGGTGCTGGCAGCTTGGCACCACTGATGCCCTCCAGCCAGTTCTTCCACCTTCCCTGATGGCCTCCTGACATCGGGTACCCTGTGCTAGCTCAAGTTGTGCTGGCTCTCTGGGGGAGAACAGAATGGCAGGCACGTGTGGAGGCAGAGCTGGTTGGTCACTTTCCAGCCTGCAAAGAGACCGTCGGGGAGGCCCTTACTTCCCCTCTCCCACTGCCTTCTTGGGCTTTCATTGGTTTTGTGCTCCTGGCACCAGAAAAGCTCAGGTACTTTGGCACCTCCATCTTGGCAGGACATGGCATTGGGCACTGAAAAGGTGCTGGAGCGGGACAGCTCTCCTGCCACAGCCAGCACCAGCCAAGGGCAGCAGGCAGGATGGTGGGAGGCAATGGCAGACATCCCGTGCTCCATCTGCCTGGGCGAGGTGAACAATGCAGCCTACATCAACACCTCCTGCCACCCCTTCTGCTTCGGCTGCATCCAACAGTGGGCCACCACAAGAGTGGTGTCCAGCACACATTGAGGGCAGACAATGACTACCAAGAGTATGTGGTCGGCTCATCTGGCCATCAGCAGAGGACTGCAGCCAGGGAGCAGGTGCGCAGTAGATCCCCACAATGGCACTACCACCTGCGCTGGAGTCCCACCAACACCAACCCTGCTACTGGGAGAAGGGAGCCTGCGTGGAGGGACTGAGCAGCTCCAGAGACCTCCAATGCCTCCACCTGGCAGGGTGCTGGGGAGCATCCAGCTGCCCCACCTGTTCTTCACACCAGCATGGTGATGCTGCGGCCTCTGCACGTTGAGCGCTCTAAAAGGAGGCTCCAGTAAACATCCAGATGCCTCCAAGCACCACTGCAGGCCTGTCCAAGCCCTCTGACCAGCAGCTGAGCTGCAGGTCCCAGAGACCTGCTAGTCCAGGTGCCATGATAACCCTATCCCTCCTGGGTCTTCCTGAACAACCTGCTCTGCCTCTCCTTCCTTGAGCAGGGGAGGGGGACAAGAACAACTCCAGAGAACCCTTCCAACATAGTCCATTCTGGGATTATTGTTTTAAAATAAAACTACTTCTAATCTGACAAAGCAGGTACCAACAGTGGTCAGAAAAACTTTATTTCAAAAAAAAAGGGGCATTTGATCAAGCTGTCCTCAAGAGGTAATATGTTTCCAAACAAGCCAGCACCTTGGGCTGATCTCTACAGCAATTTTACTGAGGTGGGGAGAAGGAATCCTACTTACTCTCACGAGGGCACTGCACTGAGTCCTCTGAGACTGGCTAGCAGGCAGAGAAGGGGTATTACAGAGCCCTCTGCTTCCTCCCTCATCTAGTGGGACCCAATCCCATCCCCTCACCATGAGGCCTTCTCTGAGACAGCCTATGAGAAGCCCCACACATGTCCACAAGCGCCTGAACAACATCCCCTCACAACGTTGGGGCACCCCCAAAATGTTCTTGCCCTGCAACCTGCATGGACTCCTCCAGCCCTGCAGGCAGTGAGCTCCTGCAGCCTGCAAGGTCCCGGGGCAGCATTTCTGCAGCTGAGTCCTCTCAGCTCTGCAGAAAAGGCCCTGGGGGGCCTGGAGGACACCCACCCCCTTGAACATGAGCCAGCAATATGCCCTTGCTGTGAAAGTAAAAGAAGGGCAGGCTGAGATACCTGGGACTGTTCAGCCTGCAGAGGAGAAGGCTCATCAAGATGTACAAATACATGAAGGGAGGGCGCAAAGAGGACAGAGCCAGGCTTCTTCCAGTGACAGGACAAGAGGTAATGGGCACAAACTGAAACACAGGTGGTTCCTCCTGAACATCAGGAAACACTTTGTTACTGCGAGGGTGACTGTGCACAGGCACAGATGGCCCAGAGAAGTTGTGGAGGCTGTTCTACTGAGAACATCACCCATCTAAGCACGAAAGCAATCCTATCTATTATCACGACAGCACTACAGCAAGCCCTCTGGGACACTTTGGCAGTGATCTCACATAAAAGAAAAAATTCCTGCAAAATGCTCTGGCAAAACACAGCTGTGGCACAGACAGTGCCAAGTATTTATGGATTAATTCATAGGCTTTGGAGCAGACTACCTGATGATATGTGGCATTCCTGCAGGACACTGATTTACTCCCGCAATTGAGTTCTTCTCATAACAAGGGCAGCTGGAAAGATCATAGTGCTCAGTAAAGTCCTTCATTTGATTTTCTATATTATTCTGCAGCAGATCCTAAATACTTGTAACTTTTAATGTAATCACATAAAGAATATTTTAATATATTTACATTATCTGCTACTACATAAGAGATTTATTCCACGTGTTCTTACCTTTGGATCCACACTCTTTTGCATAGTCAAATATGTAGACAAAGGGCATATTGAGATTAATCTGCATGTTAGAAATGCCAACATCTGTGCAATACACAAACATTCAATAAAGGAAGAATAACGCAAGTAAAGAACAAACTAGGGTAGGCAGTACTCATACTCCACCATAGGTAAATATCCAAGTATTTACTGCTACATTCTTCTCAATATGGCAATGTGTATTTTACTATAGAAATACATACGAAGATTTGCAAAGCTTTTATCCTTTTGTCAACAAATAGTGAGTCTGCTCGTTCTACAGGTACGTGCCTTAATGAAAATAACCTTTAATCTACAAACTGTTTGGGGATAAACTTGGATACATGTTCTTTTTCTTTCCTGTTTGCCCCAGTTTTTGCTAGCCTGAGTCAAGACCCCAGTTATTTGTTATAAATCACCTTGTTTATTTTATAGACATAATGCTGTTCTCAGGACAGTGTGTTTGTGATAACTGGGTGAGCCCCGAGGCACTGGTGTTTTTTCAAATTTACTTTTAAAAGAATTTTCAGACATTCCTGTTTCCATAGCCTGAGAGATTTTTGTGTTCCTTATGTGAAAAAGGTACAAGGCTTTTAGGGGAAAATCATCTGGAAAAATATTTTTCTGCAAAAGGAGATCTATCATGAGCAAACAGGCTTAAATGGGAAAAAAGTTCTGATAATAGAAAATAGCAAATGAAAATAAATAAAGTATTTAGAAACATTAGGGAAGCTATCTGACCTGACATGGCCCTGGGCAACTTGCTCTAAATGACCCTGCTTTCAGCAAGGGCTTGGGCTAAATGATGTCGAGAGGTGCTGTCTAGCTTCAGGTACTCTGTGATTCCCTCTATTGTAATTAAAAGGAAACAGAATATTGCGAGGTACAGAATATGATAAAAAAAATTTCCAATTTTAAGTTGCACAAACAGCTTTATAGTGTCATAAACATTGATCAGTTGTTCAACAAGAGATATTCTCTTAAGCAGCTGAAAGAACTCTATGCTCTGATGTGCATTTCAACAGGAAGATTCATAAACTAATCTATACACTTTCCTTTCACTATCCACTCGGTATTGAAGCAGGAAATAGAAAGTATTATCTTAGATTTTTCTTAGTGGATTTTTAACAAAAGTAATTCAAGTATCAAACTAATGGCACTTAACATAACACTTACATAATTTATATAACATAATAATCTACATAAAATTTTCAAAATTGCCTTAAAACATTTGCTGTGAGAAATTAAAGCCATAAACCTGAATTTAAAACTTCCATTTCCTCTGAAAAGCTTGAGCAAAGCTTTTAAAAATGTTTTTCAATGCACATTTGAGTTGTGAGAACCATGTTTTTATTTGAGCTTGTCTAGCAAATCTTAAAAGCAACATTTAGATTAAAATAATACTAATTTGTTCTCTAAAATGCCTATTAAAGGTGAAAAATTTCCTGCTGTACAGAATCTGCCCTGTACATATGAGCAATATATTTCCCAAGAAACAGAATTAAAACCAGATGAATATGAAGCAGAGGGGAACACTAAGCCTGATTTGGAAAGAATCCTTTAGAAATTCAGGGTCCAGATGGTCAGCTGCGTCTCAAGCCAGGCTAATGCTGGTACGCAGATAAGCTTTGTCAGACGACAACAAACACACTCCTGTTCTGGTTTAGGGGTGACTGTGTAAACCAGCTCCCAGCTATAGGAGGAAGCAAGGCAGCAAATACTGCCACAGCTGCCATGGTTCATCACTGTGAAGCTGGCCACCATCTACCATAGCCCTGTCGTGTCTTTGAGCAGCACCCTCCACTGCTCTCTGAAGAGACCAGGGCCTATCTTGTCATCCTTATGGATACAAACGCACAAGCCTCATGAGATAAGGACTGCTACACCCTCCAGCTACACCTCCTAGATAAAATTCCTTTACTCTTCTTCTCATGTGAACCTGTTTTCAGTTGCTGATAATTTTTGCTAGACTTCATTTGTTTGGAGTGAAATTTCCCTTAACAGATGTTTACTTCAAACTGAATTTTTTGGGACACAGGTTAGCCACAGAGTTCAATGAATCTGGAGACGGCAATTTGGAAAGGAAAATTTGGGTAAATGTTCAGCTATCCCTGTAAATATTCCTGAATAAGAAAACCTTTGAGAGGAAGAGGAAAAAAATAATCATCTGACACAAGGACAAGGACCAAGTTCTGCAGCTAAGTTGTCAGAAGACTTGAATCAACTGATCTCAGCTCCTTCAGGCTTCACATCTATGTTATACTAGAGTATGGGGAGACAGAAAAGGATAAACAGTTGACGTCTGCAGCTGGAGACTCATAGTGGAGTGACATCCCAAATACAGAGCAAGTAGAGGTTTCCTTAAACGTCACAAGTCTCCTCACTGTTAACAAGCCTGATGTTGATTTTATATGAGGCTAGTATGAAAGCATAAACAGCCATGGCCATACATCAGAGAGTGAAAGTATCTGGATAGAAAAGGGAAAGGCTGAGAGAGAGAGGTTAACAGGTTGGGGAAAACAGAGGAAAGTAAACAGGAACAGGAATCAACAAGGCTAGTTAGCCAGGAGAGGGGAAAAGCTACCAGAGACTGGCACAGAAAATTATAGGATAGGCTACCAAAGGTGAGGACTGGATTGGTGTACAGAAAGAAAACAGATATGTGGAGACACTGAGACAGCTAAAACCACCAGATTATAATCATAGAATCTCAGAATAGTTTGGGCTGGAAGGGACCTTCAAAGCTCATCTAGTCCAAACCCCCTGCCATGGACAGGGACATCTTTCACTAGGACAGGTTGCCACAGCCCTGTCCAACCTAGCCTTGAGCACTTCCAGGGATGGGGCATCCACAACTTCCCTGGGCAACCTGTGGCAGTGTCTCATCACCCTCACACTAAAGAATTTCTGCCTTATATCCGGTCTAAATCTACCCTCTTTCAGTTTAAAACCATTGCCCCTTGTCCTGTCACTACAGGCCCTGGGAAAAAGTCTCTCTCCATCTTTCTTTTAAGACACGTTTATATATTAACAGGTTGCAATACATCTGCCCAGAGCCTTTTCTTCTCCAGGCTAAACAACAATCACCTAGAAAACCTGAAAATGAACGCAAAATTCCAGTTTCCCTAAAAGGGACCGCCCTGAGGCAGCAAACACAGCTGAAACCGCTGCTCACCTCCGCTCCCTTTCCCTTACTGAATCACCTGCAGAGGAGTAACTGGTAGCATGAGTCCCAAAATTTTGCTACAGTTGCATTCGTTCTGTGACCTGCATTTTGATTTCAAAGATCCAAATCAAAATCGGTGGGAACCAGCTGCGCAACACCTGTCACAATGCAACACTAGTTTCTATTTCTGCTTTCTCCAAATCTAGTGCCATCTAAAGTCTTGCCATGGAACTGGCTTTGTTTAAATCTAGGGCTTTTAGAATTATCAAGTTACAATGTAATTTTGTGAATGGATTAATATTATAAATGCTTTTAGCACTATGCTTCTTTTAAAATAGGCTATTTGCATTTTGATAATTTATATGGCTTATGTAAGCTATTTCACTGAATTTTATTAATAAGTGTAATTGAGTTCCAAAATTACTGTTTGACAGCTGATCACTTACAAATCTGAATGATGAGAAAATGAGTTTAAGTAGCAACTAGGGAAAAAAGAGGAATAATAATAAAACCTATAAATTACTATAAATTGTCATTCTATCATAATTACATTATTTCCCTCTCAAATCAGCTGTCCTTTAATTCAGTCATTAGTGAATATCTTATCTGATCATCACAGACTATAGCACACCTTAAAATATCGTGTGTGTGTGTCAGCAAGACTTTACACTGAAAGAGGCACCTGTATGTTTCAATAGTTCCATAGCAACTTCAGGGTCTGATATATTTCACCTGGTGATGCTATGGGGGGAGGGGAGTTAATGGATTAACTATCTCAAGCAACATCATTGTGTTATTTCAGATTTACTAAGGAATCATCAATCCAGTTTTTGGAATTTTGATTTTATGCTCATATTAACCAATTCCCTGAAGCAGCATGATAACTTCCCCTCCCCCCAGGACAGTGCAACTTTATCCAAACTAAAGTATATGCGTCAGACATATGATGCTGTAAAGCACATCAGTAAAAAACTAAGCAAATGCAAAGTGGTTAAAACAATCCCTGCACAATAAGGTGCCCATGGGTTATCCCTATGATGAGCAGGAAAAGCTACACACTTTTATATGAAAGTAGTGCAAGCTAAAAAAGTGGCAAAAAGCTGCATTTTTCAAACTTTTCACTGTAGGTCTCTGAAATGCATTACTAACAAAAAACAGCAAGGGACTTTGCTATTGCCTAATTTCAAGCAGGTAATTCCACTGAAATCCATTATCTTACCTTCTTGTATACCTTAAAATGGTTTGCACTGTTTCTTTGTGCTATCTTGATATATTGTAAATGTAAGCACCTTGAAGATCTTCCCATGCTTCCCATGGCAAAGCCTCAATTCAGTGTTTTTAACGCAAAGTTTTCTGAAGTCTTTCTGCATAAAACTCCCAGAGCACTTGTGAGTAGTGCAACTGAAGCAGGAAAGGCGGTTGGTCTAGACCCACACCCCTGGGGTTAGCTCAGGGTAGCTGCAGACAGTGCCCAAAGCCATCGCAGCCCAGACATACAAATCCCAGTACGAAGGACGCAGCGGGTGACCCAGGCAATGTACATCCTGTGGGAGGTAAAGCACATGCTCTGGGGAGAGGACTTTTTCTTACCTGTAGGGTTTTCTTCAGGGAGCTGCCCTTCATTAGGCAACTAGAGGGCTGTTGGCTGGGTAGGACCTGCCTTCCAAAGCAAGCAAAGAGCCGACCAGCAAGCTGGTCAGCTGGTGTAGGAAGCAGGCTGAGAAGTTACCCAGGCAAAAGGCAACGTGGTAGCACGACAAGTAAACACAGTGGATAGGTCTGTACTCCGGAAAGCCAAACAAAACGTGGCTGGGCTACAAGCTTGAACCCTGGACCACTGATCCCCCATGGGAACTGCAAACATGTTTCTTGGCACAGTACTGGTTGTGCCAGCTAGCAGGGGGGGAGCAACGCGTGGGGGCTGGCACAGTCTTGAAGGGTAGCACATTGCTGGGCCGTCCCCAGTAGCAAGAACAGACAAGGTTTCACTAGGTTCACTCCCTCCACCCCTCACTGTTCAAAGCTGGCTTTTTACCCTTTAAATACTCCCACTATGCTGGATTCCAGAGCGTACTGGATATATAGCATTTCATACTATGGAAATTTCACCTGCAGGAAATTTTCTGCAAGAAAACATAATTTCAACATCAGATTAGATACTTCCCACCAGGGAGGTTGGGGGGGGGGGTGGGTGGGGGGGGGGAGGGGCGGTGTGTGGAGAGATAAGTAAATAAATAAATGAAGCCTGAAGTGGTTTAGGGCCATGGGACCCAGGGCTGCATAACATGGGTGGTTGCACAGCCTCAAGATCACAGTGAACTAAATCCCTGGTTTATTAAGGATTCCAACGCTGCAGTCTTGCAAACATGTCCCAGTTAAAAAATAAATAAATAAATAAATAAACATCCAACAACACCACAGACTTTCCTTAGCATCAGGAAAGTACAGTTATAACTTTTAGTGGTCAACTTGCAGGAAATTGTGATCAGTTAAGATCAGATTCCAGGGACAGTAAGTACAGAAGAAAATATGTGTATTTTTTCCAGAACAGGCTATCTTAACACTAATACAACACACATGGTAAACTGCTTAATATCTCTGAAAGTGGAAACTGCAATGAGCCATGAAAACCGTCTGTGCATGAAAAGCATCCTCAATGAAGAGAAGAATTTTTAAAGTAATGCTCTATATAGTTTAGATGGATCAAGAGTATCTAAAACCAGGGATTATATTAAAACCTTAGAGTGTTAGCCACGACTGGAAAGTATTTATAAAGATTTTATGACACATTAGTAACAGACTTTGAATGTGATATTTTGCTCTTAAGCTGTAATAAGACTTACTAAGAGATAGAATTAAGAGCCAGTAGCTGAAGCTAGAAGAAATAATATCCAAAAGTAAGCAATTCTGCTTTCATTAAAAGAGCATTTCAGAAAAATCAAGTGTTTGAGCCATAAAGCATCGTCTCCAAATCTCACACTCCAACACATTGCAAAAGTAGGCTTTTTATGGATTTTCAACTAATGGCTTCTTAAAGGGTTATTTCATACCTTTTTCCATATTCTTTTTCCACCCTACCAAGTACACCAACAAATGTTGCTAAACACCCTACAGAAAACTGACGTTTTTTCCCCTTCTACTGTTGCTGTATTTTATTATTGCACTCCAAACCTGGACATACTACACTGATGTACCTCTTTTCTAGTGCTACTTTTTTTTTGTGTGTGTGGATTTTAAATGCTATTTTTCATTATTTCTCTTGCACAGAAAAATTACTAGAAGACTGTCATTTGATCAGTCCATATTGCGCTTTTTGGGGAATGCCAGCATTATGACTATCTCTTCCCATGGGTTATCCTATACATCAGTATTCCCACAGCTAGGCACATGACAAGGCAATTCAATCTGAATGTTTGCATAAAGGGCCTTAGTGTTATTTCTGTGAGAAGGCTTCAGGAAATGGCTGCAATGACTGGGGTTTATGTTCTCAAACTTTGTTTTGTCATCAGGAGTAGCTGGCTTCATCCAAAATAAACTTGAACAGATTATTCAGAGCAACAGATGTTTTTCAAACAGAGAGATTTATGTTTAAATAAAATATCCACAATGTCGATTAGCAGGGCATTAGGTAGATGTTTCTATATCCTTTAATTTTAATTAAATACACAACATATCGATAACTGGCCTTTTCAAATCTCAGCTAATTGTTTTGTTTACTGTACACACACATGCACTATATGGGAATCTATTACAGGAAAGGTTAGTGATTAACAGTTTCCCCTCTCTTCATAATTAAATATCTTGATGGGAAGCATCCATATGGGTCTAACGGAGGCAAAGAACAGATTTTATATCCCTGAAGTCCAAGGGCAACACACTGCTAGAAATTTCATTTACCAAAAGGCTTTTTAATGGCCAAAGATAGGTGGATGTACAAACACATTAGTGCCAGACACCACGTTGCACTACAAATGCCTGGGACATCGCAGATCTTACCATCTGTTTAAATGGATGAGCCACAGATGTTCAAACCTCCGTATGAGCTGACTCCACAAGCTGCATACAGTATTCAGACGCTGAAAAGCGTAAATATTAAAAATCCAACCCTTGATTTAATAAAGCCTGTTTTTAAGTATAATTTGCATTTTATAGCTTTTCTCTGTGTAAATGATTGTACACATAAATATCTAGTCACCACAGTAATTTTATGTCAGTATATGTATTACTGAGAGTAAAGAAGGTAGCAAACATGTTCTCATACAGATACATCTTCTCTTCTATACCACTTTACTCATGAGGCAGGAAAGAGGAAGCAGAAGGACAGAAATCAATACAGACTCCTTGGCTATAAATTTGTGAAACTGCAACCCTTCACATCAATGCCCAGACCTCAAAAAGCTTAAGGAGGATGAGATCCTTAGATAATAGGATAAAGAACAGACATACTACATTTCAACTTTGTAACTGTTAAATGTTGATTTTAAAAAAAAATATTCAAAATGTTTTGATACAGATTGAATGAAATCTTATATTTAAGATTTCAAAACAGCAAGCAAAATCAACATTGCCAAAATTCAACTTTTAATTATGCATGTAAACATTTATACATGTACATCCACACACTAACTCTGTTGTGGGGGTATAACACATGCAAAACACCACTTTTTTCAATGTTATAAAAATTACTACATTAAGGATCTTAATGTTAAGTAATGGCCTACATTTTCAAAACTCTAAGATAGAGTGAGAAAAATCTTTTATTGTTATTGCATCTGCAAAAAGATTGGACTCTAAGGAAAATAGCTATCACCAAAAACTGGTTGAGTAATGTGTTGAAATTCAGCATAACAAGATCAGCTATATTCTTCTCCCGTACCGTGTCAGGTATTTATGTACTGCATTCAACAGGAAATTTTGTTTTAAACAGTAGCCAGAAAGCTTAATATACAGGAGAGCTGCTCAGGATAATTACAACCACGGACAAACACAGATTTGATTAATCACATTTCATGACATGCACATCCCTTATGTTCTCAAAATTCTGGTTTTTCAGTGCAATGGAGTAGAAAACAGCTTTCAGTCCTTGCCAGCTCAGTTTACACAGCAGAGTCCCTTTAGTCCATCTAGATGCCTTTCTGTCACAGGCCATAAAGGTACCTTCCACCTTCTTCCACTTGAGCTCCTAAGAGGCATCAGACCACTTCCAAACACACATCAAGCACAAAAAAATTATTTGTCATACACACTTTAAAAAAAAAAAAAGCATACATAACTAATTCCATACAGATAATACACAAATTATGTCTCAAGAAAGCTAACAGACTATCCATGGGCTGTAATTCAGACTCTAGGCTATAACAAGGCTGAGCTTTCCTAGCTCTCAAAATCAATGTGACAGGTAAAACTTGCCGGCAAATTGTTTAATGCAAAGGACACCATCATTTCTCATACAGAGAACAGCAAGTTCCAGCGAGTCCCTGAAGGAACAGTGTGTTCTCTGTACGTGAGCCAGGAGCTATGCTACTTGGGGAGAATATTTGTGTTACTGCCTGAAAATTTAAATACATCTGTATTCCACTTTGGGTAACAATACCTTTATTCAAGGAAAGCAGGCTGGAACACAGGAACAGAGTACAGAACTCAAATCCTGACACAACAAAACCCAAGCAATCCTGGCCTCCATCCTGAGAATGCAAATACATGCAAACGACTGCTACTGTTTTGCTTATGGCCTCTTCCACATATATACAAATGTAAATGCTCATCTGCTATGAACATTCACACACGCACCTTTGAAGTACATTTTAGTACCACTATGTTCACTGCACAGCTGTGTACAGAAAGTGACTGCAAAGACAGAATTACAGAAGCAAGCCAAAAGCTGCTTCATTAATAGTATGACTTAGAGGGTTTTTTCTTTCCTCCTCTGGGCCAAATTGTGTCACACGCTTTGTTTAAAAGTATAAACCAACATTTTCAAGATACTTTGAAGATATTCATTTGAGCAGCTAATTTTAGCTTCAACATTCCCACTTTGGTTTCTTCCTATCTCCAAATATGATTGAAACTCACTTGTTTTTCCATTTACATTTCTTTTTTTCCTCTCTCTCACTCTGCCCCACACACTCGACACCTTTCAGTCTGCTGAGTGATCTCCCAGAACACACAGATACCACAGATATATGTTTATGCTGTTTTTAGAGGTTATAATACATTATTATACTGATGTGATTACAGTTTTTTTTTGCCTTTTCCTCAAGACTGTTTTAACTCTTAATGATCAGCCAAGAAGAAAGCAAAATTCCTTCCATTTAAAAAGAAAAGAAAAAATAAATTTTTTGTTGATCTTAACAGAGTTGTTTATTTTTCAAGCTCTGGAATAATCTTTATATAGTGCATAGCTAATTCAGAAATTTAAATTGATGACTGTAAATGAGAGAAGAAAAAGTTCAGTATACCTTACGCTTACCAAAATTATTTTTTGTTTTTCTTATGAACTCTAAATTTCTGGTTATAAGCTCTATATTTTTTGTATGAAAGATTGTAACAAAATCGTAACAACGCAGTTGCATCAATACATTCTTCTGTGAAGCTAAAGCATGTTGGAACTATAAAACTAAAGAATATAGAAATATTTATTTCCAAGATGAACAGTGTCACACTCAAAGTCACTTAATGTTATCATTCAAATAATATTACACAGCAACAGCAACAGAAGGCCCTGTCAGATCCTTTACTAATTTTGACCTGTGCTTAATTCCCAAGGCTGCCATGAATTATTAGCAGAAGCAAGGGCATGAGCTGACTGCCCCACTAAGCAACACTCATACCTTTCTGGGGTTTTGCAGGACCACTCCTGTCTGTTGTCTGCATGAAGAACCCACCACTTGTACAGGCTTATGATGTGTCCAGCGGCTAAGGTGGGCACATTTCTTTATTGTGGGTGTCCCCCCCATTTTTTTTGTTAGTGTTTTGGGCTGGGAGTTTCTTCACACGACATCCAGCACACAGACACACAAATGGAAGAAATACTCCTACTGGCTGCAAAAGGCCTTCAATTAACTGCCCATCAGGAGATTATAACATGAGTACAAGCAGAACACACCTGCAGCCGGTACTCCTGTGCTGTACTGAGCAGACACAGTTTCAATATTTGTAAGCAAAATGTTTACAAAGCTATTTCCCCAAACATGTTGGAGTTTCCATATAAATTATGGTGCTGATGTGGGTACCTGAACTCCCACTGAAAATTCACTAGCAAGACCTCCACACTTAAAGTTTAGTTCTTTCTATAAACTTTTCCAAATTATGTAAAACATTTCTTCATACCAATCTTACATTCAAGCAGACAAACACACATGAATTTTATCTGCAACACCAATACATACACCTCAGCCAGTAGGACTCAAGGTAGGTGCTATATAAAAGCTGTAACTTGGGCGATCTTTCCTACAAAGTTAAGCTCCCTCGCAGCTATAGAGAAAAGCCTCTGGCATGTTTTAAACAAAGACGCAAGTCTGACACTCTCTACTAAACAATTGGGAAAACCTTTCCAAAGAGTTATGAAAAAAACAGCTGTCTAGACTTCCCAAAGTGGATGTAAAATATTGGAATAGTTATTTAACATAATAGGAAACAAACAGTTTCTTTCAAGTAGCATCAGAATAGTCAAGGAGGCACTGAACTATGAATTAGGGAGCATCTATGGAAAAAGCAGTAAAATGTCCAGTGCAAGCTATTTCTGCCCTAATTAGCCTTGGAACAAAATACCTATATTAGATCTGGGATCAAACAGGTGTCCTAATGTGGACCTTTACTGCCCTAGCTTTTTGCTACAGTTTTGCTACAGATATTTGTAATACAACATCGTATTGCACGTATATTCCAGGATTTCATTCCTTCTTTGGCTCCTAACCTGCTCTGGCTTGCCTGAGGTTATGTTTAAATTGTGCGTGTTTCCATCCTGTGCCTACCATCCTGTTTAGTTTACAATCTCGTAAGGGCAAGGACTGCCTTTTACTACTTGTTTGAACAGCATCCAGCACAATAGGACTTTGATCCAGCCTGTAGGCACTGCTTGTGGTATGTTAGATTCCAAATATCACCTATAGAATTCTGTATCAATACAGTTTCAGTTCCTGGAAATGTGGTATTAACAGTATTGAAACAGTGCATGTACTCAGCTATAGCACAGGACCAATTTTCCACGTTACTCCCATTAAGAACTCAGCAAACACAGTGCCATAAGAAACTCAAACTTGCAAGCTTTTTCCATAGTTTCTCTCTTTTTTTATTTTTTTTTTTTTTTGTTGCACACAGGAAAAATAACGTAGCAATGTTCAGGGCTAAATAACCTGACTAGATTCAAAAACAACAACAACAAAAAAACCAGCAGAGATAACTTCCATTCAAATGAGACATGACAAGTCACATGTCTGTTCAGACAACAATACCACATTCTCCGAGTTTCACGTCTCACCAAGTTATTTCCTTGTGCTTTGCGTACATCAGAGAAACTGTGCTGAAACACGCTTTTCACATCTAAGAGAACTACTTTCGATTTCTTATTTCAGAAATATCATAGAAACTAATTTTCTGTGATTCACTACCTCACTTAATGCATACCATCTCAGTCAGATTAATTTCAGTCTTGTTTAGGTTTTGTGTTACATATATAATAGTGCACCTATTTACTCTACCTGACCACTAAGGTAAAGCCAGCAAAAGTTATCGCAAATATTTCCTGTGTGAGCAAAACACTTTTTTGTTTAACTTCATGAAGGCATTTAGATGAATTAAACAGTTTACTTTGCTGACCCACATCTAACAAAAGTACTCTAGACATTATCACCATAGTATTGACTTTCAGTTTGTGATTTAATTTTGCATGATTCTATGCATTACAACATAAGACGTGCCAGCAGCAATATTGCTTTCACCAAGGACACAGTATGCAGAGCTCACTGTTTGAAGTAATAGTCATGCACACTCCGCGCAAAAAGAAACTCAGCAAGGATAAGGCCACTAATACAAAAGAAGCTGTTTTACTGCAATGTTGACCATAAATACAATAGCTTTTTTATTTTTTTTTTAATTTCAGAAGTTGATAGCCAACCATTGCATAAAACAAGAATTTGACAATAAAGAATAAACATATTGCTAAAATTATGTTTCTGATTTTTATTATGGGTTCAAAAAATAATTTCTTTGCTAGCAAAAAAAGATTTTTACAGAAGTTTTACAGGGGCATTCTATGACCCCAGAAGCTATAATATTCATCAGAAAGAGCAAGTCAGCTGTCTGAAGAACATTTACTCTGTTGACATTATTTACTCACTCAAATACATCTGAAAAGCTATGGCTTCAAGAAGGAAAGGTTTATTAGAAACTGCACAGGCTTATATCCTGCTAGCAGAAAGTATGTACTTCTCGGTATAAGCCAAGCTATTTCCCCACAAATGCTAGCTTAATTACACCACACAATGAAATGATGTTTCCAGTGGAAAAACAAGCAGCATGGAAAGTTCTTGCATGAACTAATGCATTTATAGCAATGAATATGACCTTGTAGCATTTACTAGAGAGGTGTAGAGCACCAATTTAGAAGCTTTCTAATTTCTGATTTCAATCTGCTGTTCTATTGTTTTAAACCTCAGTTACACAGAGGTAACACCGACAATCTCAGGAAACCAACAAGGGAGTCACTGTGATAACTCCATCTGATTAAACTGCAGATCCTGAACAGCATTTCCCACTGGTTTCTAATTCACTGTGAGTGGAATTTGTTTTTAAACGTGTGAACTCTAACATGCTGGCATTTCACTTGCTTCAAAAACAACCTCTGCAAGTTAAGGAAAGCACCATAAAATAAAAGGTGGAGAGAGGGTGTTAGTTAAGCTTTGCAGTTGTTTAAAATACTAGATGTTAACACTGTCCTGCTTTTTACTGGTGTCTGTTCTTATTTAGAGAAGATGCAGTGGAGAGCATGAAAGGGGTGGGGGTTCTTTAGTATACTGCAAGTTGAGAATTGTGCATATTTCAATAGTTCTATCACAATTGGTACTATACAATATACAATTGTATGAAAATATAAGACACGCCACATGTCTTGATTAGGCACAAATTAGGTGTAATGCAGCATCACTATATTTTATTATAGAAGAACAAAAAATACAGGCATCAAACACAACCCATTTCAGAAATGAATGAACCCCAAATGCATTGACCACATGCAACATCAAGAAGCTGTTTTAATCCTAGCAAGAGAAGAGCTACAAAGTTTACTGTACCTGATCTCACACAGCACAGAATCCCAAATGTTAGTTGCTAGTGAACTGCTTCCTAAGCACAAGCATTCTTGTTTACGGTATGTAATTAACAGAGTTGAAAAAGTCAAAATTACTCACAGAGTCCTGAAGATGCAATAGCAAACTATCTAAGACAGGAAATTCCAGTGCAATATTATAAAACAAGTAGGAATAAACATGCATAAAGTCAGGAACTGACAGGCCTCTGGATTACTGCAACTGTAGGAATCATGCTCGTGCATGCTGGGCTATAATTTATGAAACGGAGCCCAGGAAACAACCAATCATTTAGCTCCTCCTAACAAGTCCAACTGGCTATGAAAAGCTGGAAGTGCTGCACAGAACAATGAAGAGGAGCTATCCCACATATTAATCTGCTTATCTGGGATTGCTTTCTGTGTAGAGAGAGGGAAGCATGTAACAAGGAGAGGAAAAAAAAAAAAGAAAAGAAAGAAAAATCACAGCTTCACTACTGAAAAACAGAATAAATTTCAATCAACAGGCAAATCTTCCATTGTAGTCAGATGTATAGAGCTGCAGTCAAGCATATATAGTATCAGCTAAAACATTTCAGAAGAGCACCATCTTCCTTAGAAGTGATTTTTTTCACATTATTGACAGCAAGCTACTCAAACTGGATTTGTGTTCTCTATGCAATTGTTTCATTGCTCTCCTGCTCTTAATTTAAATATAATGTTACTGCTTAATGTGAAACATTCTTCCATAAAATCTGATTAGAGCAAGATTATTTTTTTCAGATCACAGGTGGCTGTTCAGTGCATTAATGAGCAGCCCTTCCTGGAAAGCCATCTGCATGGTCCTATGGTTTAAGATTTAAAAGACCATTATTTACCAGGGAGATAAGAAGAGGAACAAGAAAGCATGTCTTCAATTAATAAGAAAAAAAGAAACACTTTAAACAACCTGAAACAGACCAGGATTTACACACTAGAGAATACGGAGCCAAAATCCTCCTTCCTGGGAAATTTTATGGTTTCAAAATGTGGGTTTGATCAATTTGAAACTGATATTTTCTGCTAAATAACTTTTCTAAAGTGCTTCAGACTAACAGAAAATATTTTATTCTCACTTCTAATTTATTTTATAAAAAATTATAAACTTTATAGTTTCATCTAGTGAAACATAAATAGAAATCTGGTAAGATAAGAAATTTTACTCTACAGAACTATCTTCCTGTACACGTGCCCACTGAATTCCCCATGCTGATAAATTTCTGTTTACTCAAAAAAGAAGAAACAAACTTTAAGACATAAAAAAGCTACATTTTTGGAAAACAGTTGTTAGCCTGTTTATAGAGAAATCCTGGCAATATTTAATGAAAATATAGACACATTGAGATGAGTTAGCATGAATGTTACAAGGATAGAAATCGCTACGGCTTGGTTGCTTTATCTTTAAATCATTTTTACACATGGTTATTCTTCACATTCCTTCCCTTTTCTCCTTCCTCTTATAATCCATGCCTTAATCATTTCTGAAATCTCCTTCACAAAATGTATTTTATAAAACCCTCTCCAATATGTGCTGTTATGGCACTCATATTCAAGAGCTTCTACATATATTTTGCAGCTTCCGATACTTTCCCGTAAGACAGTTAGTAGCTGCAGATGACCATCTGGCCCACCTTGTCCTGCTGGGCATCATTACTTGAATTAGAGAAACGGAAGCCTTTAATCTCATGAATCGGGTCTTTTTGCATACCTAAGCAGCCTCCTCCCTAGGTCTCCAGTCTATCACTACATGTAGTAATCATGAGCTATTTCAGTGTTGCATCCTTTTAAATGGCTCTTGATGCAAAATTACTATGCAAAAACTAAAAACCAATGTGCTGAAAAACAACAGTTTATAATGGATACTGTAAGTGATATTCAGCTACCTTGTTTCTGTTGATTAGAAGAAATTCTTAATGTCCCACAGACTTCTGAGGAACAGAGGAAAAAGTTAAAGGAATAACTTTATTTAAAGGTTCTACAATTCCACAATGACTGAAGATCAGCCACCTCTAAACAAGAGCATTTGCTAACCAAAGGGACAAATACAAGGATAGCGTACATAACAATAAAATATAAAAATACATTTTAAAAGGGGTAATATTATATAATTTAACCTGGAAATCTGAAAATATCCTAGTCATGCTTATGAGATGCAGGCAAAGTCTTCAATTATCTATATCCATTGGCAAACTTGTCACCAGCCCATATTCTATTTGACAATTTATTACCTTTGCAAGCCATGCCTCCAAACTGAAAAAGGAAACCCTGTAAATTTCAATTTTAGCTTCCTGCTGCCATAACATAAGGAAAATAAAGCAATTACCAGCTGGTTTCTTTCCACGATGACTGAGGAACAGCCACCTCCAAAGAAGAATATTTGCTAATGAAAGGGGTGAATGAATATATATACACACATGCTAAGGTGTTTTTTTAAGACTAATTCAAGATGGTGCTGCCTTTCCCACCAAAATAGGTTTCACAGTCTCCCTTCCACCCCACCATCGATTGAGACTACAACAGGTTCTGCAGGTAGGAGCGAGAATGCTTCCCCCACCTCCTTGCCAAAAACATCCTTCTTACATCTTTTGCTTCTTTTTATGACTTTCTCAATCAAAATGTGAAGGTGCTGGCTGAAGTTATCTCAACAAAGAAACCTACCACAACTCTCAGCTGCACCCTCAAAAAGTGTCAGTCTCTGGTTTTCATTCTAAAGATCACAAAGAGCATTTGCTCCTACCATTTCCACCAGTGCAGAAGATATACATAGCCTGACACCCACATTTAGTGTTTTGAAAACAAAATACACTGCAGTACCGTAACAAATTGGTACCATTCCCTTATTTGCTGTATAGCTCTAGACAGTATCACATTGCCAGTTTACTGTAGGTAAATTTAAAACCAAATAATCTACTGAAACAAAATCCACAGTTAAGAAAAGCCTTCACTGAATAACTGGAATGTCTGAGGTAAAGAAATACAGTTAATCCTTCAGTGCTTAAGATATCATATCCTTGGCATTTCATTTTTTTTTCTATCTTGTTAAATTATTCATCTCCATAATAGGAGTTTTCTGCATGTAATTCATTCTTTCTGTACTAGGCTCTCTTTCAGAACTCCCTGATTTGTGTTGCTGGGTCTGCCAGACTGGTATCAACTTCACACCTACTAAAAAAGTCAGTAACCTTAAAAGTAACGCATTCCTCTGGCAGTTACAATTTTTTTAAAATGCTTCACCCACAAATTATTTCACTTTGTCAATATTTGAAATACTTTCATGAGCTGTAAACTTTTTAAACACTATAGCATACAGCTTAAAAGGAAAACATATCAAGCAGGAACTTCAACGTTTACCTGCCTAGAGGTTAGTCTTTCTGGCAGACTGAAGGGGAATCCCATTTTCATACATGAAAGTGTCTGGGCATAGCAGACTTTGAACGTTTAACTGATTGGAAGAGGCAGGCACAGCCTAGGTATGAGTGAGGCAGCTTGGTAGATGCAGCTGGCTCTATGGGAAAGTGTCAACAGGGGGGCACTTCCTCGCCTCTCCTTAGCTAAGTTGGGACTTGTGAAAAAAGGGCTACTCCTGTCAGTGGCAATTTGGCTGTCCAGAAGAAGAATGCACGATTAAGCTAGATTCCAATATATTTCAATTTTCTCAAGGCGTTGTCAGCCCCATTGTGGATTACACTGCTCATCCCCTAGGTTTCACATTCCTTTATTCCAAGTGTCCTGTAGATGATCAGACATATATGAGCTGAAATATCCGCAGATTTCCTTAGCTTTCCTAGGACAACTTGCAATCCATGAAGTTCATACAGAGGTGATTGTTGCCAGTTTCTCTGTATGGACTAACTATATAAGCAGTATCTACAAAATTACCCTTTGCAATTCACACATAAAGAATATATGGAAAGAAAGGCATATTGCTATTACACCCAGCTTTAAAAACAGCAGGAAAATTCTACACACTAGGACAGCATTGAAAATAGCAGATAGGAACAATGGAAGTAGAGATCTGCAGGTAGGCTACAAAAGAAATTCTCACTGTTTACTCATCTGATTAATCAGCAGGTATAATCCGCTAGTGAACCTTACATGAAGAATAAGGATTATCTGATAATATTAGGAAACAAGCACAGTGTGTTGAATGACTTGAGGTATAAACAAACACACAATAGTTTAATAAACAAGTTGTTCGTGTCTCCAGATGCTGATTTTATTTTATACAGCAGCAATGCCAACAAATACCAGATCGTAAAAGATAATTGTACTCTGTATGATAGTTTTGTGAAGGAAATCTTTGAACAGTGCACAAGAAACATGGAAAATATGCAAGGAATGGAACATATGATCCATGAATACACATCCTACGTCAGAAGCAGGAAGACCTCATCCAGCATGCAACTATATAATGATTTAGCAAAACACTATGTAAAAGAATGCAAAACTCCTGCTTACAGTAAACAAGAACAACCTCTAGTTAAGGTTACATTGTGTGGCTACAAAAAACAAGCTGAAGAAACAGAGTATAAGCATAACAGATTTTTTTGGGAAAAAAAATATCTTATTTACACATACTCATTTAGGAACCCGAAGATTCATCTCTACTATTGGTTCAGATGCACATGGACAAGCTTAGCCAGTCCTAAACTCGCTACTAGATGCGCAGTTAACTGGCAACTTTAATACAAAAGCAATATAAGTATTTTTCACAGCTAATCAGTTCTGCATGGGGGAGAACAGTGTTATACAGTCTGGCTGTATTACTTACACACCTTAGAATGTAAGGTGGCACAAAACCATGCTGTATTATATGCATGTGCTATGTCTTATGCTCAGGATGGACATGCTTCAAAAACCCAAAGAACTTCTAAACCAACTTGATATTTATTAAATAATCTTGTTTCAGTAGCTAGAATAACAACCTATTATTGATTTTGTTAATAGAACAGTTGCACAAAGTCAGACTGAAAATCAGCAGCCCGGTATCTCAAATTTGAAAGTGAGCTATATGGGATGCTTAGCGGGAGACATGCCCACCACCACCAAAACAAAACAAAAATAACTGGGAAAAGAAAAAAAGAAGAAGAAAATCGAGAGAGGGAAAAATGATAGGCTTTATTGTTAGTATCCTTTGCCATTTAATAAAGCCTGGAGGGTTTGACGGAGATTTAGAACTCATTTTACATACATAGAAAGGAAAAACCCACATGCTATGCAACACTTATTAAAAAATATGTGAGTGTAGAGTTCCTCTCAATTTAACACATGGCAAGGGAGACAAAATATTAATCAACTCTTCCCATGATCACTGGCTCTGGAATGGAATCCAGTCTTCCAAGGCTTTCTCCAGGATCCAAGCCACAAGATACCCATCTCCATCACTATTTACTGCAGGAAGTTACAGCTTATAAACTACCTATGAGGCAGTGAGGTTATATAAACTACAACTGTATGACTGAGCATCCTGCATATGTAGAATCAACTTTATGCTGTCAAAGTTGTACTACCTATATCCCAGACCAACAATGATGGAAGATTGTTAAATCTCGCTGGTCCTCTGGAAAGCAGAGTCACGTTTAGACTGAAAGGCTGAAGCCAAGGGAAATCAGTCCACCCACACTGGCTGGTCTGTGAAGGGAGAAGGGTAATAGAATTATTCCAGAAAGAGCAGAAGATATGGGGACATCATTAGGAGTCTCAGTAACTAAAGAGATATAGACGGATTTATACTCTTACAGATGCACAGGAAGCTTGATCCAAGGGAGAGGATCACAGGAGACAAACATATAAAGAAAATGCTTTCACTTGCACATACTCTCTCTCCCACAGAGGTAAGAAATTCAAATGAAGAGATGGAAGAGAAACTCCATGCTCTAGGGAACGAATTTTCATAAAAAGGGGCTCCTTTTCTCCATAGTAACTACTAACATCTGGTCAGGAATGACGAAACTGTCTCCAAGAGCCTAGGACAGCATGACTTTAAAAGAATGATAAACCTCACGCTCAGACATATGCCAGATAAGCTAAGAAAGCAGCCAGCTGAAGATGAGCACCCAGCAGACCCAGTGTGTTTGCAGCCCTGTTGATAAACCTAGTATGTACCCAGGTGGGGAAGCCCTACAAATCTTCCACTTCCTTGCTCCCAGAAAAGTCTGATTGTATTAGAAGAACTTGTTTGCATTAAGAACCTAAGCACTAGAAAGTTTAAAAATTATAGCTTTACAGTTGCACACAAAATTGATGCCTTCAGTCCCAGCAGTAAGAAAGTTTGGAGTTCTTTGAGCATAGATAGAAACTATTAGAAAATAGCTATAAAACTATACAACCTGGCATTTTCAACTTCTGAATACTAGATTTCAGAAACAATGTAGTATTTTGCACAGGATTTGCATGGGAGGCTTTTTGGGGGAGTGGGGAGAGGGGTAGGGAGAAAGGTGATGTGTATGTAGCTTCCTAGGTTCATACTGAGAAAAACAGTATGCATTATGTCTGCCTGTGGTGATGGCTGGGAGGAGCTGATAGTTGTCAGCCCACGCAGCAGATGAAGCACTGAAGCCTACAGTTACCATTTAAAGACACTACTGACGAGCCCAGGAACTTGGTAGCCTGCTGGCATGGATGGATCACCGGGGACAGGCACTGGCTCTCAAGGAGTGAGAATGAGTACTGAAGAATGAACCCTCCATTATCTCTCTTCTTATCCTAACCTGGGAGTGTCAGGGTTTTCTTTCACTGCCCCCAGTCGGGAAAAGTAGAAATATTCAAACTATTTGTTGCATCTTGGTCTCCTATAAATAGAACCAGGTACGAAACAAAGTGGGGAAGATTAAACGAATACGTTTCCTGCCTAGTGCAATTCCCAGCAGTGCTGTGAGTCAGAACATCCATGCAGAGTGATATTAACACCAGAAGAACCCAAAGTACTTTGCAAGACCCCCACCAAGTCACCGGGAGAGGGAAGGGAGAAGGACAAGGCTGTGAAGAAGAAATTAAATTTATAATGTTAAAGGAGAAGAGGGAAAAAAAAACCAAAACAGCCTACACTTTACCTGTTTTGGGAGCCCCACAAGTTCAGTAGTAGCAATGGATCTGTGCAGGGCTGGACTCTTGCCCTGATCTTCCCTCTCACCCCCTCTGGCAGTCTCAGATGTTCTTAGTGAAGCAGCAGCTGTCACTCTGGCAGCAGCAGCATGAGCCCAGCTGAGTTCATACGTGCAGTTATTTTAGCACATTGCCTTTTTCTTTCTTCTCAGAAAAAATTCTGGCAATTTAATACTTTGGATAGCTCAGCTAGACCTGGATAGGATTTTACTGGGTAGAGAAAAAAAAACACCTAAACAAAACAGTTCTTTCAGTCCTGGTATTCTTTTTCTCAAACAACTGTTGTGAGCAAAGGCACAAAAGATTTAAGAGGAAGAGTTTTCTTTCTGGCGGGAAATATTAAGCAACCAAGTTATAAGCAGAGCAGGTCACATTTTTGGTTGCAAAATGCCAACTGAAATTGTCTTAAGAACATGAAATAGTTTTTTAAGAACTGTCAGTGTAACCTCTAGACCACAGTCAAATTGTATAAGCCTGTGACAGGGAAACTGTCTCCTACTTTCACTCTCTCTTCTCTGTTGTTCTGCTCACAGCAAGCAATAGCCTGGAAGTCAAGCCATGGTTTAAAGTCTGCCCAATTCGTCCTTCTCTAAAGTCGCAGCCTATCCACTGTCTAGACATGAAATATCCACGGCCTTTTCTGGTCAGAGCTTTTCCACTCTTATACAACTTACAAAAAGTTTGGTGAGGACGCTTGAACATCCTGTGTCCTCTTACCCTTATTCCAAAGAGAGATAGTAGCTGCCCTCATAAATAAGTTCTAATAAATTCATAAATATCATCACCTGCAGTGCTCTGTACAGTTCTGAGCCCCACCATTTAAGAAGGATGCAAAGGTCCTTAAATGCATCCAGAGGAGGGCAACAAAGCTGGTGAAAGGGCTGGAAGGAATGTCCCATGAGGAGCAGCTGAGGACTCTGGGCTTGTCTAGTTTGGAGAGAAGGAGGCTGAGTGGTGACCTCATTGCTCTCTCCAGCTTCCTGAGGAAGTGAAGCAGAGAGGGAGGTGCTGAGCTCTTCTCCCTGAGTTGTTTAGATGTGGTGTTGGGGTATATGCCGTAGGGGAGAACTTTGTAGAGTAGGGTTGATGGTTGGACTCGATGATCCTAAGGGTCTTTTCCAACCTGAATGATTCTATGATTCTATGACACATGGGAATAATTCAAAGGTGTGCCAGGAGAGGTTTAGACTGGACATGAGGAAGCATGTCTTTACCAAGAGGGTGGTCAAACCCTGGAACAGGCTTCCTAAAGAGGTGGTCGATGCCCCAAGCCTGTCAGTGCTTAAGAGGCATTTGGACAATGCTGCCCTTATTAAGGGCTTTACAAGCTTTACGTTTTGGTCAGCCCTGAGTTGGTCAGGCAGTTAGACTAGATGGTCACTGTAGGTCCCTTACAACTGAAATATTCTATTCTATCCTACTCTAGAGAAAGTAAGGGCTTTGAAATTGCATTGCAATTTATGTGGACAGAATGGCCACTCACATCAGACCTAAGGTTCATAGACTCTGGGATCCCCTTTCACACTGGCAAGCAGATGATGCCAATGAAAGAGAACATGTAAATAAAACCTCTCCAGAATGCACTTGCAAACTTCAGAAAACTGTGGATCAGCAATGCACTGAGCCAGAGTTGGCATCAAGTCTTACAATAACTCCCAATTAATTCTTTTCTTCCATTAATTTATCCAGCCGCATTTTGAACCCATATAAGCCTTCACCATTTACAGGAATTTGCTAGAAAGAAGTACACAACTTAACTACAGCCTATAAACACCACATCCTTGAGTTAGTTGCAAACATGATACCTTCCCCTAAGTTCATTTGATGATTGCAAGTTTTTGTATTTGAAAATGCAGCACATAATTGCTCCCTATTCTTCTCTCGCTCTCATTATATCATAGACAGCAATGTTACTCCTCCCTCATCTGTTCTCCAGGCTGACGATTGTTGTTCTGCTGTTCTACTTAATCGTTTCTCATGTGGAAGCCCCTCCATTATTCTCTATATGGCTACAGCACCAATTCCTACATTGGCATAACAATATTTTTTCATAGTAAACTGTTATATATCCTATACTGACAGCAAGTGTCCTACCTGTCAAACAACTGTCTCCTCTCATACTTGGACTCATTCTGTGCAGAGCTGAAAGAGGTTTCTAGCATTGTCCATTCTCATTCTCTTTCCCCTTATCTCAGAGGGGGGCAGCTTCCACTTTCTTCCATAGCAATGAAATAACAGAAAAGCCTCTTCCTGCACTGTATGTCTGAGAAATTTCAATCAGAAAATATGAATTATGGACACAAGGACTTTCTTTCCAGGTTAAGGTCACTTTCAGTAATTCCATTTATTTCCCTTTTCAAGCTTGGATTAAGTAATTTTAAAGCTACATCATTATTGTTAATATTGCAGCTGAATTTGATAGTAGCCCTTAATTTTCAGTACTTTTATCATATTTTCCTGTTAGCATAAGTTGCTTTAGGAGGCAAGGCAGCAGGCTTAATAGTTGTCTTCCTTGTGCTATCAGTTTTTCAGCCATCAATGTGAATACTTTTTTGGGTTTTTTAAAAGGTTATTAAATTCATCAGAAGTTATTAAGTTCCTGAATCCAGTGTTGTTCACTTTTGGAGATAGCACACTTGCCAAACTCTGGGAAAAGTGTTATATTCTCTGAGATTTACTTACGTCATTGTTGGAACTTAAATCCGTTCATCCCATCTGAGAGAAAGAATAATGACTAGTTTTGTTTTATTGTCACATACAATGAGAACTTGACCTTTGCATTTGAGCACAGGTTGAGTGGGAAAAATTATTCTTCAGGGCATCTGTGTAATCAGGCCCTAAATGAAACCTGAAGCTTTAGCAGTAAGAGAGACCATTGTCTAAGTCTGGTGCTAAACCTTTAACCCCATTTCACATCCAAATGCACGATAAGTTATTTGGCAGCAGATACCAGTTTGACCTTTATAAGGTGGGATGAGTGAAAGAATTACTAGTTCAGACTCTCTATTGGAAGTTAAAGAATAAACAAGTTGAGACACATGATGAAAACCCTTTCAATTTCATGTAATTAATGCAAGGCATTTGACTTAATTTAAGACCACAAATTCCCAGACATTCATTTAAAAAAAGCTAAGTTGTCTTTTAAGAATCAGCTGCCACTTAAATAGTTCCTCATCTTTAAGACCATATATCCAGCTGATCTGGTTAAGATGGCATCTTTCCACTGAAAATTCTCTCTTCTAGGTAAATGTATGTAAATAGTTTTTCATCCTCAAATTATGACACCTTTGGAATTGTTACTATTTCCTTATGCACATATTTTAGCTTCATGTGATAAAAGTGATTGAGACAAGTTCCTATGAAATTGTTGCTCATTATGCCATGCCAGATCTCTGAAGAAAAGATCAAACATTCTAGAAGACAAAGTATCTACTTTAATTTAATGATGTCGTGTTTCCTTGCAGTATTGTTACGGCTGGAGAAGAAATCTTTTATTTTCATAAGTTATCACAATACCACCAAAATTCTGGATTTAAAAAAAAAAAGTAAATCTGGTAAATCTGGATCAGATATCCACCTGCAGCCTGTGGAGGACCCCACACCTGAGCAGGTGCATGTCCTGAAGGAGGCTGTGAACCTGTAAAGGACCCACATTGGAGCAGTCTGTTCCTGAAGGACTACATCCTGCGGAAGGGACCCGTGCTGGAGCAGTTCGTGAAGAACTGCAGCCTGTGGGAAGGACTCACGCTGGAGAAGTTCATGGAGAACTGTCTCCTGTGGGAGGAACCCCACGCTGGAGCTGCAGAAGAGTGTGAGGAGTCCTCCCCTGAGGAAAAGGAATGGCAGAAACAACATGTGACAAACTGACTACAACCCTCATTCCCCGTCCCCCTGTGCTGCTCGAGGGGAGGAAGTAGAGAGAATTGGGAGTGATGTTGAGGCTGGAAAGAAGGGTGGGCGGAGGGAATGTGTTTTAATATTGGGGTTTATTTCTCATTACTCTACTCTGGTTTGTTTGGTAATAAATTAATTTCCCCAAGTCGAGTCTGTTCTGCCCATGATGGCAATTGCTGGGTGATCTCCCTGTCCTTATCTCAACCCACAAGGCTTTTGTCACCTTTTCTCTCCCCTGTCCAGCTGAGGAAGGGAGGGACAGAACAGCTTTGGTGGGCACCTGGCGCCCAGCCAAGGTCAACCTGTGGCACTGGAGACTATATAAAGCAACAGAGAGTAACATATGAAGATTATGCACATAAGCTGAGCAGCAGCCATATGTTCTTGTTACCAAAAGGCTGGTTCTTTTTCTTTCCTCCTAACCAAGGAAACATTGTGCTACATACACACATACACAGAAATAATATAGGATACTGTAATTTTTAGTCTTAATACGAGAAACATTCATACTCTTCTATGAATGTTAATTATCTTATACTATCAAAACATCAATTTCAGTAATCACTGGAATGCTCAACCATCTTTTTGTGGCTTGTTTCATATAGTAGCAAGAGAAAACAGAGGAATATTACTGTCATCTCCTTAAAAATAAACGGATACAATATGCAGAATGCCACTCAATTCCCTTAGGCAGTGCCTCAAGCACTTCAGCTACAATACCCACAGTATCTGTGCGACTAGATAAAAAGAGTCCTTACTAACCTGACCGTTCAAACTGAACATTTAAATTAAATGCAGAATTTATAATACCTTTTAATCCATTATCTGCCACAGTGAAAGCTACTGAAGTTTGGAATGCATGTTCAAAAACCTAGATAATACACCTTTCCTGTGTTCAGGCATTCACATTCTTTGTCCTAAAAAATCAAACTGTTTCCAATCACTCCTGAGAAATGCCTTAGAATTTTGTCATCTGCTAATTATTTCTTCAGCTTTCTTTCCATTAAGCAGCAAACATTAGTACTGAAACAGAACAGTACTTACAAATAGCCAGACAATTATTTAGGTTGCCTAGACACATAAAGTTGCATACAGAAGCAGTCTGTAGCTTTTCAGTTATTTTAATTATGTCACTAGCAGATAGTTTCTAGATCCTATGGATAAGGGGGCAGTGGGGAGGGATGGAGTGGAAGAGTACAAAAGAATGATCAGATAATAAAAAACACATAGAAAAATAAAATATCTCTAGAAAAAGAAATCTCTAGAAAAAGTAATCAATGTTATCTGATGACTTTTGTATTAGAGTTCGAAATGGTTGATGGTTCACTGGGGACCACGTTGCCCATGCAGTATATTACAGGCCACAGGTAAGGGCTTCCATAGCATCCATAAGGACCTCCCAGCATATTCTCCCTGCAACGAAAGTAAGCAAATCACCTCACCCCAGCAGAGAGCAGTATGTTACTGTGCCAACTGCATTCTGTAGGCTCATCCAGTCATGAGCCAAAAAACTCTTGTGGTCACACCTGTCTATCCTAAAAAGCTAACATTACGACAACTTAAGGAAATAATTGGCCTAAAATGTGTAAGCTGTCAAGTGTTAACAAGAATGTTAAGCTACTTTTAGAAAAAAAAACAGAGTAAGAACTGAAAATATTATAGTGCCACTTTATTTTCTCATCTCTTCAATTCTGGTCACTCGGTATCCAAGAGGATACAGCATAAATGGGAAATGGGAAAGGACTACCAAAATGTTGAGGTGCCGAGAACCCTTCATATAAAAAGCCATTAAGAGAAATCATGACATAAGCCCTCTTTGGAACAAGGAAACATATTTGACTCAAAAAAACCCAGAACTAGTGGACATGTACTAAAATTAAAAGGCAACAAACTGACAAAACTATTTTTGTGATATGCTATTACATATTCAAAGTAAGTATTTAAAGGTGTATAAATATCAAGTCATACTAGGTCCAAAATAAAAGTTTGTATGACTTGTCCTTTTACATAGCCAAGAAAATGGCCCTTCAAACTATATCCAGGAAAGGAGGAGATTGCCTTAACAGATATACCACAATGTAATGAATAGGATTGGGAGTCCCTTTGGAAGTCACTTTCATTTCTGGCATGGAGTACAAGCTTTTTTTCATTGGCGTTACCTGTTCTCTTAAAAAAAAAAAACAAAAAAAACAACCCGTGCAAGATCAGCAGTGTTTAATATGCTTCTGGGTATTTACATGAGGTGAATATGGCAACCTTTTCAGGTGTCGCAATGGAACAGCATTAATTCTTTTCCTCTTTTAAAAAAACATTGTTCAAGTCTCTTGACAAGAAAAACGTTAGACAGTCTGTATTCTAGCCAACTGACCTTTAAAATGTATTTGTTTGACTATCAAGCACTTTTTAATAAGTATGGATTTGGCACTAGACACATTCTTGCATAATTCCTCTTTTCATAATACGTATGATGGAGTTCAGGATCTATTAAAGAATAGAAACCCTTACAAAGTAGCCTTTGTCAATAGCTGAACCACAGCTTTCCAGTGACTGAGTCTCCTGTGTCCCACCTTAACACTGGTAAACATCAGCACAAAGAAGTCCTTCACAGTCCCAAGCTAACAATGAACTGGAGAAGGTACCATTTTTTTCAACCTACTGTCTTTTCCCTCAAAAGGGCTTAATAGCTTAAACTTGTCCGGCCCTGCTAAGCCAGTGTAAGTATGCATTGGAGATAGAGTTTGGGAGATAATAACATCTAAGTGAATAATATCATAGGTGGCCTAAATAAAGAGATACTTACTTATAGTTATTTTTGTTTCTAAATAATATATTATTCTATGAAAATTATCTACAGACTTTATAGACAAACACTTAAATGCTTTTATTGAGTATATTTGTCAATATATTGATTGCTGTAGGACCTATAAAGATCCAATGTGACAGACATTTGATATCGAATCTTACTAATGAGCCATGCAATAGGAGGAAAGAGTTATGTTTCATTAGAGTAAAGAGCTTAACTAATACAGTATAGAAGGCACTATCTAACCTAAATAAAACAATTCTTATTTCAATTAAGGAGAATGTCTGACTATCTCCTGAATAGAAAAAAGTAAGATAAGTTTCAGGAAGGAAGACAAAAACTTTACAGACTTTTCAAGTACTACTCCATACTGATTTTAAGATTCTGACTGAAAATCTACTACAATCCCTTTGTAAGCATTTTTTAATAGTTAACTCCTACTAGTATAATGAATAAGTGGCTCCTAATTTCTAATCCAGATTTGCCTGAATTCAGGTTCTAGTTGCTTTATTCTGCTGTGTTTAATCTTATAGACAATGAGGCTCCTACTACTAAAATTTCTCTCTTCGTAATGATGAAGTCATCTCTTAAAATACTCGTGAGTGTTATGCACTTCTTTTGTTAGGGGCATCATTACGAACTATAGGAGTAAATTAAAAGGACATGTCCTGTAGGAAGCCATGACATTTAGGCACAGTAGGTGAAAATTCTCAGCTCTTATATAATACAGGACACAAGGTTTTTTTGAAGCTTCAGCTCAAAGAACACACACTTAAGCCTTTTCGATAAGCTACCCAGGTTGAAGTCAAAGAATGTGTAACTGTGTAAACATGGGAGCCCTTATCTATGACAGTTTGTTGGGATTCCTAAGTCTACTTGCCAAGAAAGGAGTTAAACAAGGCAGCAATTAGGAAACAGTTTTAAGAAATACAGTCACTAAGACTAAAGCATTCACAAGAAAACAGGAAGGGTGAAATAATTCAAGAGACTGCAGTCAGAGGAGAAAAGACAGTTTTGGCTTTTAAGATGGATGAGGCAAAGAATCCATGGGGTAGCAGGGGAAGAGTAGATTTATTGCAAGGAGGGAGGTGTGGCATGCTAACGTTAATGCTGAATAACTGTACCTGATATAAGTTTTGATGTCTGGATATTAGGCTGGAAGAAGTATGGATCTCACTGGTGTAAGGCTCTGGGGAAAAGCTTCCTTATTGACTGAAAGAGATGCAGTCGGAAACAGAATCTGGAAATATGGTCTTGTGCTTTTCAAGAGGCGTGGTGCAAGCTTGGCACATACTGGAGGGCTGGCAGCCCTGCAAAGGCAATTTCAGCATGCTGCATGCTGCCAATTCAGTGAGATTCATAGGCAACTGGTCCAAGTAAAGGAAAACCAATGTCTTAGTGAAATCCCAAAGGATGATTAATGTGAAGCACTGCGAGCATTACTAGCAGTGTGTGTGTAAGATAAAAAACCATTATGCTTCTTTACCATCTAGGGCAATGCCTCTGAAGAACTTCCTGCAGCGTCAGGACAGCCTGCAGTGCAGCAAAATCATTGTTTTCCCAGCCCTATATGCAAGTGCCAGGCCCCAGAGATACAATGGCCCTCTGGAAGGGGCACAGTACCTTCAGAGATGTCCTAAAGGAAGAAGATACAACAAAACAGAATTCCGAACAGAAGGTGTTTCAGCAGCATCAAACAGACTAGAGCTGCACTTAATACCAGAAGCTTTCTAGGATCCTCCCAAAGCACAGGCAATGAAATAGGCTCGCTGAGAGAAGCAACATCAAGGTCTGAGCGGGAAAGAGAAGGTGTAAAGGGTGTGTAAAAACATACTTTAAAAAACAGATTGCAGCAGCTTTAGTAATAATATGTCATACTTTAAAGAATTACTAAAGCACTAAAGCATATGGACAAATCGCATGTAGATTATTTTTCATATACAGATCATTCCAGTGATATTTTTTCATAAAAAGTGAAACAAATAATACCATTATGTCATATAATATGAATTTCTATCTGTAATAAAACATCGTTCTTGTACATTCCCTGCAAAAGAGTAACAATTAGAAGCTGGATTGATTTTTGTTTGTTTACAAGAATTTATAATCATCAGTTAAAATTATAGGTCTCAAAACCTTTAGAGCTTTTCGAACAAAAAATATAATGCCCTGGTCAAGATTCCAGGAACATGCCTTGGATTATGTACATGATAGCATATCTATTCCCCTTTTTTTTTTTTTTTTTGAGACAGCTATGGAATTACAGCAAAACATGCCCACATGTACCCCACAGACATCAACAGACAGCTATGAAAATAAATGGTGACAAGGTTCCTAATTTAATCTACCAGTTTGTATCTCCCAAGAATATAATAAAAAAAAAAGAATTCACAAAACCAAGACTACAATTAGCACCTGTTAAGCTTTTAAGGAAATCTGAGGAAATATCAGTCCTACTACTCTAGAGTCCTAAAATGGGATCCAAAATAGAAGAGTATCTCTGCTCATGGAGGCATTGCAGATGCAGAAGCTTATCCATCAGTCTCTTGGAACCCACAGCAGTTAACCGCAATTTAAACTACAGCTCAGTACCGTGAAGCAAGCATCCTTACAGAAAATGTCTGCAATACCGAGAGGGAAATACTAACAAGACTAAAAGCATTCCTGATGACATCTTATTATTTCAATTTCCCTTGTATTCTTTAGAAAGGGAAATGCATGTGATACTGGTGAGACCACAGCAAGGTTGCAACAGTGGAGATAACGCCTCTCATCCTAAAAGGTAATACAGAATCATTCACAGTTTCAGCTTTGTTCCTGAGGATGCTTAGTGTTTATTTCTCTCTGCAAGTAAACTTGCAAGGGGTTTTCTGAATACAGAACACTACATGGTCCTATTATTGTTTACTGCAAATTAACAATCCTTTAAAAAGTTGTCTAAAAGATCCTTTCCTGCCTGCCAAGCACATTTTAGCTTTCAACATTATTTTCACTGAGAGCTGTTGGACACCTTTTCCCTCCCGCCATTTTATATTTCATTTTGGCAAAGATAGAAATATGTGATCAGGAGAAAACAACTTAGCCAACTGCAAGCCTTCAAAGCAATTAGGCAAAGAAGTAGAAGATGACGGGTTTTCCTCCTCCCTAGTAAATCCCTAGCAACCCATAGGTATTCATCTCTATTTTCCAACTATTCTCTTAGTTTAATTTTCATTAAGTAAAGAGAATACCAGACTCAGCTAGTCTCTTTACAGAATCTTTTTGATTACGCTCTTGTGCATTATTTTAATTTGTGCTGTTCATAGGTTGATGTATAAAGCTGAATGAAACCATATTAAGTACTAACAGTGCCAGACAATTCCCACATGGCTGTAACAGCCATCTCAGCAGCCAGAAAAGGTTCCACCTCCTTCCAATAACATTAATCCATTAATTTTATCTGAACATTACCTAGTTTCATGGCTTACCTTTCTCCATGCATCTGCTTTTTTTCCCCATCCTCTTTTTGTATTACCCTCGACACTTTAACTTGTTCTGCCAAACTTGCATAATGGTCTTGTACGGTGTTTCAAGATAACACTGAGGAGGTCTTGCTAATCTTGGAGGCAGCCAAGTACAATTATGACCATCCTTGGAAAACAAGCTGCACAAGAGTCAAGTTTGGAGCTAGACTTACAGAGGTCATATACAGAACCTGGTCTTTACTCTGGTAACAGAATGCCTAAGTGTTCAATACATCAGCATCAGAAAAAATAGTGAGAAAAGATGAATCTCTGCATACACAGTTTAGGCAACTTCCAACAAAGTGATAACCACATTAGGGCAAGGACTAAGATATGGGAAGCTGGAGGCTGCAACATCATCTTATTTAATGCTTTCAGTGGCATAGATATTTCTTTTGGCAGGTTTCTATTAGTAGTGGCTATTCTTCCCTGAGCAAAGATAGTCACATATATTGAAACACCTTTCCCACCAAAAGCAAACACCTTGGAGGATAAGTGTTTAAAAAAAACCAAACAAAAATCTTTTCATCAAGTGAGATGATTCACAGTTGGTGTCTTTCTCCTCAATCTGGAGCATGTGGATAGTATTCAACCTCGTTTGTTCAACCCTTGTCTCAAGACAGCTACTACTCTATGCTACGCCTTTAGAATGGTATTATTAGCGTTGCTTAAGCTTACTTTTATCCAGTCATTGAGAAAACCTACCTGTACCAATATCGGTGGCCACTCTTCCCTGCTACACCCATGACGTGTTGCAGCATCATTATACAGATACTTCACACCCACAAACATTAGGGCAATTCCTTTGTCCAGGCTGGATGGCAGCAGACAATATTCTTCTTTACTTTCTAAATAAAGATAAAAATGAAGTATGACAGAAATTTCTCAAGCAACACACCAGAGATAATGCAAAAAAGAGAGGTCCACGTGCTTTCTGTGTTTTCCCGTCAATGACATCAGATACCTGTCCCTCCTATGTGAACACTCCATAGAGTGCCCTCAAGCAACACCACACTACTCTCTTTGCTACTCTTAGATGTCAATAAAGGACCCAATGAGCCAAAGCTTCAGGGCAAAATTTTAATTGTATGCTGTGAGACATTATTTGTACATTTTTCATTTTTGTATCGATTTTTTGTCCATGCAGGGCAAGAAAATGAAAGTTCTTACCACATCACTGTCCTCTTGAGGTAATTTATCCCTGTCTCTGCTTTGACCTTCTGTTTGTCAGGAATAATAAGCTTGGAGAGTGGAGTGAGAGAAAGAACTTTTCCCCCGCATGTTAGATTTATCATTCAAAAACCATTGTTCCTCCTGTCTCCTTGACTGATTAATGTCTCCAATTTAATGCCTCCTATTTAAAAAGTTAGAGTTTTTAAAAAAAGCATTTATCCAATTTTTTTTTTTACTTCCCTTCAGTTATTTCATGGCTGGGTATCCCTCTTACCGTGATTACTGTGGCAAGTTTTTTTTTTCTTATCTTGAAGAAAATATCTTTATGCATGTATGTCACAGCACTTCTTTCACAGGTAAATACTGAGAATCAGAAAAAAATTCAGAATACAAAATTTCCTTTCAAGGCTTTTGTTTTCCCTAGGTATATTTCTAAGGTTATCACTCATCATAACACTCTTTAAGGGATGGCAGAATATTTTTTCATTTATCGCTGAAGTCACGTAGGATTGTTACTTCTTTTCTTTAAATATATGTTTACAGTTCTGTTTTACTAATGTTTTTCCAATTTAGATACACAAGCAAGCTCATCAAAATCGTATACAAGAAAATACTCTGTAAACCTATATTTGGATTAATGTGTTCTTCAAAAATTTCTGGTCAGATCACCTTTAAAATCTCCTTTCTCCCAAATATATATTTCATATATCTATGATGAGGAGACAGCCATAGCTTTGAGTTAAGCTACCACTAATAACAGCCCTAACAAAGATCATGAGATCAAGGGCTTCTGAGCAGCCTGAAGTATATCCCCATGGCTCCTGGCAGGCTTGCAAGCTGCATTGAAAGCTATATTTCTTCACTGTTACCACCTATGTTACAACATCAAATTAAATGTAGCATATTATAAAGTGCTTACCTACATTTGGCTTCATAAACATGAGAAAAAAAAAATACCAGGCTGATTTTTCTGGATTATAAAGTTTATCTACACTTTTGTCACATCCACAGAGCAAAACAAGCACTTTCTGAAAACAATGCACTTTTATCTTAAAAGGCGAGAGTCCCCCTAAAATTTAGTCCCCTAAAAAATGGCAATGAAAAGGTATTCAGTTAGGATTTAGCTTTTACGTGGCTGAAGTTGCATACAATTCCTACCTTAAGTAAGAATAATAAGCCTGACAAAATGTTTTCTCGATCACTCCACCTCTGAATTTAAATTTCATTTTCAGGGTTTCAGGCAACAGTTTTCTTCATTAACAGGAATCTGAAAAATTGACAAAATAGGATGAAAAGTACAAAGATTGCAATATTTGGTAGTGTATTTACTCCAACAGATCAAGCTTGACTTCGCACTGAATTTAAAGGCCAGGTGTAAAGAACAAACATATTTTATACCAATATTAAAAAACTGATGTTACATCTAAGAATATTTTATTCCAACCAGGATTCAAGTGTCTAAACAAAGTTGTTTTCTTAATGGAAGCCAGGTAACAATAGTATTTCAATGTTGCAGTGTTTTTCAAAATAAAATTGGAATAAATTTGAATTTGATTGAATTAAACTTTCTAGATGGATAAAGAAAATATCTTCGGATGTTATAATATATTGTTGTCAGTTTTTTACACATTTGGCAATGAAATAGTATACAACTTTCTTTTTTCTTTGGTTCTATTTCGTAACACAATAGGAACCAAAACTTACCACAAAATTTATTTATGCTTTTAGATTCCTGTGAAACAAGTAAACAGGTTGTCTAGAATAAGTCATTAGTTATTTTATATTGATTAATATTTTGCAGATATTTTGAGTGTATTCAGACACAATACCAACAAAATATGCAGAACAGCTAGGGAAATGAGGCAGTAAAACAGAAGCCCAGCACACACACACACACAAAGACTCCCTTCTTTCTCTTTCCTAACAGTAAGAAAATGAGCGTTGTCATGATAAGTGCAAACATTACTATTCTACACTCAGATAATCTGCATATCATCTCAGAGTAGTAGGTAAACTGGGCTACAGAGAAACAACACCCATTATTATTGAAAAGAAAGTTTTGAGAGGAAGTAAACAAAGGAAAATTTGAGCCTATTTGACTCCAAGCAAGAAAAAAATCCTCTTAGAAGTCTGTCCTGTAACAAAATTAGCTTGAGTTAAAGAAACTCAGATAGATGTTTGCCAGAAGAGCCTAAACAAAGACTTCACAGGTGATCCTGTAGCTTCAGGAAGTCAAACCTGATTTGTATAGTCCACTCCATATTCCTAGTTTGTTAAAAAAAATTAGAGCCTTTATAAAATTCAAAGTGTGCACTAGTTACGTATCATCTGAATATGCAGTGTTCCTTGCTTAGGTGCACATGGTGCAACTTTTCTGTGCAGATTTGCACAATTACTCTTGCATTTCCTCAAGTTACATAAACCTCTCCTCATCCCAAACAGGAAAAAAAATAGTTTTACCAAAATTTATTGTTTTCTAATACCCATGCTGTTTATCTGCCTTGTAATTTACCATCCTCAGTTTGAAAAGACAGAAATAGGCTGCTGTTGTTTATGTTAATACAGATGTGTAGAAATTCAGAAGTAACACGTACTGGGAAAAAACATTTTGATCTTTTGAAGATTTACGACAACCTTTGTAGGCAGCATCCCAGAACTGCCTAAACAGTGCTGTGTAATTCCATTCACCTGAATTACTTGTTTTAGCTAAGTTTATGGATGAGGTAAGTTTATGAACGCTTTATGGGTGCAGATGTCTGAGGTGGCTACTAGCTTACATACTTATGTGACAAGCCTTGAGAAGTAGGCTTCTCTGTCAAAACCAGACCGGGCATTTCTGCACTGTGTTCTCAAAAGGAGGTGTGGTGGGCAGCACAGTGCAAACGTCTCGGCGATTTTCTGCTTAGACAGTCTAAATTCAGTTGGGTTTATTAGTTTCAGCACAGCTGGAACCAAGTTGATTCAATTCAGAGCATCTGTCTCTGCACCTACTTTTGTTTCTCTTTGTTAAAGGAAGGCTTACTGAGTTGAAGAATTGCTCACAAATCTGGGGTTTCTATGTAACAACTGAAGTGCTGGGCAAAAGCCATTGTGCTAAGGACAAAACATACTTTTGACTGAAAGACTGTTAAGATAGCAGAGTCAAGTACTCAAAAGCTAGGAAGCACCATAAAATGGTAGTTACTCATGCAACATTAATTCACAGTATCTTTTCTTTTGTATATCCATTAGGTTACGGCCTAATTAAATAAGCACATACTATTAAGTCCACAGGACGCCCAAAGCATTCAACACTATTTTCATTTCAATAGAGCGGACAAGAACAAGAACATGCACCACTGCCAATTAATATTAAATAGCATTCTTCGTCTTAATACCTTGGCTTTCTGATTCTCCAGCAAATAATAAACATTAAGCATCCCCAATAACGTATTCAAAAAGGATGTGTTACAGCATTCTAGTCATAGCACAATAATAAAGGCTTCCATTTCAGGGAAGGCTTCCATTTAACAAGGATCTTATTTTTTCTCTAATTGGAGAGCTTTTTTATAAGATAATGCTCTGTCTGGCAGGTTTTGGGTGGTTTGTAACCATCTTTTGCAAAAGATAAAAGAAACCATAGTAGCTGCTGTTGCTCCAAGATGATCTTGCCTCCTTGAAGGCAAATTTTAAAGAGAAAAAGAGAAGAGGGTTTTAAAAGAAAACCAAGCATTAAAAAGCACAGTATCTATTCCTGAGGCTGGTTTTGACTTGCAGCCTGCTGCGAGACACAAAATATGTTTTTATTAGCTACTCCAAAACCTCAGAATATTGTCCTCATCACAGTGTGTTTTTAATGTCTGAAAAACAACTTCAGAGTATACAAAAAATGCAGTAAAGGAATAAAACACCTTTGCAAAGTTCAGAAAAGAAACTGGCTGAATGAAAAAGGCAGCATGTTTTCCCAGTTTCCAATGTCACGCTCAAGTCATGTAAGCATGTTCTATTGCAGAAGACTCAGCTGCAGCCTTCACAATGCTGTTATTGCATATTTAGTTCTACTGTCTAACTGGATAAAAGTACTTTGGAGCTAGCTCAAGGTACACAGAAGATTGTGTTCAAGCAAAGCAAAGCAATTACATCAGCTGCTGTTGAGTTTGCCAATTGAAACTGAACTTAGAGACCAGGTAGTCAGCCAGTTGAAGACAGAACTGCCACTATTCTTGATAAGGATTATAACCTGAATCTACTTTGTATACAGAGTGCCACCCTTCATGGAATCGTCAGAGTTAGATGACCTCTAGAGATCATTTAGTCCAACTCCCCTGCCAAAGCAGGATTGCCTAGAGCACATTACTGAGGACTGCATCCAGGAGGGTCTTGAAAATCTCCAGCGAAGGGGAGTCCACAACCTCCCTGGGCAGCCTGTTCCAGTGCTTGACCCTTATTAGCATCAAAGAAACCATCGCTGATCATTCTAGCATTAGCTAGTCATTCTAGTAACATAGGAGTGGTGTTTTACATTGTAAACAAATCATTTGTGCTTCTGAGCAGGTGGAGGGGTCGAAGGTTGATTTCCTTCCACTGCCCATCTTTCATTTTTTTTAGGCATCAAAAAGGAAAAAAATGCTCTTTTATGGAAAGGTAAGAACACTTTTTATTCTCATACACTCTTAGGAAAAAGTGACAAAATACTCGCTGATTCTTCCCACTTCCCTACTCACTTGTTCTTGCCCTGCCCCAGTCATTAATGTTGTACAGACACACTACTTCAAGACGTCATGGTGAACCTGAAGCGTGTAGCATTCAAATAACCATTCCATGTGTTCCTTCTTGATGTTGTTTCACTGAATTACACAGCCAACTCTGGAAATACAGTACTCTTATCTAATCAAACCAGTAATTAACTATTTTAGTATACCAATGAGGCTAACATTTGAGACAATTTGTAACAATTTTACAAAACAATAAACATTCCTATTACATAACAAGAAGTGACTGAGATATTTAAGCACACATCTAGCTACAACACAGTAATATCACACCAACTCTAATTTGCATGAACGTATTTTATAAAACAAAATTCCAAAGACTTTTATAATAAGAACTTTGTCTCTACTTTACTTTGAGCATATGTTTTGAAAACTGTCACAAGGCTGACCTCTGCTGGGTCGTAAATTACCAAGCAGCTAGACTGATACACAAAACATTAAATAATTATGAAGAAGGAAGAAATTTTTCATAGGATCCCAAAACATTTTGCATAGATTTCAGCATCAAAAGGACATATTATTCTTCACACAATCTCTTGCAAGTGAATATAATGCAAGTCATTATAACAAACCAGAAACTAACAATCCCACTACTCATTTTCTCACAAGTATTTGAATACAAAATTAGCTACAGGGCTCAGAACTACTGCTTTTTATGAGATAAAATTTAAAAGCTAGCAAACCTTAAAATAGCAAACCTTAGTCATGCACAGGGCCAGATCCTCACATGAATATGCACTCAGGTTGAATAAGGAGCAAAAGAAAAAATTGCAAACATGTAAATATATTACATTGTGCCTTTTATTCACCTTTTGAGTCTGTCTAGAAGCACCAAGGTCAGTCCATCCTCTCTTCAGCAGGAAAGCTCAGGATTCATTGCCAGAAGCTTCTCCCTCAGTCACCGCTAAAGTTTCAGAGAGCCTTGCAGTGATTTCAAACCACAATTATAGAGAAAGTGTAAAAAATTCACAGGAAGAAATAGCCATAGACAGCCTTAAATCAGTGCTAAGACAAGAGATACTTTAGACTGCTTTGGATATTCAAGAGCTGTCTTTCCTAGGTATGAATATGATTAGTTCAGCACCACATAATCCCAGGTTAAAAAAAGGACTAAGGCATACGTTTTAAAGTACGTGCTTAGATCATAAAGCAGCAACGATTCTATTACTATAATTCATACCAGCAACAACGTAACATTTCTACGCATCTTATTGTCAATCCCAGGCAAAGCAACCACAGCACACCAGAGACATACCTCACCCTCCCTGACCAGAGTACTGGGCAGAGCAGATCTGATTTTCGTTATCCCCGGAAGCAGCTGTGCCCTGGCAACTCAAAAGGTGACCCCTCTTTGCCTATATTCACTGGCTGAAGAACAGAAGTAGCAAATGCTGTTCTCTTTAGTTGCCTCAAAAATCAAGAGAGGAATGACAAGTCCACTGTTTCACATCACCTTCTGAATATCAAGTCCCTGAGTGAAGCTAATGACTTTGAACAGATATGTAACTCACATGTGAAATTCCATAGCATGCAAAGACTAAGGAACCCTGAGATTTTGTCCAGTTTTCCACACATCACAAGTTATTACGCTTCTCCTCTGCTCACTCTGCACTGAGCTCACAGACTTGAGTTTCAGTAAGTACCCACCGGGGAAATCTTACTCTGAAGACACCAGGAAAAGTTAAAATTCAACACACTCCCATCATTCAGGACCCTCAACATTAAGAAGCCATATCCAGCTCCATCTTCCATTCACTGAGTATTACTCCCTTCTCAATTCAAGTCTTTGCTGTTTACCAGTACAAGTACTTCTTTATCTGAATGTACTCCACAAGATAATCAAGTGACCTCCTGTTCTTGTTTCTCATAAATAGGAAAGACTGGAGTAATGCAAACTCTCAGTTCAAGGTAATAATTCCAAATACTCACCTTGCACCATCTACAGTTTTACTGTAAAAGCTGCAAAACCCTGCAATGTTTCAGTGTCAGTCAGTCAGCACTGAGTGTAGAGGTCACACGAGATGAGTCAGCTGATTTTATGTAACAACCTCCAATTTAGACCTTCAAGAACCACATTAGCCCTTTGCCTCAGCATAATGTTGGGAAGCCTTGTTCATCGCAGGAGAAATCTTTTACAGAGTTTTAGTTTTCCAGAACACAATCTTTCCTCCTCTTTTTTTTCTTTTTTACATGACCTACATATCTTGTTCTCAGACATACAATTTCAACCTGCACTGTTCCATATTAATGCCTCCACTATTACTGAACATTCTGAAAACATTAATGAGATTAGCTAATGATGCTACCAGTGATTTTCATATGTATTTTCACATCCTCAAGGAAAACACTGTCTGGTAGGAAAATCTAGTACCAAATTCCTCCAGAAACCCATCATGACTCTTTTATGCCTACATTCAGGCAGTTCTTAATCACTTAAACACAGACATTATCCAGGAATTATTTTATCTTAATACTTTTACTACTAAATGAAATGCCATAAAAAGCCTATCATATCCACAATTTTCAACTATATCTGTGGCTACATCAGTACTTCCAGCGAATCCATAAAAAACTAATAAGAGCTGGTGTAGTGTCAGTTTTCCTAAGTCTGCTATATAAATATCTCACATTCATCAAAAAATTTTCAGCCGTCATAAACTGACACACATTATAAAACAAACTTGCAATCTCCATCCCTAACAAAGCCAATTTTGCCATGCGAGACAGTATACTCACTATAAAGAATTAAAACAATGCACTGACTAAGCTTTAGCTCCATTACTGTTTTTAGGTTTTCCTACTGAAATTAACCCCTGAAGACCTAGTACAAAAGGTAACAAGTGGCCTCAGACTACTTTTAATATTAATTTTAATATTTTCTTATTATTTGAAAATAAAAGTGTACCCTTTTGTATCAATTTTGCTTAAGAAAAAGATTATTGATATGAAGTCTAAGTATAATTGATAAGCGAAAACAGAAAGATACTCATGTGTGAAAACAGATAGCATGTACTATTCAGAATCACATTGCCCAAGAAATACTCCAATCTATTAAACCAACAACCTGGTGATGTACATCTTAAAGCTTATTGGCTGGTTAGGAGGTTAGCAAAGTGAAAATACTGTCAATGTTGCATTACAGGGAATTTGTTGACATGTCAGCTGTCTTCTCTCCTGTATAGACTACTCTGACATTGTATGAAATGCTGCTCTTAAAATTGCTAATGGATGACATGAAATCACCACTCTAAGTAAACATCTGAAAATGGTAATGCTTTAATAGATCAAAGGTGCTGTCAGAATCAAGTATGTTATATGCCCGGTCAAGTTATAGGTACAGTAGATTTCATAATACAAAACAAATGAAACTATTAGAGGCATGTATGCTTCAATGTCACTTCAATATTTGAATTCCATTTCCAGAGGAAATGCAAGGTTTCAGATTTTTCTGATAAAATATATTCTATTGTCAAGTATCCAATTTTATATGACAATACTTAGTAAGAGTATATGGGAAAAGGCTTAAAAGACTGGGTTGCTTAAAAAAATTGATCAGCACTACAGAAGTTAATGGAGTTTTGACAGGACTTGACTCAAGCTGTAATGCATTATATGAATCAGAACATTAAGAAAGTGTTTTTTACAGTTTTCCAGAATAAATCTTACATACCAAGAGCACTAAAGTGTACAACAGCAAAACAAAATCCAGTGCTTTGTACTTATTCAAGCATTTACAGCAAATTAATTCCTCAACCTATACGTGAAAAACAGCCTAGTTTACGCAAGAGACTCATTTTCAGGTGAAAAAAAGAGCTGTTCTAGTTACCAACAATACATTACACACAAATACATTTAGACCTTGAAATGATGGTCAAATCAAACTACAGCAAGTGTACGTTATCCCCAATGTAGATTAATCCCCTTGAGTTTGGTTTTTGGTGGTTTTTTTCTGGTTTTGTTTTTTCTGTTTTTTTGGGGTTTTTTGTTTTTGTTTTTGTTTTTTTTTAATAACAGACATTTAAAAAAATAATTAATTACAAAAATACTGATAATGGCTCACATTTCTATGACCTCAATGCTTTCCTCTTCTTTTGACCTTTTCTACCATTTCAGCAGTATCTCCCATAGTTTTTTTGAGTAACTACATGCTGCTCATGCTCTTCTTGCATAAGATCCATTGACAATATGCTCTGACTCAGTTCACTGATATTCTTCAAACCATTTACATCCGAAAGCTTCTGGTTCTGTGAAATGGTTGAAAAGGCTTTTTTAAGGCCCACATCAGTACAGGTGGCTTCTGTTTATTTTTTTCTGGAAATAGCACCGCTTCAGTTTCAGGGGTAGGAAATCGTACTTTATACACTTCAGGGTAAGATTTCTGAAACTAGAAAAATACATTAATTTAAATTAAGAATTCACTCAAAATTTTAATATAAAAAACTATTAAAGTGCAACCTCCACCTCTGGCAGCAGAAAAATGATTATTTCTCTAATGGACTTTCTATAGCTCTATATAGAACATTAGGTGATATTTTCTAATATGCCTTGATTCATCACAGTACCCCTATTCTAAATGATTAAAAAGTTCAAAATCCCCAAGAATATCTACTATTTTAAACATCAGTGTTTCTCTAGAGGACTACATGTCTAAGACTTCATAAAGCTTCTTAAGTTAAAATTAAAGACTGTGGAGGAATTTTTATTTACTTGCTTGAGCTTCTTCTTCTTATCTTTCACAGATATTTCTTTATTCGTTGCAATTTCTTCCAATAAAGCTGCCAGTGGTTCTTGAGAGCCAGTTGCCCTTTGGTATTCAAATTCATCTGCACTTATTTGGTGACAAAATGATGGAGGAGGAAAAGTTGCATCAGTATCAGCTCCAGCATATTTTATCTGAAGAAACAGTAAAAAAAGACCAGCTATATTTTCTGCAATAAATTTGCAAAACCTGGCTAAATCAAATTGACCACCTGAAGTCATTAAGTAGAGAGGGCTTAAAGATGGAATAAAGACCCTAAATTGTACCTCCTATCCCCTGTACTAATTGAGTGCATTCTAGTAAGTCAAAAACATGACACAAAGGGAGCCCGTTAAACTCTTGGAATAAGTTAAAAGTTACTTTTTTCATCAGAAATTAAAGAATGAAGAACTAGAAGGCATCTTCAAACAAAACAAAATATGGTATCAGGAAAAAGAGAGTTATGAAAAAGCTGAGCAAGTAAGGGCAGCTCTAAAAGAAAATCAGAACATTAATGGAAACACTTTTTAACCATCCATGGTTTTCCTCACTACTACAAACATAATCTGCCATTCCATGGAGAATATAGTGCTGACCAACAGGGAAAACATATTTTAGAGTTCTTATCTAAAAACCGTTCAAGATTTGCTTAATTTCCTTCAAATACATAGTTATGGATGAATATCAGCAGCCAAAATTAATTAGCTCTTCATAAGCTAGCAGAGACAGAATAAAGTCTTTAAGAACTGTCAGAATTCGGAGAAGAAAGGATAAATTTGACCTAGAAGCACAGCGACATTAGAGGCTTTTTTCACTAGTTACCTACTTGGACTCTCTGGAGATGTACAACATGTTCCTCTATAGAAGATTTTAAGGCAGAAGGAACACTTAAGATCTCTTGATAGTTGTCCATAAGAAAAGATACTAGTTTAGCCGCAAGCAGTTCATCCAAGTCCATTTCGTCCTTTGAGCAGAGAATACAACGGGAGAATGCCTGAACCATCTGAGAAAAAAGATATATATCATTATTGTATATTTTTCTCTTTGAGGGTGAGGCATCAGACTGTATTTAAAAAAAACGATCTTTTCAAGAAAAGATTTTAAACAGCACAATACTTACCATTCTTACAACACATCAATATAATAATAATAATTTTTTTAAAAAAGTATTATATGCAGTGACAGTATCTGAGTGGATTGAGGATGGCTGTTACCTCATACACATAATCTGACTTTAGACTTAAAACGGCTGAATTCCATTTTATTCTCAAGACTTTATCAAATAGTGACTTCACGTAGCTTTTCCAGTTAATCAGGGCACAAATATTTCAGAAATTTTAAAAATAACACAGGAATCCAATAGAAGCTAAGCACCAGAGGAAAAACTTAATACAATAGCTTTGAAATCATCAAACCAAATTTTGGGTCCGGCTAACTTCATGTAGTCTCATTCTCAAGCATTGTTAGAAGAGTTTTCTGTCTGTGGACCGGTCACTTCCAACTTCCAAAGAACAGAAGGCAATCAAGGTTTTCTGTTATGTACCGTACACTACACTGCTGAATTAAAACTTAGTACAAAATACTTGGACTGTAAGGATTCACTTCTAAAAATAACATTTAGATTATAACATAATTATTTTAATCAAAGACTATTTACAGTTAATTAAATTATAACCTCAGCAGTCAAAATTTTAATCAAATACTATTAATAGTTAATTAAAAACTTAATTGCTATGGAACAAATTTAGATTTATGTCTGCAACTGTAGGATTTTTATGGAGTGGCCCTACAGCTAAGCTTTCTGTTGCCCTTCTTGCAGAAGACTTGAAAATTAAGCAAATAAATAGGCGTCCTTAGCCAGTTGGAATTGCTAAGTCACACCTAATAACTTTGTACTAACATGCTGTTGCAAACATCACTATAACTCTACAAGTAGTCCTACAGCAAGAGCATCAGCAAAAACTAGGGCTTTATGAAAATCTAATTAAAATTACTGAGAGGTCTCTGTAGTTAAACGATAACAAAAAAAAAAAAAAAGTACTGAATCAAAATGGTAGGAATTTTTTTTAAATGGCTCAAAAGAGGTAAATCAAAACATCCAGCTACATATTTCTAACTAAGCGAAACGGGCAGTTTCTCTCTCTCACACTGTCTGCAGTGATAAAGAACACCAGAGACCTCATCTACTGCATTTTATTTTTTTTTCTACCGAATAGCGAAATCAGTGGTGATTTAACTATGAAAGACACGGAAACCTCCAAATTCTGAGCAAATTCTTCATTCACTCACAACTTACCAAGAAATCCCAATTCATTCAGAGTAGCTTTCCACATAGGTAGAATAGACAAACTGTTCTTCAAACAAGCAAACTGTATTTTGTGTACACTCTCCAGGAAGAACCTTTTATCTGTGCTCCTCCAAAAGCACCGTCTAGACCTGTTGCCTTATATTATACGTACCAAGGTTCTGGTCCTCACTGATTCAGAAAGAGGTGGCAAATCCTTGTTAAAGCTAATTCTTGCCATCATCCTCACCAATAGCTGTAGTCTTTTCCGATTTTCTGGTGGCAGCAGGAGACAAGATATCTGAAGAGCTTCTACAGCCTTGCTGTGTTTTTGCAGCAGACCTGGTTTATACAAGACCATGAGATTGGGCAACATTTCTCAATTAGACATTTCCATAGCATTTAAGATAACATTTCTAAATGTGTCTCCCCAAATTCCTTTCCTACTCATTCAAGACTGCGTTAGAACTCCACTCCCCAAAAAGACTAGGAAGACATGCCTAGAGCCGGACTACTAGAACTAGACACCTTTGTTAAGTATTTACAAGACTTCCTTCCGATGGATTGGGACATATTAATAACCACAACCAACAACTCTAGATATCAGTAGACATGAAAAACTATGTTTTGGTTCATCCTTTGCTCTTTTATACCTCTCAGCTCTAAACACAACTGAGACATAGGCACAGATGTAGCAACCACATAAAAAAAAAAAGTTGTCTGGGGCAACAGTCAGAGAATCTAAATAAAACATGTGCCTATGCATCAGTGACAGCTGTGACAATACTGATATGTCCTTCACAACTCTAGAAGTTAAATCTATGACTAATTCTACTTACAAACTAAGAATGTGAGCAAACACATACAAAACACAGAATGTGAGCATGGCAGAGTTATTTGAAGACTGGACAGGCACAGTAGAATCTGACAGTAGTTTAGGTACCTATAAAGAGGTCTCATCATCAAATAGTTATCCTCTTTTGGGTTTCTCTGGCTCAGTGAAGAAAGCATCTACTACGCATTTGCCTAAATAGCACTATTACCAGAACAAAACAGAAATCAGGAGCAAAATATCTGTACAGCTGAAGTCTGACAGTAATTTCTCTTAAAAAAGGAACAAGGAAGATGACAAAAGACACACTTTTTTTTTTTCAATAGGATTATAGATGCTGGAAGAGATACCTGGAGATTATCTAGACCTCTCCCCCTGGTCAAAGCAGGGTCATCTACAGCAAGATGCTCAGGACTATGTCCAGCCAGGTTTTGAATATCTCCAAAGATGGGGATTCCACAGTCTCTCTGGACAACCTCTTTTACTGTTTGACCTGACCACCTTCCAAATAAAAAAAGCTGGTTTCCTGGATATAAATGAAGTTTCCTGTATTTCTGTTCGTGCTTATTGCTTCTTGTCTTGTTATTGGATATCACTGATAGGAGTCAGGCTCCCTTTTCTTCACTCCTCTCACATGCCAGTCAATTCCAGACTGTGTAAAAAGTGGAACTTGTTTATTATTTAAAAAAAATTTTAAAAATAGCAGAAGTGCAAGTAGTGCAGCCAAAACAGATAGTATTCCAAGAAAAGAGTGGTAATTAACTGTAGTTAATTTCATTTTCAAAGGAAAGCTTTTTCTAACTTCAAAGGAAGGTTTGGCAAGCACACTAGTACATATGTTTAAAAGAAAGCCTGAGAAATAATAATTAGCCTTAATGAGATTTGTACATAAAGAATCATAACCTGTGCAAAAAGCAAGTCTAATCTTACCAAGTTAGTAAGACATCTGATGATCATTGACACCTTAGTCCTATTTTCTTAGCTATGCTGAAAACTAATTTCAGTCAACCTCTTAGAAGAGAAGTCTTCATTCAAAAACTCTCAGCTTAACCCCCAATAAATCTCTTCCTCCTCCCACTCTCCCCTCACTCCCAAGAATCACATACTGAATCTCAGAAGAAGGTCTGAGTGGTTAGAAAAGACCTTTCTACCAGAACTGCAGATCAGGCTTCTCTGCCTTATATTTACTTGTTTATTTTCTTACTACTGGTTCTAAGTAGTTCTGAGTACAAAAAGGAAAGTTGGGCGTCACCACAGGTAGACTGAATTGTCTTCTTGAACTACCTCCACCGGCTAGAGAGGGAGCACAGTTTTGAATTATAAAAAAGGGAAAAAGACACCTGCAGGTCACCTGGCCCAACCCCAGCCCCCCGTCAGCGAGGGTGCTTAAATCAGGTATCCCAAATCATCGCACTGAAGCCAAATGCAGGTTTTTAGCCATTAAAACACCTGTGTTAGGTGTCTGGAGGAGGCTGATTTGGCAAGATTTCTAGAGAAAAATGGCATTTTCAAACATATACTGCCAGTAGTTTAAAGTAAATTGTATAAATATGAAGATGGAACACAAACTAAGCAGTTCTTGAAAGCCTGTATTCCCATGATTTGAGACACTGGAACAGGTTGCCCAGAAAAGTTGTGGATGCCCCATTCCTGGAAGTGTTCAAGGCCAGGCTGGATGGGACTTTGAGCTACCCAGTCTAGTGGGAGGTGGCCCAGCCCATGGCAGGGGAGATGGAACTCGACGATCTTTAGGTCCCTTCCAACCCAAACCATTCTATGATCCTATTTTTTTGGTTTAAATCTATTTTCATTAGTAAGGAAGGATTCCATAATAACTTCTCATTTTTTGGGAAAGAGACCACAAAATGATTTTTTCACTTTTTGAAACAGTGCATGATTTCCTTCCGGTTCCACATAAACATTGGCATGAATTCTTTCTTCTCATTATTGGTGAAATACTGTGAAATAAAACTCTTAAAACCTGAAAGATGTGAAATACAATGGAAAAGCAAACAGAAAGACAGTATGAAAGAAGAGGAAGAATTTTTAAAGGTACTATAAAGAGTATGTGTTGTCTGAGAAAAACAAGTCTGAAAAGGAGCTATATTCAGTTTGAAGCAAGATTGTCAACTAACAAAATATAAAAAATACTAAATTCCAGAAATAAAAGTGTTGTTCTTAATTCCTTTTTCATCTCAATAGTTTATTAAAAACAATGTTGTTTCCACTTATAGAAGCTCAGAAAAGTGACATGCTACAAAGCATACTTACTTTTCAAGTCAGTTCTTTTCTGAAATGTAACCATAAAATGTAATCAAATATTTTCACATTTACTGTCTTTCAAAAGGCCATCTATAGCTACAGGATAGGTGAATTTGATACAGTGTGAATCCTTCAAAAATCATAGTTAATAACTAAACTATTGTTTCTTTAAAGCACTAGATAATAGTCAATGTCTATTCTAAGTGTAAGCAATGAAGGATTTCAATTTCCTACAGATGTAATATTGCCACTGTTAAAAACAGTCCTTGCAGCCCCAATCCTTTTTAATCTAGACTTCAGTCAAGCAATTTCTAAAAAGCTTATGTGACTTTTTAAGATTTATTTGTAAAAAAATAACACATCTCTTAAAACACATCTGTTAAACATGGCAGTGCAAAAAGCAGAGACCTTTCAAAATTATGAAGACAAGCTATGGAAGACTTTTGAAATAATGAGATCAAAAAGACACAAGAACAAAAACACCTTGTGATATGGAATAAATTTAAATATTAAACTGTTCCCCAAGTAGAATGGACAGGGCAGGTCCTAAAGAAATGAGCTGTGATACTATTTGGGTATGGTAAATTAATTCCAGGAAGTCAATTCCAAAAAATAATTTCTTCATCACATCCCAAGCTACTTACCTAACACACTAACAAAAACATCAAAAAAATGAAACGTGAGAAGAGGTTCTTTCATCTGGCCAAAGTAGTCCACTATAGTTTTGAAGACATCTCTTTCAAATCCTGAGTATGTAGGCTGTTTCAAATCTGAGCAGCTAGGCCCTACAAAGAAGGAAAAAGGAAATAAATAAAATTAAAAAAACAGGAGAGAGAAAAATAGTTTGCAGCCACCAACCAGATGACTATTTTCTATTCCAGCCAATAAAAATGCAATGCCAAATAGAAAAAAAACCCAAAACTTAGACTCATTCTTCAAAATATAAGTGAAATTTTGTTGATCTATCTCCAATAGGTCTAGTGAAAACACATAGTAGAGGAAAAAAATGAATTGAATAGTTAAATCTTTATATATTTCATTGAAATAAGATGCACTGGCAGGAGAACATATGCTGACTGATGTTTTCCAACTTTGTTCAAGGCAGAAAAAAATATTGACTACAAATATAAGCAGGATTTGATAAAGCTGTAAAGGAACAGTCAGTTCAATAGATTTTTATGGGGTGGGTTGGTTAGGTTTTTTTCCCCTCCTGAATTTACTTACAATTTGCTAGACATTTCATTGCTGATAATATCCAGTGAGGTAGTTCCTCTGCACAGGAGAGAAACAGACAGAAATTAAAAGGAGAAAAAACATGAGAAAAATGTTAAACTATAAGATAAAAAGCCAAGCTAAAGACTCTTTAAGAATTTTCTCCTATATAGTATATATATATGACTATTTGCAAAGGCAGGCTATACCTTAATGTAGGATCTAGCCTGAATTACATCTATGCTTTAGTACCTCCAGTACTCAATATCAATGAGTTAATGCCCACTGCTCTTACAACTCAATCAGCAAAATGGATCATACGGCAAATCCTTAACCTGCCTTGCAAAAATCAGCCAAACTAGTTCAAGCTACGCCTTCACTAGTGCATTAGAGTGAAGTGGTTACTTTGCACTGAAGACTTTAAAAAGCACTTATACGTTCAGCTCTGTCATTTCTGCAAGGAGGAAGTTAGTATCTTCAGGTGCTCTAATTGCCTTTAAAATGAACACGTGTATTCTCTGGGGGAGATTTCATTCACAAACCAAGCCAGGTTCCAATCTCATATTTCACTTCTCTACAAATCTTGTAGAAAACATGATGGCAATAATATTTTAAGTGATATATCAGAGAAGCAAAAATGCTTTACTTTCTCCCTGATGTGCAAAGCAGCTTTAAACTTGCACTAGTTTCAAAACACACTGATTGAAAACCAAAAACTAAGAAATTTTAAGCATCTCTCAGTGTACATTTTGATTCTTTCCCAATCTTTAATACACATTTCCCTCACATAAACACCGCAGTTCAGGCATTTAAGGGCTGGGCTGACTACGCCAGCTTGAAGTGAGTAATATCACTATCTTTATAAATGAAGAGTTGCTGCTCTTTTGCCTTCATCTTTCATCCCTGCTAAACCATGAGCATGTTTGAGAGAGTAAATATGTGATAAACAGTGATTCTTACTGTCATGATATCCTCTGATGGATGTCAGAGGAAAACAATGACATACTTTGTAAAAACCCTAGTACAAATGTGGTCATGAAAGTGTAAAGATGCTACATGTTAGTATGGATTAGAACAAGTACTTTTTTATATACTAGTAAATTACAATATAAAAAGTTAAACACAAACTTCTAAAATACTCACTTGATTTGTCTTCTAAAGTGACAATGCCTTGCTTATTGACATTGTATGCATTTTGGACTATATGCTTTGAATTCACAAGTTTTGTGTCTAACACTTCATCCAGAGAATCCAAACCCAAGACCTTTTGTAATCTGTAAAAATACATAAACACATAGTTCATACATCATCTAATCTGAAGAAGGCAAACATGTAGTATTAGGATAGATATGATTCTGAAAAAGAGACCTCTCCATTTCACAGAATGTCACAAGTTGGAAGGCACCCATAAGGATCTTGGAGTCCAACTCCCGGATCCTCACAGGATTACCCAAAACTAAACCATATGAGTAAGAGCATTGTTCAGACGCTCCTTGAACTCTGCAGGCTTGGTGCTTCTCGGGGAAGCCTGTTCGAGTGACCAGTGGCTCTTTCAGTGAAGAATCTTTTCCTAATGCCAAATCTGAACTTCCCCTGATACAGCTTCATTCCATTTCCTTGTGTCCTATCGCTCATAAACAGAGAGACATCAGCATCTCCCCCTCCACTGCCCCATCTTGAGGAAGTTGTAGGCTACGATGAGGCCACCCCTCAGTCTTCTCTTCTCCAAGCTGAAAAAACCAAGTGACCACAGTCACTCAAGAGTCTTCTATGCACATCCAGCTGGAACAGCAAGTCTCAAACAAGCTCAGGGTCAGGTGGGAGTTAATCATCCCCTCAGTCACAGTCTTCCAACACAGGGCTCCAGGGCTTCTGGGACCCATCATCGGTGTTGAAAACAGGAGCAAAGAAGGCACTAAATGTCTTCGCTTTGTCTATGTCCCTATGTGTGAGGTGACTGACTTCATCAAGCAAAGGACCAATGTTATTTCTGATTCCCTTTTTGCTGTTAACATATTTTAAAAAGCTGACCAGCTTGAGTTCTAGCTGAGCTTTGTCTGCACAAATTTTCTCCCTACAGTGGGGAACAGTCTGTAGTCCGCCTGTGTTGCCTGCCCTTGCTTCCAATGTCTGTACACTTTTACACCTACATTCTAGAAGAAGATCCCTGCTCAGCCAAGCTGCCCTTCCGCCCCGCTTGCTTGACATGAGACACTTTGGAATTTCCTGCTCTTGTGCTCTTAAGAGATAGCTCTTAAAAAGTGACCAGCACTCATGGACTCCAATACCTTCAAAAGCAAGTTCTCAAAGGACCTTAATAACTAGCTCCTTCAGCAGCCTGAAGTCTGCTTTCCCCATATCCAGGGTCATTGTTTTGCACTGTTTTTGTGGTCACTATAACCAAGACAGCCACCAATCATCACTTCACCCATGAGTCCCCCTCTGTTTACAAACAAAAATTCTAGGAGGCCACCTTTCCTTGTCAGCTCCTCCACCAAGAAGTAATCTTCAACATGCATCAGAATTTACTGGACCTGTTTGTGCCCAGTGTATGATATTCCCACTTGACATCTGGGAAGTTAAAATCACGCATAAGGACAAGAACTGTTGATCTAAAGACATCCCTTAATTCCTTGTAGAATAATTAAACAGCAGCAGCAGCATCCTGGCTAGGTGGTTGATAGCAGACTCTCACAACAATATTGACTTTATTTGCTTTCCCCTTCATCCTTACCCAGAGGTTCTCAACCACCTGTAAGCGCCATACAATCCAACCCCTCCCCTACATACAGTGCAACGCACCCCACCCCCCGCCTCACCTGCCCTGCCTATCCCTCCTGAAAAGCCTAAAACCTATAACCGTCCCTCATGGCATCCCAATCACAGGACTCTTCCCACTAGCTTTTTGCTTATGCCAATGTTGTATTTCTGGGACTGGGCCAAACCTTCTAGCTCCTCTTCTTTATTCCTCATACTAGACACATTAGTATAAAGACATTTCAAATGCGTTCCAGTGTACTGGATTACAGTGTAGCAGATTGTTGTAGATTACAGTTGTAGCAGATTACAGTTGTAGCAGATTACCAGTGCCGATGGGTAAAAGTGCTAGCAAGGTCTTGTGGCCTGTTGCCTCAGTTGAGGTGGAGGATCGTAACCCAGGTGGTGATGACATGAGGGACAGTGATAGGCTGGCAACCACAGAAGGGTCTGAGCATGGTCAGGGAGGTGTTGGGCCTCACCCCCCCATAAA
>KZ506048.1:198958-246461 GCA_002844005.1 Limosa lapponica baueri
GGTCCCTTCCAACCTAGGTGATTCTGTGATTCTGTACTCAGCACATTGTGGAACAGACTGAAGCACCATGCTAGCACATCATCCCTCAAACACTGGCGTGCTGTCCCCAGGCCTAACTTGAGCAAGCCTGGTTTTATCCCTTTCTCCCTTCAAATCTAATTTAAAGTTCTTTCAATGAGCCCTGCTAACTCCTACACAAAGATCCTTTTCCCTCAACTGTCACCAGCAGGTCTGGTGTCTTGTGGACCAACCCACGATCAAAACCCCCACAATTCTGCCACTGACACCCATCTCAGAGCCAGGTATTGATCTGCTGAGTCTTTCTGTTTCTTCCCTCATCATCTTCTGCAACTGGAAAGATATAGAACACTACTTGTGCTTCTGATCCCTTAACCAGTCATCCCAAAGCCCTGAAGTTTCCCTTAATTGTCCTTAGACTTCTTATTGCAAATTCATCACTGCCTACATGAAAAAAAAAAAAATCAGTAATGGATAATAAACCAAGGATCATAACCAGTTAGGAAGTCTTCTGTTCACATCTTTAACCCAGGCCTTAGGGAGGTGGCAGACTTAGTGGGTCTAATCTGCATATTGGGCTTCCTGTTGCCCTCAGAAGAGAGTCTCCTAGGACAATGACCTGTCTTTTTGATTTTATGGAAGTGGTTTTGATGCAGGGCATGGGCTGACTTAACCTTGATGACACCTCCAACCTTGATAAACAATCGTCCTTGTCATTGTTTGGTTCTACGTGCAGAGCATTGTACCTAATATGCAAGGGCACCAGGGAAAATGGGGTAGCCATGCAGGAGACGTACCTACTGTGCTAGGCAGAACTTGTTGCTGTTGCCCTCTGTGCCTTATGTTGCTGCATTCAGCCAGGTGGAGACAAGGTAGGGAATCCTCCGTATCATTTGTCCTGCCTGCCTGACATGCCTGTCTCAGGGAAGGTAGAATGAAGTTCTAGTAATGTCTCTCTCAGAATCCCTGATGCTCCTCAACCTACTCACCTCCTCCCAGAGCTCTGTGACTAAGCAGAGGAGCTCTTCTACTTGGGCGGACCTCCCACAGGTGTGCTCACTGCTGCTGTCTGGTACTGCCAGGGCACACCCTGCAGCCTGACACCTGGCTGGCAGCGTGTTCCCACCAGAGCTCTGTCTGGGAAGCTGCGTCAGCCGCAGTACAGAGTTTAGAGAGGACATGGCTTTCTGCCAGATGGTTACCATTGCTCCCTGGTTTTGCTGGCAGAGCTTCAGCACCCTTCCTGTACACCCTTTTGCACAAACTGCCATGCCATGCCCCATTTGCTGTGCTCCTGGTTGACAGTGCTCCATACGAGCTTCTTTTATATATGGCAGAGGGAGCTTGGCTGCAGTTGCTCCTGGCATCATCCAGGTCTTCTCAGCCACCATCGCACAAGCTATGGGTTTCCATCAGAAGTCTCAACTCCCCAGACCTTTCTCCAGTTGAGGAATATCCCCTGCACACCACGCTAGAGTGCTCCACTGTGGATCCTGCCGGCACCAGAGCTGCTTGCCTCGGCATGGATTTTATTACATGGAAATAATGTGCTAGGTTTAGATGAAAGTAATCACTAGTAAGGCCTCAACTGTGCAGTGTAAAAATAGCTAATGTATATTATTTATTTTTTTCTCCTGCATGAATGGTCTAAAGCAATGCCTGTAAGTTTGCATAGGATATTCCTTTTGGAAGTAGTAAAGAATGTCCAAATCTCAAAGCCTTTTGCACTCAATTAGCTACTCCATTTCATACCTCATACAAAGAATTGTACTTGTCACTGAAAGGTTTCATAGTACAGAAGTGCTTCTATCTCAGAGCAAAAAGAAAAAAAGAGAAAGACTAAGGAAAAATTATTAAACAACACAAAGCCCACACAACAAAAGGACTTGTATAACACAACAGGAAAAAGTCAAAAGGCATTAAGCACAATAAAGTTTCTTTGCAAACTTTATTTGCTGAATATGTTAGCCAAAGAAACAAGTGGTATAGTTAGTCTAGCCACTATGACTTTGATCGCAGCAATGAAAGGTGGGTGGGTGAAATTACAAGCATTATCAGAGAAGACTGACAAGACCATTACCTACTACACAGTTTAACAGCAAATGACTCACAAGCATACTCACTGTGACAAAGTCATGGATTTCCATATCTCTTCTATGTTTGTTTGTGTTAGCTCTCTGCGGAACACGAGTTTGCATGCTGGTACTTCCCCTATAGCTATACTGTGTCGTTTGTACCACATCTCAGAGTTCTGAAATTAGAAAAAACACTCCTATTTAACTGCTGACTTATCAAGCATTGAACGGTATACTACATTTATAGTACAGCATGCTCCCTATTACAAGTATTTTAAATATTCCTAAATTCCAGTAAAGTCTCCAGGATGCAAATGACTATTTAGGTTTCACAGACATGCAGCATCTCTTCTCAGTTATGTAAATTGTCCAAAGCTGAAAAATTATGTGTGTCAGAACAGCCATTAAAGTTCATGAGTCAGTGGCCTCTAGTCCTGTGTTCAGATCCTCTCCATAATTAAAATCAGTTCAACTCACTTGTTTTCAACTACCACTCTAAGATTAAACACCTGCTTATGGAAAAGTTGTTGGGGAATTATTAGAGGAGATATCAAAGACTTGTATTCATCCTTGTTCAGCATATACTGATCGTAACTAAACATTAAGTATAGTAGCAGGTTCTATATATGAAGAAAGTAAAAGGAAATAGCTACAGCTGAAGACACCCATTAAAATAATTAATCTAGTCCACCATTATAACAGAATAAAGTAAAGTAGAGAATGTAAGAGACTACTTTTACTCAACCTTCACATCCAAGCTTAATGCTTGAAGACTATCATCAATATGTTGATGGATGAACATACAATACAGTTCATGTCAGCAGCATACTTTTCAAGGCAAAACTCCCAAGCATTCCCAGTTCTTTGGTTTACATTGCAGAGCAGTCCTGAAGCACATTAATAGTATTCTTGTGATCACAACCAAACCACAAAATGCCCTCCAGGAATGCACTTAATTACTCCAAGCACTAATTGTCTGTCATTCCACGACACTAGAGTAGAGCTAGTTTAAAATAAATAGCACCCTCTGAAATATACTATCTGATATTCCAAATCATTATTTCACTACACAGACTCATACCCATCAGTCCACGCACAGCCAGTAAGTGCTCTGATTGATGCTGGAGCAATTTAAGGTGTCACTACTTTCAGCTACCTGTCTACTTCACCATTTCACTGGAAGCCACATCTTTCTATAAAAGAGCCAATAGAAAGAAGCTTATTCCTTTGCCTCAGTTAATTCAACTTACAGTCCAATGTGTTAACCAAACTGCCAATGAAGGAGATTTTGAGCTATGTCAGACTGTATGCTGTCACATCTGAGTGAGATGTATATAGATAGACCTTTGCTAACTCTTATCAGGCCAGGATGCCTGGATGGAAATTTAGACCAGACAGTTGGAGTCTGTAACATGTTAAAACCGCAGCAGATGCTTGTTCAGTAACTAAAATACTCTATTATCTTTACTTGTCTTTGGCACTATCTTTTCTTTCTTCCCTCTTAATCTTTGCACTATAATTGAAGTTTTAAGGACCACGTTTTTTCCTCTTCAGAGGCCTGCTACACATGAAAGGAGCACTAGATCTGCACATAAGTAATTGGATTACAAATACGGAATAACCATTCATTCAGGACCACCAGATATCTAGCAAAATGGTAGGAGCTACTTTTTCAAAGAGATTATTGATCATCATTAAATCTAAGGCTAGTTTCCTGCACTGACGAGCATCAATAAAAAAGCCAAAATTACTGAAGAAGTCTCAAGAGTTCACAAAATATAAGAACACTCACAAGATATACGGGAGGAAGGGCTTAGAATATACATAACTCCAGAAGCCTAGGTTTGTAAGGTGTCCAGGTAGCAAGAGTTGATACAATTTTGGTTTACTAATAAAAGCAACATCTTTTTCCAACTTTATAAAGGCTGAATCAATCCAGGTAAGTATGATGCAGGACAATTCTCCAAGCTCGCAAAGGGCAGTAATGAAACCAGGATCATAACATATTCCTTATGAAAAAGGAAATTGAATCACTAACATCTTCATAGCAGCTAGACAGGGACTAATGCTGCTATATATATATTCTGCTACAGGGAGTGTCTGAATACGAGTTACAGTGTAAGTGACAGTAAAGTAACTATTTTGTCTTGTACAATAAACGCCCTATTAGAATTTGATCAAACTGGAATGCAAGTATACTGGCAAATACAGCCATGCTGAACTTCGGATTCTCATGAGATCATAATCTTAGCAGAGAGAACACGTAAAGCAAACATCCCCAGCAACTCATTAAGAATAACATTACTTGACATGTCTAAAATAAAAGTATTTTGCATTTAATTTTATAACCAAGTATTTTGTCCTACAACAAAGAGATCATTAGTTCAGCTTTGCTTTCCAAATAGGCTCGTGTCTGGTGAAATAAAAACTGGATATCTTACCATTGTGATTGATTTCACTGGGATGTGTTCTTGAGAAATTCCAGTCTTCGGTTCATTCCAGTCTGGAAATTTAATTACTTCCTTTCCACACGAAGTTTTTTTTGGATATGGCTTCAGTGGTGAGGAAGGAGGAAATCTACAATTAGAGAATATTTTTAATGCCTCTGAACTCCACCCTATTCCATATTTACCAATGCAAAACTGTAGCAGGCCTTCACATGCTAAAATACAAAAAATGCCTTGGATGTTCACAGTGCAACTAAGTTGCCTGAAGACTGGTGTTGAGTGACATGTAAAACATCCTGATGTGTCTTGTTTGGCCTCCATCTGCTGCTTCAGCTCCTTTGTACCTCCCTTGACATAGCTGAGCCTTGGGTGAATGTCTGATATCCCAGTGCATCTCAAAGAGGAGAAGCTGCCTATGCATAGGCAACTGGCTCAGGTCTTCACTAGAAGACACTGGTCCTACTGAAAAAGCTATGAGTATGTCAAGTGCACTGCTAGCATACATCTCCTAAAGCAAAGCTACATAATAAGTCACATGAGTAACACTTGGCTTTCATTAGTGTGCATGCAAGTGTCCACGCAAAGTTTTGTCCACATTACCGTGTTCTTCTGTGTTTACATGTTTTCTATGCAAAGACCATATCCTGCTGCTCTTTTCCGGAGTCTTTTTCCAGCTGGTTGTGCAGGAAACTCATTCACTTTTTAAGGCATTTCAAGAACTGCCCTGAATAAACTAGTAGAAATAAACCCTAAGCTAGCCTGTGCAGAAGAGAAGGAAAACAAACTGTCCTGGATCACATTCAGCTCAGTCACATCTTTACATCTCCAGCTTGAGCAGAATTAAATTACTGCCAAACCTAGGTCAGAGCATTTACAAAAGAATGAATGGCAGCACTTCAGAAAGGCAAATGAGTTCGATAGCAACATATGATCTGACTGGTCCAGATTGGACCTTGTTTACTTGCACTCTTAGGTTTTAGGTGCTGAGATTCAGCCTCACTCAGTCTTTTAACCAGAACATAAAAGACAGTTATGTCTGCGACCATGCAACGAGAGCTTGTACACCACTTGGTAGTACGCATTTATATCCTACCAGAAAGATTCTCATGCTCAAGAAATCCTCAAGTTTTCTCTAAAATTTCACCCCATGCTCTTAAGGCAGTTCCAACACTTAGTTTTTAAATTAGTTTTGTATTGTAATTTTGTTAGTCCAGTAGTGTTATACTGCATGAGTTAAACACATTATGGTTTTGACCACGCACACTGAGCCCATTTGGCATATTCCACAATGCTCTTCAATAGATATCCGCAACACAGGGACATATCACTTCCTTCAGACAAACACTGAGGAAAAGTAATAAGCACTTTTCACTAATCCTGCAAGAGTTGCTCTGCCTTTTAAAAGTAAACTGCAGATCTTTTAAAAGATTACACTGCAGATGTTCAGCTCTTGAGTGTTCTCAGCTGTTTTTCAACTATTTGTTATTTCTTGGAGTCTAATGTTAAAACATCTGCAGCCTTTTTTTCTTTGTCTTACAGTAATCTCAACAGTTCCCTGTTTCCCACTCTACTTCTTCACAATTTTTATCTTTATGTCATTTGCTGCCCTGATTCTCAACCAACCAGTAAATGAATGAGTTCTTACAAGCAGAAAAAGGAGGTGCATTCCCCTTTTTCAGGTAGTGTTACAGCAAGATCCAGATAGAGCCAAGTGTTTGGATGAACGATAAAAAGCCTCTGATTTTATGATGAACAAAATAATGTTACCTAAAGCTAGCAACTGGGGAGCATTCCAAGGTTAACATGTCGAGATTAGCATGGTTTACAGCCAGCAGCACTAGTTTTAGGAGTTTATACAAAGTGGAAATAGAGATACCTGTTCATGTCCAGAGCAATGGTTAGAGAACAGGGTCAACTAACAATGGTATCAATGGTATAACAAGTACAACAGTTGAATTTCCAGAAGTTTACTAGCAATGCAAGAGCATTTCCCTTTGTGCTTTTAATACAATTGCTTAGATTCCAAAAAATAAAACCTGACAACTTCCAAAACTCTAACTTCTATTTATTATTGTAGACTACACTGAGCCAGTAAGTCAGGACACGCAGACAGATAGTATTTGCTATTTTGAGAAGCCACACTAGTTCTCACCTTCACATTTAATACTTGCCCAACACTCTCAGGCAAATCAACATTTGGCAACATCTTTTTCACATACTCTGTGAAATGAACAAGAGCAAACAACTACACTTACATGCAAAGTTAATGAATGACACAACTGTGCACCACAGTGTACAGTTACAGCAAATTAACACAGGAATTTATAGAGACATCGCAAGGTTTCCAGAGTAAGCACTGTCAGTGGAATTAAGTGACTTGTATTGATACTCATCTCAAAACGGTGAGGAATATATTTACAACGTAACATTAGGAAAGTCCACCAGAGGGTGCTGACAGGACATTAAACACATGAGTAAAGGTGGGATGAAAAACAGATGTTTAGCTCCATAGACAGGAGAAAAGCATGCTTTTATACTTAACAGCTAAATAAAAAAATCGTGAGCAGTGTGCATAGCCTACTTATGCATCAAGCCCTGTGGGAAAAAGCTGGGTCCAATTCAAGATGCATGAAAGGCACGCAGTTTTAGTCAAAAAAAAAAAAAAGAAAAAACCACACAAACCCTAGTGTTTAATTAGTAACTTGGTTATCTTTTGATAGCAGGAGGTGGAGAAAGAGCATCATTAAGATAGCGATAGCAGAAGATACTATTGTCCAATAGTAAATCATTAGGCAGAGCACATTGTAAATGAAAAGCACAGAAATATTTCACCCAACCAGCTTCCCACAGCCTGCAGCTCAGGAAAGTCATGACTGAAAATATAAAGGAGAAAAGAGCAAAATAATTTTAATGTGTCACAACGCCAATGCAAAACAAACAAACAAAAACCCCACAACTACACAAACACAACAAACCCAAACCCAAGAAATATATAGCATAATACGAGCAGCTACCAAAACCCATATTTAATCTTTTGACAAAGAATCAATGCCCAGAAAGAAAGGAGGCAAATTACTTAACACCTATGGCACCAGTTAAAAAAAAAATGCGGGTAGTGCTGTCCTACGAACAGACAGAGCAGGACTGGGCTAGGAACATACCAAACCATCAACACACCTACCACCACGTGCTGTACCAGCACATAACTGCTTTTCTAACTCTGTTTTAGCAAGTAAAAAGCCCACGACAAACGACTCCTTTACATTTAACCTTCTCCAGGCAGAAGTCAAGACCTAAGATCCTCTCCAGCTCTTCTTGTCTTCCATGCCTGTTTTCCAACCTGAACTAGTCGATGACTAGATAAACTATCCCAGTATCTTATCTTGCCCTTCTACAGCAACCAGAAGCAGATGGCCAGAGAAGAATTTAAGTACAGTACAAGCATACACTATACCTTCTCAGCACATTTTCCCAGCTTTAGGTCATTTTCAGCTCACAGACTGCAGAACCACATATTCTATTTGTATACGTAGCAACAGATTTTCTTGGGTGAGCTTCTGAAAATATCTTCAGATACAAGTCCTTTGATACACTGGGTTCTTTGAATTCAATTACCAAATTCTAAAATTTAACATTTTCCTTGATTAATTATTACATGGAATTTCCCTCTATGGAGCTAAGTTTGGAGAGAACATTCATTCATTATTCCCTCCAAATTATTTAAAATTTCTTCCATTAACATTGATTGAAATTGATTTGAATATTTAACTTATTTGGCTGGGAAGCTGTAGCCTTCGGTTCTCTTTAATATCTTTATCAATTATCTGGATGAGGGGATGGAGTGTGCACCCTCAGTAAATTTACAGATGACATCAAGTTGTGCGGGAGTGTTGATCTGCTTGAGGGTAGAAAGGCGCTACAGAGGGATCTGGACAGGCTGAATCGATGGGCCAAGACCAACGGGATGAGGTTCAACAAGGACAAGTGCCGGGTCCTGCACTTGGGTCACAACAACCCCAGGCAGCGCTACAGGCTTGGGGAAGAGTGGCTGGAGAGCTGCCTGGCAGAAAAGGACCTGGGGGTGTTGGTCGCCTGTTGGCTGAACATGAGCCAGCAGTGTGCCCAGGTGGCCAAGAAGGCCAACAGTATCCTGGCCCATATCAGGAATAGTGCGGTGAGTAGGACTAGGGAAGTGATCGTCCCCTTGTATTTGGCACTGGTGAGGCCCCACCTTGCGTACTGTGTCCAGTTTTGGGCCCCTTACCACAAAAAAGACATTGAGGTGCTGGAGCGTATCCAGAAGAGGGCAACAAAGCTGGTGAGGGGTTTGGAGAACAAGTCTTACAAGGAGCAGCTGAGAGAACTGGAGTTGTTTAGCCTGCAGAAAAGGAGGCTGAGGGGAGACCTTATTACTCTCTACAACTACCTGAAAGGAGGTTGTTGTGAGGTGGGTGTTCGTCTTTTCTCCCAAGTAAAAAGGGACAGGACAAGAGAAAACAGCCTCAGGTTGCTCCAGGGGAGGTTTAGATCGGATATTAGGAAAAATGTCTTCACATAAAGGGTTGTCAAGCATTGGAACTGGCTGCCCAGGAAAATGGTAGAACCATCGTCATGGAGATATTTAAAAGACAGGTAGACATGGAGATTAGTGACATGGTTTAGTGATTTTTTTTTTTTGTCAGTGTTAGGTTGATGGTTGGACTCGATGATCTGAAAGGTCCCTTCCAACCTACACAATTCTGTTCTACTCTTAAGCATTCAGTGTTGTTTCCTTCAGAAGGTATACTAGAAACCAGCTAACACTTGTACTGAAAGATGTCATGCAGTATCATAAAGAACAAGTAGAATCAGTGGTAATTTGTTACTGGAATTAAATACAAATCTGATCCAATCTGACTGTAAATCAACTGAACTGCACTAGACCAAGTTTAACATAAACCACAGTTCTTCTATAAGAAAGTTTCTTGACCCAAAATTGCTTATGATAAAGTAAAATAATTACTTAATACGTACGTGTTACTTTTAAAGTATTCCCAGTTAATAAATAAAATTAGGAGATTAATGAACAACTGCACTTACAGCATAAGTGTACAGACTAGACAGCAAAAAAGCCTAGGCACACTCTACAAACAATCTAGTTAAGATCATAGACCAAAATGAAAAATTGATTTCATCCACATCAAGTGGAAATTCAGTACTACATAGTTTTTCCAAAGACAATAGTAAGACATTATTACAAAAAAATTAACACATAAAATTTAAGTATGCAATAATATATATAATAAATGGAAACACAGCATTATTATTGACCTATTTTTCCTATTCCTCTGCATGAAGATAAATCCCATTTCCTCAAAAGAAGACTCACCATGTTATAAGTTACAGACCCATACTTAACAGCAATGATCATTTTTACACTACTTTTTCACCGAACAGGACACAAGAAGGTACAAATTCAGAACCCACAACTTCTGGGCACCCAAACCCTAACTGAGGTCACAAAAGGTCAAAGAACCCAATCCCATAATGCTAAGCTTTCACTACAAAGAAAATTCTTTTTCTCTGTTAACAAGCCACCAGTTGAGAGGCTAAACAGAGATAAGTAAGCAAGCATCCTTGAGGATGAGCAAATATAACTTTCTCTTTTAAGACAATTTCAATCTATAACCCAAGTAGCACAGAAAAAGGCTATATATATATATCATGAATTACTTTTAAATTCAGAAGGCCTTTTTCTTCTCTCAGGAGTAGAAACAGCATCCAAAATAGTTAGAGAGTTTGGGGAGGGGGAGGGCAACTGGAGTTGGATGTTCAGTGGCATCCTCACTTCTATCAACCTCATCTTCATATGCACTCTCCCAACACTGACAAACCTGATGTCTACCAACAGCAAACAGAACTCACTACTTTGTAAAAGCTACAAAAGCTCTTGTTAGTATTTGTAGAATGTTAAAGTGCCCTTCAAAAATATTTTTAAAAGGCAAAAAACAAACCAAGCCAAACATTAAATATTACCTAAACATTAAACATTACCTAACACTAAAAAAAAAATCAGTCTTTAAAAAGAGAAGGGAAGACACATTAACATCTTTTCGAAGGCATTTTACAATAACAGTTGCAAGATCAAAACACAAGAGTTATTACTTCTGTTTCCAAAACCTCACATTTTTCAGTCACCGTATATAGGTTTACCTATATAAATGGCCATCATCTTGAAAATCTTCTTTGCCCCATCTTCCTTTAATATCTTCAATAACATGATTTTTAAGGAATTTTCTAAGCAGCTTAACCGTTTGATTGCGAGTCACTTCTGGGCCAAAGTTTTGATTAGAGCCAAGCAATTCATGTAAACAGTCCACTGCCTCCGAGGCTTTGAAGCAACGCTCGTAGCTTTTGAAGCGACACCGATGCTTTCGTAAAGGCATCCCAGCACGAAACAGTTCTATTATCTCATTCCACTAGGGAAGATGAACAAAGCAAACCGTTATGGAAGCCCTTCTCCTAGAAGCATTTTAGTTGTACAAAATGAGATCAGAACGCAGCCAGATCTGAATGCAGAAATATGTACCTTTTTGATCGTTTGCATTTACAAGCACACTAAAACATAAAACTATGATTTAAACAGTTGAGACCCGACAACAAACACCAGATTTAGGAAACTGAAAGAACTCGTCCCCTATACTACCTATGGCTCTACAGATACAGTTTTAACCTCGCGTTGGCTTTTAACTTGACAAAAGGCTGGACTAAAGCTCTGCTCTGCCGCTGCCCCAGTCCCACATGGGTCCAGCTGCCTCACACAGACTCAGCGTGGGGAGCACCCACACCCGGACGGGCGTTGGGGACCACCCCGCCAGGTCCCCATGGGGGACTGGCTGCCCGGAACCGGCCCAGGGCCCGGCCCAGCTGGCGGCACTCAGCTCTCAGGCCGCAGAGGCCCGGTCAGCGGGGCAGGCCCAGGCGGCCAGACTGCCTCAAGGCAGCCGGCCAGTACCCGGGAGACTAGAGTCGGGGGTACGGCGGCCCCACCCGGATGAGGTACAGTTACACAAGGGGCAAAGGCGGGGATGGGGCACTACAGCCCAGGGGGGAACTCACCAGCCGGGTGGCGCGGTAGGGCCCGGGGCCGACGAGCCCCGGCTCCATGGACGCGGCCAGGCTGGGCCTCGCCGTCTCCACGGAAACCGCCAGCCGCGCGCGCCGCGCCCGCCGACCGTTTGAATCTGGGCCCGAGAGGCGCCCCCTTCTCCTATTGGGTGGCGGCGACGGCTCGTGACGGACCCGTCGGCCCGCCCCGCCCCCGCGGAGGGCCGCCCCCATCTCGTGGGCGTCCCCCGCCGCGGTCCTGGCGTGGGGGGAGCGGAGCTGCCGGGGTACCCAGGGGCTCTACCCCCTCCGCCCCCGAGGAGGTCCAGGGGACAGACTTCCACGCGTGCCCGCGGTCCTCGGCCGGCTGCGGGGCGAGGAGCCGGGCGCGAGTTAAACAACGCCTCAGGTTGGGCCCGGGCACAGGAGGGGAGAAACTTGGCTCCTGCCGGGCGGGAAGAGCGGGAGGAGTCACCTTCAGGGGAGGCTACAGGGAATACGGTTTGAAAACAAGCCTCTGCGCAGGGCCCCGGGGGACCCTGAGGTGGAAAATGGTGGAGGGAGCGGAAAAGGGCAGTTAGGAGGCGTTCCAGCCTGGCACTGCATCATGCGCTTCAGTGGGGCCGTCTGGCTTCCAGGAAGAGACGTTACTTAATTTTTTAAAACGAACATTAACTACGTCTTGCTGTTTGTACTTCCTCAGTCAGTAAGTGGTTCAACGCAAGGGCCCGGGCAGCGGTTTGGAAAACAGTCAAACCACATCCATGAAATATTGTCTGGTTTTGCCCCCTTGCATCAATGTGAAAAAAAAAAAAAAAAAGCAAACACACCCCAATTTTCAGGACTCTATTTTGTAGGAGGGGAGCAGAGAGTCATACTGGTGTTTCTCCTCCACCAAATCTAAGGAATACAAAATTTCAACCTGGCTTCCCCTCATTATCAGTAAACATTCACTATAACATTAACAATTTTGCTGACTATTGCTGTTCTCTTCCTAGCATAACACGCTTGAGCATGTAAGATGCACAGTTTTGAGGTAGGAAAACATGTAACTGTCCAAGACTCTGCGATTCTCACAGGCTGTAGCGTTGTGCTTAGCAGGACAGGGATTAGTAACATTTTGTACTGATGTCATTAGCATAGTTATGGTATATGCACCCTCCTAGAACACATCCATACAACTCGCTGAAACAAAGCATTCTTTCTCCCAAGGCTTCATAATTTACAGAAAACTAAACCAGTGTGCAAGAAATTATGCAGTGGGCACCTGAAATGGCACTTGCTGACAGCCCACTGAATGATTAGCATCTCCAGTTTCTGCTCCTGCTTATTAATTTTTAATCTGAAACAACTGATGCTGGAGGCAGCTGGCTACTGTACAGCTGCTGGACTTGGAAAGTTTTTTCCTGGCTCCTTTCTTTTCAACACCTCTCCATCTACAGAGCTGCTTCGTTTTGACCGTGTGCTCTCTCGGCTCCTACTTAAGCCCAAGTGATTTTGAGGAATCAGTTGCAGATCTCAGTCCCAAACCAACAGTGTCTGGCCCCTCATGCCCCCCTGCAGGAGTGGCAGCATGGATGCAGAGGGTAGCATCATCCGGCTTACACTATAGACTAGCTATCACAGCCTTTCCCCAACACATTGGAACCCTCAGGCTCAAGAAGGCCTAAATGAACCAAATGGCCCCACTTTCTTCATCAGTACTTAGTTAATAAATTATTATATAGAAAGTAGGCACCATTCAAGCTTTAAAAATAAATCAGTGGCAAATCCTTTCCCTCTGAAAAAACAGCAATAGGTCTTCATCTCTAGGAGATGACCCCCTACTTTGGAAACCAAGAGCAGGCACACAGGCTGGAAGCTGGCAGGGTTTGGGACTTCAGAGTCAGTGATTGCATTTCCCACTGAGAACATGTGGCCCCTGATCAGCACCCCAGCTGTCTTAGATTCTGTGCCACAGCACCTCTCTTTGTGCGCTGCCAGGGAGGTGAAACTCAGCCCTGAGGACTCCAGGATCAAGCATCTAAAATTAAGGAGTTGCAGTTTACATCTCAAGCCATTCAAATCCTTGCTGGGAATCTCATTTCAGTCTGCCATGACAGTTGATAGCTACAGGGATTAAATAATGGAAAGATAGAATATAAATTTATTTTTAATTTATTTTATAAAGAAGACTCATATATAATCTCATAACAAATCATTTGTAGCTCATGTCCAAGACAAAGTTTAAATTCTTTTAGCATTAACAGTGCACTATAAATGTCAGTATCCCCATAAAAGTATTCAGGTAGCAAAACTTACTGTCTTGGAATTGTACATCAGGGAGGAAATGAAAACCTGCCCCCAAAAAATTCCACACATAGATCAAGCACAAAGTAAATATCGCAAGCTTCTTTTCTGTTAGTAGTGAACATAATATAAACCAGTACTTTTCATAGTAACAGTAATTTAAACACCTATAACTCCTCATTTACAGGTCTGTTACATGCACCAATTCCTTAATAAATTCGTGAAGTACAAATGCAACTTGCATGCCATTAGCTAGGTCCTGTGATTTCTATACATGTGTGACCATAACAATCTGCCTAACCATGGAAAACAACATACCAGTTAATGCTGCACAGGCTGGAACCATGCCCAGTCACCACTGCCAGACCCACTCTCAGCAGCTCAGAGAATGGCACATATCTTTTTGTCTAGTTCCGGACAAGGTAACTGGTGCTATTAATGGAGAAATTTTAACCTTGAGTTGTTAAAAACAAACAATAATAATCATGGAAAAAAGCTAACAGAAAAACTTTCTAGGCATGTACTTCAACAGATAATGGAAGAAAACAGAGCACAGTACAATCATGCTAGGTGACATTTAGGCTTCAATCAAAAATATTTTTTTAAAACTTATTTGAGGACTATGATTTTGGCTATTGAATTACAAGATTTTTTTCCCCTCCCTAAACAGCCTAGGCTACCAATATCAAAATATATCCATAGATACATTGCATAATAAGTATATTAGGCTACTTTGGTGAACAGATCAGTGAGATGTTTTGATCATTACACTACAAGACAGCTCTGATAATCCTCAAACTAGTAGCTTTCTGACATTTAGAATAACATTCAAGTGAGTAAAACATGAAATGAATTAAGTTATCTTAGTAAAAGACGGTATATCCAAAAATCTATGATCTTCAAATGAAACACCATACCTTGACAGATTAACATACATTCTTTTCTTTAAAGTAATATAGTTCATAAACAAGTGTAACAATGTTTATGTATTAACTATATTAATAATAAGCCTTAGATTCTATAAACAGTACTTACTGAAGATTCATTCTTTTAATAAAATGCAGCTGGCAGTCTCAACAACGTACAACATTTAAGGTGAAGTAATTTTTTCTCCTCAGCGTTCAAAGTACTCAGTACTTGTCATACACATTTTAGTTTTCTCAATGAATACATTTATTTTCATGCATCTTCTAGATAGAGATCATCTACCCATTCATTTTTTATAGGATAAACGTGAATAAGTTGTTGAAAAAACACCTTTTTTCTTTATTTTTCCTTTTTTTAATCGGAGATCCACACTGCTCCCCCCACCCCCCAAATTCTGAATCCCAAATAACTTATGGTAAAAATACAATTCTGTTTTGGAAGAAAACATACAAAATATACACTGTCTAGTGTGTGCACCTAAATATCTTGATTGTCAAGTAGTGCAAGTTTCCACATTGACATATACACTTCTTTGTTTTTTGAGACAAGAGATAGTTTCACTGATCTTTGTTGATCCCATTTCTTGCTATCTTTGGTAGTCTTTGTCCCTTTGTGTAAGCATGGTACCAGAAGTGGAGAAACAAGACTAAAAACATAGAGCCGTATAGCCAAATAATAAACATGAAAATTGGATACTGGTACGGACAATCATCCATGATGTAGATTTGTCCTATATGGCATGTAATCATAATAAACTGGACCTGCAGGAAAGAGGTGGAAAAAAAAAACCACTTTTAAAATAAATTAAAAACTTGCTACCAAAGTTTAGAATGATTCAGCATAACTTGCACACAGAAAAACAGAAAGCATGTTTGGGAGGAGGCTTTTTAAAATGACAGAGATGCACCTTTAGACCCTTTCTCCCAAAAATGTTACTCCACTGAAAAACATTTTCACAGAGTAAAGCAAGAGAAGTCCTGGGACAAGTTACAAGCAGCACTGAGAAACCCATACTAAGAGAATGGGAGTGAGTCTGCCCTGGCTGGTTCAGAGAAGAATGAACAGTGTTTGACCTGTGGCAAATGGGAGGCTCCTTTAGAAAAATCATGCAGAAAACTAAAAAAACTAGTATGAGACACTAAGGTCCACAGGTCCCCCAAAAAAATTTAATGAAGGATTTAAAAAAAAAGTAATAAATTTCCACATAAACTCCAAGTTAATAATCCACTGGTAGTGACGCCAAAACAAAAAGACTTTAAGTTATAAATATTCAAGCTAAATTGTTCGAAGTTACACGTGGTTACTTGAACTATTCTATTAACACCAGACCTGGTGCAAGCAGACAGCCATGGCTGCTTTTTCCTGCTGCTTTCCCTCCTCCATCAGCATCCATGCTCAGTCCAAACAAATTGTTTAGCCAGAAGCTGAATTTTGAAAATTCAACTATTAAAAAAAGCATGAAAATTCAACTATTAAAAAAAAGCATGAAAAAGCAGCTAGAGCAGTAACCTTTTGGAAGTGATCTAATGCTGATAAAACACAATGTAATTACTGTAAAAGTGTTTTTTAATGCTGAGTTAAAGACAGGTATATTCTGTAAACATAGTTTTTATGAAAGAACAGATACGAAATGCTAAAGAAACACAGCTTTTCCCCTTTCCTCACTACTAGTCATGCATTCTGTACATTAATTATGTTTTGTTGGTGTAAAATTACATTCTAATCATTTTTACACAGGCAATGACTATAAATGAGTTTTACAAATACATTTACCAAGTACTGCATAACTGAAAAGCCCATGTGTCTAAATCTGTGATTACAGCGAATGCTGAAGTTAGCAGATTTAAGCATATAACTGAGGGGAGCTCACAACTTTTGTTTCACTCAATTAAAACACAAGTAAACCTTGTGCCAACTGCAAACTACACACATGAACATAACTAAAAGTATAAATGTACTGCATGAAGCCTGTATTAGCCACAGTCAGTTTTCCGGGAGCTGTTTACGTCAAACAAAATTACTCACAAGTTGTATAGTTGTCATGTATTTTTTCCACCACAAATATTTATGATAGGCTGGTCCCAAAGAACAGATTCCATAATAAGTGTACATGACAACATGGACAATGCAGTTCAGCAAAGCGTGAAATGTTCCCAAACCACCTGTAGAAAACACAAAACACAGTAGTATTACTGCATGAGGTATTCAAAAAGCCATCTCAGGTTCTAGTACTTCATTTTGGGTTGGGGTAGGAAAAAAAATGCATACCACAAAACCTACAGACTTTGATTAACCCTTAAGGTATTTAACCTGAATTGGGTTAACACCAATTCTGAGGGATCGCATCAGTTTCCTTTCTCAGAAAAGGCTTATCTAAGCATTTCCAAACCAGCAATAAAACATAGCTGATCTAAATATATGTAAAAGGATTTAGTGGTATTTTTTGTTATTTGGGTTCATTTTTTTATTATTTTTTATTACAACATATACATGATGGAGATGCAGGGAATTTAGTAGAAATAATGTTCCACCTTTTTTACACCTCTTTTCAGACATCATGATGAACTTTGCAAAGTTCTGGAGGATAAGTAATAACTCTCTCCCCAGCACAGATTTCCAGATTCCCAGGGAAAGAGTCACAGTTTTAGACAGTAACTTTTTGGAATCATGACCTAAGCAAGGGTCTCACAAATCCATGGTCCATCTTGAAACCATGCTTACGGCAAAAAGGAAATTTAAGGCCAAGTAGCCCCATCTAGGGCAAACTTACTACTGAAGCTGGTAAGATATGAACATTTCACAAAGCAAGTAAGTAAATACTTCCTTTTCCATTTAATTAACTATGGAGTTAGTTGACCCTTATCAAAGACATTTATTTTAAAGAACACAAGAAATTATAGGTAAAAAAGATCCAAAAAGTGGCAGACAGCAAAGTATTTTTAAGAAAAATATCAACGTGAAAACACCAAGCATTAGGAAGAAAACAAGATGACATAAAAGCAGAGGTTTAGTGAGGGGAAGAAAAGCCAACCTCCTGTTAAGAATCATTCAAGCTAAAAATAAAACTTATTTTGTGATTTTAGTAGCTCACACTAATCTTCCAGCTTGACAGATCATAACTCCTCCAGCTGTGACTGCAAACTTTCTTTGAAACTTAGCTATTTTTATTTTTAAAAATAATTTGAGTGTTGTTACAGTTCAAATGTACATACTTTTTTTGGCTTGCACAGTGAATAGTCAAAAGAAAAAAACAACCTAATCAACAGTACAAAAATATGCTCCAAAAAAGCACACGATACATAAGCACCATTTTACAATTCCATGGCAATGTCAGATCAGAGAAAAATCTCCATTCAAAGCTGTTGGGGTTTATTTACAAACAAGTTGAAAACTTGATCAATGCCACTATTTAGAAGGACAATGATGAAACTGAATACAAGATAATCATAAGCATGACTGAAATTCTTGGAAAAAAATTTAAGTTATCAAACAGAACAATATTTGAAAGATTAGTAGAAAGATAAGCAATAGAGTTGTATGAATAAACACAGCTCTGCATCAGTATGAGAAACTAGTATTAGCAGAGGACGAAACAGTTCTTGCACACTTTGCTGGAAGTATTTGTCGAATTATCACATGGGAAATTTGAATCTGACGCAAAATCAGAAGCCTGTACCTGGTATACTGATCTGATGTCCAGATAAAAGGCAGAAAGTTAATCAACTATAAATGGAAACTTTTCAAGGTTGAAGAGGAGGGACTGTTAGTTGCTGGGTTGTGGGGTTTTTTTAGTTGCAGTTGGTTTGCTTTTGTTTTTTTTTTGCAAATCCACCAACACACTGAACTTATACTGAGAAAACTACTCACAATTTAATCCTAAACTTAAAATACCAGTTACTCAGCAACATTTAAGACAGACATCATGAAGACACCAAAACATCAGCTTCTTAATACCAGAAACTCAACAAATACAGCAGAAGGATATCCTTTCATACGCTAGGAAAATCTGCACACTGAACATATTCTAAAGATCTCATCTACGAATCTTCTGGACTGCTTCCAGGTCTTATTTTTGTATTCATAAAACAGACACTAACAGATCAGGTTTAATAAGCAATGGTTGTCTTCATCAATTTGTCACCAATTTTCTGGGAGGAAAAAAAAAACAAACATGCCAGAGAACATGAGTGAAGAAACATGTACAAACTAAACTGATTTCTTAGTAGAAAGTCCTAAAAGAACATTCACCACTACCACCCCCAGAGATGGAATACTATATGACAGCGTTTCTCCACTCCATGCTTCTCAGGCTATTCTCATGGCTAGCTGTACTTATTAGCAGTGTACACTAATAATGGAGGCTAGGAAGATGCATGCATAGACATACAGAGCAGGAAAGGAGAAAGTGAAGGTAAGCTAGAAGTGGACAAAGACTTTCAATTCAGCACAATTCAAATAAGTTTCTGTAGTAAGTAATGTCCAGAAAATATTTCTGTGGTTTTGTGAAAGCCAAAGTATTAGATGTAAATAAACCTCAATTATGCTACCTAAAGCCAGTAAAAATAACTGCAAAAAAAGCCTGAAAAATTTCTTAAATAGTCAAAAACAAACTTAGAACACAGTCCTCCCTTCCAACTCAGTTCTTACATTTCAGGGGGACAAATAGCTTTGAAGTTGTTTCAATAGTTATCTGTCTCATGTGCCTCCCCTAGCACTTCTGATTTTACAGTCACATCTCTATCATGTAATAATGCTCTTCACTTATATACACCTCCCTCCTTTGCCCTACAAGAAACCAACACTGCACAAAATGCTGTCAAATCGGAAAAATGAGAACTCCCCACCCATTTAAATAATTATCGTAATCTCAGATGTTCCATGAAATACTGCTGACTTCTAAATTTAAAAAACAATGATGTTTGCAAGATTTTTAATGCTGTTCTTTAAATATTTTTGTCTAGCATAGTTAACTTTTACTACCAGAAGGTATGTACGACAAACTCCCTCTCCACTACCTGGAGCAAATTTGACTCCAAACCACCAGGTCCATGGCATGATGGAATGATGAAAGACATGCAGGAATGTAACTTGGTTGTTTTTCTTACGCAGCACAAAAAAGATCTGAAACAGATTTTCAATGAACAGAATGTTATATGAGATAATCAAGCCCAACATACTTACAGAAAACTGTATGCATCAGTGCTGGCTACTCACTACTATAGATTTAAAAATTCTTCACAGTTGCAGTCTTGGGAGAAGAGGGAAGCTGGGGCTCTGGATATGCAGACTAGTTTTCAAAAAAAATGAAACCAGTGTGTAAAATCCACCTGTGGAGCCTCAAAAGCCAGGGCAAGCTTTGAAAGAAAATGTCCAAGATTGACCCATCACCTACATGTGCAATGGACAGTGTAAGATAGACTTGCTTGGATTGAGAAGTATCTAGAAGCATCAGATTTTAAGTCCCCTGGACTACTAAGGCAAGGCCATTTGAGAAGATTAACCAGAGGACTAGCAACAGACAGAGACAGTAAAAAATACTAAGTTAGAGAAATAGCACTTTATTGTGAACACAGACTTAGTTACCCATGGAAAAAGGCAAAATTGGACAGAAAATAGGTAGGTATTCATAATCGATGTTGACTGGCCACTTTTTAAAGGACAGACATCGAGGGAAGTGTTGAAGGAAGTGTTAAGGGAACAGAGAGCAAGAAAACCATAAAGAGAAGTCAGGTCATGCAAAGGGTGGTATCAGATGACAAGCAAAGGCACACAGAAGAAAAGAAGTCTAGTGTGCCAGGGAAAACATTTGGAAACAGCTGACTTAAATACAGCAAAATTACTTTTGCAGTAAAACCAAAAACCTGCTGAGAAACAGGTACCTGATTGGGTGGATTCAAACAAAACACATTTTTTTAAAAAAATAATTTTTCAGGCCTAGGACTAATTAAAAAGGAGCAGGCTAATCAGGGAGTAGTAAAGATAAATAGAGGACTAAACTTGTCAAGCTGTTCCAGCTTTAGCATTCCTGGCCCTTCCATTGCCATTCCATTTGGCTCAGTCAGTAAGATGTTCCAGTGTTGAATCATGAGTATTTGCAGATGAAAGCTAGATGGCTAACTTTGCTTGCAGGGCGTAGAACATCCTAACTACTCATGAGTCAGCTCCTGAATCACCACTAGTGCACCCCACACAATAAGGCAAACGAAATCCCAGCCGATTCCAACAGCCAGAAGCTGGTTGGAGAATAGCTAAAGCACCCCTGCTAGGTGTCAGTCTTGGGAGGAAGGGAAGACAGACAGCTGCTGGTGGTGAGGTCTGCATTCTGCTTCAATGCATTGCTGCTCAGACTTTCTTTGAAACAAGTTAGAGAGCCTTCCTGATATTGAACACATCTATAGTGACCACAAAGGCAAGGATGTAGGTATGGCAATTTATGCTGTATTCAGAGCTGCTGATGCAAACATTCTGGATGTGGAAGATAAAATCTGAAGATGACATGGGAAAAAAATTCAACATGATCAACACCATGTTTTATCTGCAGTGTGGAGAAAAGCATTGCCATAGCACAGCAGGTTCGTGTACACAGCTGTTAAACAGACAAGTTGTCAGGACTTCCTAAATTTTTAAAGGTGTGTTCTCTCATTAGCATTTTTTCCTGATAATAAAGGAATGACAGTGTAAATGGACAATAAGACGAGAAGAGATAATAAGGGTAAACACCTTGATGGTATTCCAATAACTGAAGATTGGAGGGCTAAATAAAGAGCAATTTATGCTCTCAGCCCCCAACAGCACCAGTTCTTCTACAGTGAAAAGGAAACATCACTACTTCTTTTATTAGGCTACAAATACTTACAGTGTCTAATAATTCAATGAACTTGGAAAAGTAGTACAGCCAACAAGTTCGTACCATCTGCAAGAGCAAAAAGCAGAAACTGTCAAATCATAATAGTCATACATAAAACTAAGCAGCTGCAGGAAAAATAAGTAACTATATAAAAAAAAGTATTGAGGCAAGTAAGTGGTGTCACAATGTTGACAGAAATATTGAAATTTAAGTCTTGATTGTTTTGGGGTTTTTTTTGACAGGAGGAAAGAATTTTGAAACCAAGAACAAGGCAACAAATACGTTGCCTCTTTTTCCCCAAGCAATCAACCCTCCAGTTAACTCACATGCTCTACATTATGCAAGAGGGCATTTCCAATTTAGTGCATTCCACTCTACAGCAGTGCATTTGGTTGTTCAAAAAGCATTTCCAAAAATAAAGTCAGTGTAGCATGACAATTCAGCTTTGCTTTTAACAACTTACTCTTAGAGCTGTAGGTGACCTCGAGTAGTCAACGATATCACACCGGAATGAGTACCCTGTGGCCCAACCTGACATAAGAAACTGGAGGAAAGAAAAAGGAAAGGACAAAGATTTACTTTATGCCTTTTGAAAAATTCATTAATTTCGGATTACTTTTGCAATCAGTAAGCAGGAAGGGAAAACAATATTAAAAACTTGTTGAATCAGCAACCTTGTCAGTCATCCACCTTTGTGTGGGCCATAAAATCCTCTGCTGTTGCAGACGAATGGATTTCTAGTTCCAGGACCACACCTACAGACAAGAACTTTCTTCCTACACCCATTATCTCAGCATTAGTAACCAAAGAGGAGAAACAGCTGCATCTCAAAAACAGTGTCAGAAAAGCAATTTACTGTGTAACTCAGACCACACAACTGAATCAAACATTTTGAAGTTTTTTGTAGTTTGCTATCACAGCCAAATGTCTAAATACTGAAAAGAAACCAGCACAATATCTTAATACTGAAAGAAAACCATCACAACAGAAAAATATGGCTTAATATCGTTAAAGACAAGAAATGAATCAGTATGTACTATGGCTGTGTGACAGGACCCAAACGGTAATGATTAATGGAGCAGGTTCAAGCTGGAGGCCTGTAACCAGTGGTGTCCCCCAGGGGTCAATACTTGGTCCAGTCCTGTTCACCATATTCATCAGTGACCTGGACGAGGGGACAGAGTGTATCCTCAGCAAGTTTGCTGACGATACCAAGTTGGGTGGGGTGGCTGACACCCTGGAGGGCCGTGCTGCCATCCAGAGAGACCTGGACAGGCTGGAGAGCTGGGCAAGGAAGAACCTCATGAGGTTCAACAGGGAAAAGTGTAAGGTCCTACACCTGAGCAAGAAGAATGTCAGGCACCAATACAGGTTAGGCATGGACCTGCTGGAGCCAAGCTCTGAAGAGAAAGATCTGGGAGTCCTGGTAGACAGCAAAATGACAATGAGCAAGCAGTGTGCTCTTGTGGCCAGGAAGGCCAACGGAATCCTGGGCTGCATAGGGAAGAGTGTGGCTAGTAGGTCGAGGGAAGTCATTCTCCCCCCTCTACTCTGCATTCGTGAGGCCACAACTGGAGTACTGCATCCAGTTCTGGGCTCCCCAATTCAAGAGGGACAGGGAACTACTGGAAAGAGTCCAGTGAAGGGCAACAAAGATGATTCAAGGATTGGAGCATCTCCCTTATGAAGAAAGGCTGAGAGAGCTGGGACTCTTTAGTCTGGAGAAGAGAAGGCTGAGGGGAGACCTTATCAATGCCTATAAGTATCTCAAGGGTGGGTTGAAGGAGGAGGGAGCCAGACTCTTTTCAGTGGTTCCCAGTGACAGGACGAGGGGCAACAGGCACAAGTTGGAACATAGGAGGTTCCACTCAAATATGAGAAAAAACTTCTTCATGGTGAGGGTGACAGAGCCCTGGAACAGGCTGCCCAGGGAGGTTGTGGAGTCCCCTTCTTTGGAGATTTTCAAGACCCGCCTGGATGCCGTCCTGAGTAACATGCTCTAAGCAATCCTGCTTCAGCAGGGGAATTGGACTAGATGATCTATATGGTCCCTTCCAACTCTAAAAAAAAATTCAGTGAAATTCAGTGAAATATTTTTAGTATCCTAGTTTCTAAAATTTTGCTTAATTAAACTGCATGATTCAATTAGTCTTTCACTGAGAGGAGGGATAAGAAGCTGGGTTTTACAGTCAAGAACACAGGATAACCAAAGGACTCTATGTAACAAATATAATTTAATCTTTTATCTTGGAATATATTAAAGCTCAGACAAGAGCAACATTGTTAATATTATACTTGGCTCACTGCCACCAGCCACTAGGACTACTGCATCTTATATCTATTTATGAAGTGCTTCTCATTCATTGATCATCATCCACTCACGCACGACAAGAGGTTCAGCTCTCTTCACAAATTGAGGGGTTTAGTCTGTGACTGCAATAGATGTTAAACTTCCTAAAAGAATCAGTTGCTTAAATAAAACAAGATTTAAAACACCACCAAGACAGCACAATCCTTAAGCACCCACCCAATGGCTTGGATCCAAAGTGGGAAAGAATCAGCTTTTTGCTGGGAGCCAGACAATAGCAGAGATTCAATCTGTTACACTCAATCCATGCATTCTTTCATTAAATTGTAACATGGAATTCTTAACAGCAGATTAATTGGATAACAGAAGTTTAGGCTTTTTTGTTGCTGTTTCTGAGGGTTATAACCAAAACCAAACTTATCACTACATCACAAGTTTGGTGATTTTTCAAATCAAAGAGGAAATAATAAATGTGTGCATCTTGCCCACAACATATAGCCTTCCACCCAACAGTCGTGACACAGAGTAGCTGCTGCTGCAGTGCCTGTAGAGTGCTGTTAAAACAAATGTCAGGCAGTTTGCTGTAACTCATGATGAAATTTCTGCAAATTGAGCTGAAAGAAAGGTATCCTGCCAATTTGGCATGACAATCTGGCAACTTTTCATTAACAGTTTGCCACACGTAAAATAGCCATATAGCCAGATTTAACACAAAAAGGGTCAGTACTAGCATAGTGATGTTTCACTAAGCAAATGTATACGGCTATCATTTACACAATGCTACTGTTAAATAGCTACACTTTAAAAAAAACACAGTACCAAACAACAACAAAAATCAAACAAAACCCCAAACCAGCAGATATTATCTATCTTAAGGCTTAAAAGCTGGTTCTAAATTAAAACTTCTACTTAGTCTATCGCATTCGTGGTTACAGATTTTTAGGTCATTCAACCCATAACCCTATGCAACTCATCAGGCTTTCCTATTTTGAAGGGCTAACATTTGCTTGAGCTATGAACTATAGCAAAATCTCAACATTCATATTGAGAAAAAGAGCATTTACCATTTCTGGGAGGGGAGAAAAAAAAAAATCTCGATGCTAAAGTTTTTCATGTTGGTTTTGTGGTTCTTTATTTTTTTTTCTTTTATTGGTGAGGATCAACAGATTACATATTGTTTTCTTTTGCCTTTAAAAGGCAGATCTAACTGAAGATTATTCTGTAGTAAACATACTCTACTCAGTGTGTGAAACATCAGTGTTGACTATCATGCAGTAAGACAGAAACAACTACAAAAGACCAAGAAAAAGATGTAGTCTGCTTTAGCTGCCAGAGCCCGGGGAAATTCAGTAAGTTATAAGGATTTTTAATTTTGTAAATTATACATAATTACACATTCTATATTGTAAAGTCTGTCTTTCTAGGTATGAATTATTCCCTTTTTTCAAGTATCAGCTCAACCAGTTTAGCATATTGCTTGGAGAAATATAACTAAAACAATCAGAATAATGGTTTTTTGAGAATTGCGTAGCAGGAATTATATTAATACATTTATTAAAAGTTAGCAAGATGACAGTTAGATACAAAATATATAAATGTTACAAATAAAAGTAGTACTTACTTCATAAGTCATATATATAGAGAGAGCTACCACACTAAAATTGTAAAATGCCATTATCTGCCTGAGTTCAAAAGGTTTTTTATTTTCCATGAGTCTGGGTCCCAAGGAAGTGACAAAATAAATGTAGGTTCCAATGATAAAGGTTGTTGGAAAAGGTGAAGACATGAGCGGCCAGCCTTCCAGTCTTGGATCTAGAGGAGAGGGGGGGAGAAAAAAACAGAAAAGAAACCTGATCTTTCCAGTATTTATTATATCCTAAAATGGCTACAGAAAGGTACTTAATTCTTAACCCTTTAGGTTTTGCTGTCACTGATCACGTTTCAGAGTCCATTCACCTCAAATCCATACCAACTGGATAACATGATTTAACACCTGTAGGATTCAATGCTTCTTTGTGCATTTATTCTTCACACATAATGAAGAGGAGACACATAAGAAACCTGATTTTCGATCTAGAGCTCTCCTCCATGAAAAGTCCACATTTTCACACATGAACGGGGCTCTGAGGGCAGCACAGGAAGGCGATGCACAAGCAGGTCACCGAGGCTGCATTTCCATCTGAGACTCCGTTCTTCTGGAAAAGCACGAATCTTATTTCACAAGCTCAAGTCACAGACGGGGACTAGCCCCACTTTTCAAGGTCCTTGAGCTTTATAAGCAGTACTGCATTAGGCATAGTAAGTATGGGGATTTTAATGTTAGAAGACCTTCTATCCCATCAGCTGGTGTTCATAGCTTACCACATGAGGCTTCTGCCTATTCAGTCCAGACACGTCACCACTTTCACAGCACCACAGAACACACTTTCATATTACAAGCCTCCAAATGGCAGAAGTGTTGCAAGTTCCCTTCCAGTTATCCCACAAAGAAGTATTGCAGAATCCTTCTCCTACGCACACATTGCTTTCTCTCCCTCTCCCAGCAGCTGAGGCTGGCAGGCACTCCTTCTGAGCTTCACCAAGATCGCACTGCACCTTTCTGTGCTTCATCACTGAGCTCACCAAAGACTTCAACATTTCTCCATAAGCAGGAAAACCGACATGAATTTCATGTATTTTTTTAAAATATATATTTTCCAATTTTTACAAATTGACTTTTGGAAGATTCATTTCTGAATGATCCCAAACTTAACTCCTGCCTCAGTAAATTGCTGCTTTCATGGTTTGTTGCTGTATTTTGGGGGTGAAACTACACTACTGCAATTCTTGTTAAGTGCTTACTTCATCGTCAAATGTCTTAAGTCAGTGATTTTCAACCCATAGCATTCAAACAACATATCATGCGTGGGACCCTCTGATGTTGCTTACAGGCACTGGAAGTTTTAAAACAGACTGAGAAGGAAAGCACATCATAATGCTGCTCAGAGCCTGTAATGTGCCCTGTGCTGGTGCCCACAGACCAACAAGGATTGTGAACCACAACACTGGGCACATGTATGTGGTGGATTCTCTCTGCAAGAGAATCACCAGCTTTTCACAACTGGGTGCTTTTTCTGCATCCGCCCCTTGCACTGATGCTACCAAAACTTTCTCGTTGGTCTTCCCAGCCTGATCTTGAGAAAACCATCTCCAGCCACTGGCAGTACATTACAAGATGCCAAATACAAGTACTGGTAGGCGGGAGACAAGGAACTCAGATTCTGAAGTCATGGACACTGCAGCAGAAATGCTGTGTCACCCAGCTCCATCCTAATTCACTTCACTTCGTGAGTTATACTGATAAAGCTCCCTTCTCACTTCCATGTGGTTCTACAGAATGAGAAAAATGGTTCTCAGCTATACTGGAAAAAATAAATTAGTAATTTTATTGATCAAACCTTAACTGCTTCAAGTTTTGCCCAGAAATCTGCTAATCCCTGTCACTACCATGGTGAGGGACACTCAGGGGTACCACTGAAACAGATGGGTTTTAATCCCAAACTTGAGATCTTCCCTGTCATTTCTTGGTAAGCATGCAGAATGGCAGAACAACAACATTAAAACAAAGTGTGTTTAAAATCCTCATACCAGGTGCAACAAGACGCTAGCATTTCTATTGAAAACAGAACTGTGACAGAGTTAAGTATTCTGAGGATTAATTTCAAAAGTTAGTTTTCAAGATACTATAACTTAGAGTTATTATTTCTTTCACTTTGCAAAAGCAAAATACAGTAGCACCATGCACCTAGCTCAATTAACTGATAAAATACCATTGCTCAGTAATGAAAAAGAATTAAAGAACTAATGTTCAGTAGCACAGAAAAAACATAAACTATATATTCCCACACGCCAGAAACTCTTACAGAAGAATCACTGTCTGCACTTTATTTAGTCTGAGGTTATAACCATAAACTAGCTCAGTTTTGCTTTTTTCCTTTTTTAAAAAGCAGAAACTAGTCGGGTTCTTTATAGTTAAAAATGTCAGTATGTAGCCTTACAAGTCTTAAAAACATTTACAGGAAGACAAAGCTACTTTAAGTTGATAAACACTACACCTAGAATACCTACACATTGCTATTCAGACTTATTGAAAGTTAATAAGTTTTAGATTTAAATGACTCACCGGCATCTTTAATCCATTCATCATACAGTAGTACAGCCTTTGATGTCAGATTGCTAAAGGCCATTTTCACTTGATAAAAATTTAACGATGCTGCCTGCAGGAAAAAAAAAACAAAACAGAAATATGGATTTTTGTAATTAATCAAATAAAGGCCAGTAAATTGTTTTAGAAAATACTTTCATGAAACAGAATGGTAAAATATAGAAAAGGCTAACAAGCACCATGTGTGAAATACAGATCAGGGAGCATTAACTGACCACATCACACTATGCCTGATGCTAATTTATAGCTGAGCTGCTATGCTCAACAATATGTTTTTGTAATCTCTACATACCAAACAAGGTGCCTTTATGCCATAAAGTGTTATCTCAAGAAACCATGCTGTGGTTAACCGTTACAGTTAAGGGGAAAATATAAATAAAGAGCAGCTGCTTAAATTCATTTTTATTGCCATCTCCACTTAGAGCCCAAGTCACTGATATGTGAAGAAGTTCAGCTTTGCAACATTTACTCCCAAAAACTTTAATTTTCTAACTAAGAAGTATTTCTAAGGTAGGTAGGAAGGAGGAAAGGTGCCGATACATCTGTATACTACTTTTAAACACAGTAATTAGCTACGTTATAATTAGTACGCAAATCACACTCTGATGAATCAACTGTTTCCACATCAGGATCATGAAGCGTCATAGAACCACCAGTAATACCATTAACTCAAAAAAATTATCCAGCACATCCAGTTTGCAGGCAGCACCGCCCACATATGTAAAACTCTTCGAAGAAGTATGCTTATATGAATACTGATTTTTGCTTCAAAATCAAGTACTCATCAGCCTTTCCCCCAAGAAAATACTTTTTTAAAAATTCCAACATATTTGAAGGGTGCCTCTTCTATTCCCACTCAGTGTCTCACTTTGCCATGCAATTTCTATCCACACCCCTGTGCGATCTTCTTCACACTGTGTTCACCTTTGCTAGTCCAGGCTGCAGCGCACCTTGATAACCACCTCCTCTCCTCTGGCTGCCCTGCTGCGTCTCCTCCAGGCTGCAGGTTTGGAGAGCCAGTTCTGCCCACATGATGGTAATGCATCTTTCCCCTCAGATCTCCCCCACTATCATCTTCCCATTTGCCCTCACCTTAACTCTCCTGCAAAATAATTTCACCCTTTTCACCACTTCTACCAGTGCCTCCTGTTCAATGCCATTTTGCAGCAGTTTTTAGGCACCTCAAAGTACGCTACAAACACCCTTCATCACGAGATGCAACACAGGCAAGCCTGCCTCCATCAGAGTTCATCTCATCTACTTCTTCCCAGTTATCATTTTGCTACCCACTTGTTTTCTTGCTTGCACTTCTGTCCTGTGTGTCTGTACATCTGAAACCACCATAAATTTCTTGTTCAGAGAACATTCCCTCTGCAAGTTCACATTTTCCAGAAATACCATTCTCCAGCATCAGCATTTCCCAATGCAATGTCACTGCCTTTATGCTGACCATTTTCATATGCCTTATGTTCATATTACGTTTGCTACAAAGGTCTATGTTTATAAAGGTGCTGGCAAAATCTGAAGGAGCAGAGGACATCCTCTTCCTTTTCTAATGGAAACTTGAGTGGCCCTCCTCCTTTTGGCAATAGCAATCACACAAGAGAAAAGGACTTTAAGGTCAGAGAAAAATTAAAAATAACCCTGCCATCTTGCTTCATAAGATAAACCATGAATGATATCAAATGTTTTAGACGCAACTCTGTCTTGAACACCAGATACCTCAGATTGTCCAACTATGTCAACCAGGCAAGTCAGCTGTAAGTAACTGGTGCTGCAAGGAAGTGCTAAAAAAAATCTGTGTTTTATAGATATTTATTTTATTAAAATAGTTAGATTGATTACAATAAGTTATCCTTAAAATCCAGTATTCTGCCCATTTCAGTCTCACGAGAACAGTCTATCAAGAGGCAAGTCACAGCAAACATATCGTGGTCAGCAGCTGTAACAATATTCTACCAAAGCCTACAGACACCTTGTGCAGAGTACAGTTCAATATTTCGATAAAAATATAGTCACCAAATACAAATAAACACAATACATTTAATCAGCAATTCAACAAGAAAAACAGTTTGCTGATTTCATTGCCAGTCAGTCTTTCTGCTCTCAAGCTAATGAAGATGTTACTGGAACTCAGACTGGCTAACTCAACATGCTAACCAAAACCTATGCTAAACAAGTAAACTACTGCTTCAAAACACGCTCTCAAAAATCCAGAGAATTCTGGTCTGGATGCTGGCTCAAAATGAATTATCATTAATTACAGGTTTGAGGGTGTTGATTGACTTTTCCTCCCTCTTACAGTGCAAAGCTCTCATCTTGACAACTGCATCCTCACAAATACAGAATTCTTTACATTCATCTACTAGACTAGTCGACACTGCATTCATTTTGCATTAGGAGTCCAACAAATGCGCCATCGGTGTTTAAATAGCAGCCTTTACATCTGGCAGGCATCGGGACCAAAAGCAAGCTTTTCATCTGGAACCAGACTCTATTTCCAACAGACCGCTTCTGCTGATAGTAGAAAGGCAGCAGATGACAGGAACAAATCCTCACATTTTCCAGCCCCTGCCATACTGATGGAGGGGCATTTGTCCCACCTCTCCTGACCCCAGCACTCACAGATCTTCTGCCTTTAAAACATTTCACAAGAGCTAAGACAGTAGAGGCTTGTAGACCACAAGGGTTCTTTTCTGTTCATAACCCAGCAAGCAAGATACAACTCCACAGCAGCTGCCAAACTTATTCTGAAAGTTTTTGCGGTTTAGTTACTATCCTTGAGAGAAGGATGTACCAGCCAGATAGCACCCAGATGTACCAACTGACCATTTATTCTGAACCTAATGGTGAGCACAGTAAAATAAAACTGAATATTCTAAGACCAGTTATTTTCTTAACTAGCTACCTGGTTTTCCTTTGGAAGTCCATTTCTATGAACAATCGTTTGCATTAATGTTTGATTTTCAGGTTTTTGTTTGTTAACTACCTACAAGTAGGGTTAACGGCAATAAGGAAGGTATTTTGACTTACCCTATTACTTCACACACAAATTCATATGTACAGGAAAATAATACGATCAAGGCTTGCTTTTTTAAAAAAAAAAAGAAGAGTAAAAAAACCTCATGTACCCATACACAAGATAAACAACTAGCTTGTGCTTCAGCAAAAAAGCAAAATATTTTTGAAAGACTACTTTTTTTACAGTACAGCTGTGTTGTTAAGAAGTAACATGATAAAACTTTGACCATAATACAATCTCCATAACATTTGGCAGTTTAAGTCTACAGAACTTATCCTCTAAATGTGAGACTGGAAATATTTGGCCTGAGGGGACAAAGACTTGGGGGCAGAGAAGGGCACTTGTTAAATCCACAGCTTAGCTCTTCATGCTGTGAACTCATCTGCACATTAAGCATTTGCATAGCCACAGTTCAATCAGGAAAATAGACATTTAGTCTACATACCTGCTATTACCGTACTTTCAGCACACTGGCATTTCCACTTTCTGCTTGTAACAAAATTTAAAAATGCAACTAAAATGCACTAACAGTAGGGAATTTTCTTTTTTAAAATAGAGTTTCTAGACTGTAGCAACCTCTCAAAATTAGGGAAGTGACATTAGCAAGCGAATTTTCAAAACTAGGTTATTTTAAATGACATATTAGAAGCAATTTACATAAATTTAAAAAGATGAAGTAATTTAAGTTCAGTCTTCCCAGCTTGAAAAGTTCTAAAGAAGACACAGGTGGTCCTTCAAAGCACACACATTTGGAAAAACAAGCACTGAAATCACCTCAAAAACATATGTAAGGTACTCAGCTTTTAGAAAGAAATAAGAGCTATTTTTCTTCTTTTCTTTATACTTAAAAATGTCAGTGGAAGCATTATTGTGCACCTACATTCAAGCCAGCTGTGATAATATAATTTCTGAAGATACGTTTAAACAAGTGTGTCTTCACCATTATAATAATAGGGGGTGTAAGTAAAGGCAAATGAGGGAAAGGGCTGTGCTAAAAGAGCAAAGTCATTTGCTGGCCTCTGCTTCCCTGCAGCTCAGCAGACAGAGCCCACTAACTGCAGCTGAGTTAAGGCATATGGGTTGGGAGAACCCATTTCACATTGGACCATTACCTTTACTACAGAGGTAAGCGTAGATTGTAAGATCATTTTCACCAGCCAAAAATGCCACAGATACCACAGCAAACCATATGAGAATGCCTCATGATGACAAGTAGTAGGTAATAAGTTGTTGGAAGTGCTCAAGTTCTGTTAGCACGTGAAACTATTAGTGATTCTTGTAATGGGAATTACTGGTATGCTTCAAACATTCCTTATTTTTAAATGAGAGCAAGAAGTTTCTCACATTCCTTTGCTTAACCCACATGAAAGATATTTGCCATTCTTGGTGCTTATTTATTCCCCCTACGTAGTTTTTAAATATTAAAACAAATATCAACATTTGCTTTTAAACAGTAATTTTACAGCAAGTGTTTTATGTTGATGGCTACTGAACCAAACAAGCGAACAGAAGAACTTGACAGAAAACCAAGCAAAATGAAACAATCCAATGTAAGCTCTGTCAGTCCAGAAAACAGGTTGTAAAAGTCAGTGGGAACTTGAAACACTTTAAAGCTAATTATTAGAAAGACAGACAAGTTACTTTTACAGGGACCTCTTAGCATAAGACTGGAGAATATGACGATACAGTACAAACTTCAACAGGATATTTTCTACCCAAGGCAGGTCCCAAAAGCAAAGGTTCTGGGGCATCAGCCCTGTCCTGGCAAGCATGTAACGACAGGTGGACCCTCCACCCCACAGAGCCCGTAGGAAGATGGGGAGAGTCTGCAAGAAGAACTGACCCACGCAGATTTGATTTCAAAATGGTATCTTAGGAAATGACAGTAATACCGGCTTACATATTCAGACACAATTATGAAACTTCCATGTTTCAGAATCACTTGGTATACTGTTGTTAATTCTGCTCTTGAAGTTCAGAAGATAATTAAATCAGGATATTTCAAAGATCATATCTTTAGCTTTACCTGGGAAATACCAGCTCTGCCCTTCCTATTTCCCAAGGCTGTGTGCTTACATAATTGCAGTTATTTTAACTACATTACTCCCTTATGCTGCCTGGCAAACAAATACAAACTGCCTATTACATTACATGGATTACTCACCTATATTCTGCAACAAAGTTTTAAACTTTAGCTGGGTGTCGCCTTTTATGGATTTCCCTGAGAGGAGTTTCCATCACCTTCTCCATCCTTTTTGCCTTCTCTTAGCCACCCAACCCATTTTTTGAAAGTTTCATCTCAAAGACAAGTTGGCTACATCCTGTTTATCATTAGGTGGCCTTCTCTTTTGCTTTGATATTGCTTGTAAACACTGTTCCTGTTAGACGGCAGTTCCGCCCAAGTGAGTGATAGAAGGCAGGCAAGGTCACTCTATGCAACAGAGGTACTCAGAGAAATTTCCAAGTTTTGAGATATGTATTAGTTAGCTGTTACCCTGATTAAATTTCAAACTTTGTCTTTGAAGCCGGTCCATTTCAAAACACAAATCTTAACTGCTTAGAATGCATCAATAATCTCTGTGTATACATTTTAAAGTAGACAATGGGGAGTGAAGAGCAAATTTCAAAATAAATATAAATTCCTTTTTTTAAGAAGTGGGCATCCTAAGAACAGATGAAAGAAGCTTAGCAACTATAATTGAAAATCTACTTGTAAAATTCCCCATTGGTAGTATTCAATAAAAGATCTAATACTTACCCTGTGTAGTCACCATTACTGACGTGTTTACACGGTACGTCTTCATTTAACGCTTTGCTATTTAAACTACCATCAAATCTGTCGTTCACCTACATGAATAAATTAGTCTGTAGGCAGCAGAACTAGTGAAAACACATTTCATTTCACACTTCATATTGGTTTTCTGCCAGACTAAGGGATTTCCCATTCTGATGCTGTCTAAAATAAAGACCAATTTGTATCTCCTTCTACACCTGCCTATAAATTGTTAAAAGAACTGATACTGCAGACTTCACCGCAAGGCTGAACATTGAACAAGTTCTTCATAGGCCATGGGTACAGCCCAATTTTGTGCCCGACTCCCAGCCAGAATCATATGGACATTCTCCTGGTCCACATACACTGATCCAGCCACCAGCAGCTGCTGAACAGCAAAGCCCCAGTGAGCAGACGCACAGCATCACTGCTGATCGGTCTGGTCCTCAGGCAGCTGCAGGATAAGCCACAGCTGCTCACTGACCCAACTGAAAGCTTACTCTTCTGAGAAAAAAAGTTATTTTTCAATCAACTCTGACCTGAAAAGCTGGACAGGCCTGAATGGGCAAAGGAAACATTGAGACACGTGAACTGGGATGCTGTAGGCAGGGAGAAAGGTGTGAGCAGCAGTCCTGTCATAGATCCCTTTAAGCTGACACTGAGATCATGTAGGGAGGACTCAGGATCATCATGTACAGTCCTGTATAATTATAGACAACCATGTACTAGATCCATAGTCAAGAAGTTCACACACTGCATCTCAGCAAGTCATCTCTCTATCCATTACAAGCCCCAAGGGACACACTACAAGACAAGAATTGAAGCCACAAAAGTTACATTGTGCTACCATAAGGGAGGAAAAGATCTGGCATCACCAATATCTTAAATGCATCACCTGGGTTGCAGTGATGCACGTGAAAGTGATACTAGGGACTAATGTCCCACATCACATCAAAAGACAGATCAAATACAACACTCCCTGCAACCATAGCCTGGAAGGAAGTGTCTTTACAAGCCTGAACTCAGTTATCAGTTTAACTCCAGTATGAGGAAGACTCTGGGCAGGCCTCTGAAAGGATTCCCAGTTTCACTTGGGAAGCGAACACCACAGACATCAGTGTATCTTCCCCCAGTTTGCTTTCCCTGAATTCCCAGTGTTTTCAGAGAAAAGCAAATACATAAGCAGGGGGAAAAGCTCCTAGAAATTTAACTTGTTATGAGTGCTCCCCTGCCTTTACCAAAAACACTACTTGAGCATGTCAGCCATACTGCAGCTCACTGGTCTCACCTGCCTACTCCTCTGCTGCAGTGGGTGGCTCCTGGACCCAGCTTAGGACAGAAGCTCTTCTCGCTGGTCCCCCAGTGTCTGACTTGCACTTGGCTCCTTTAAGTTTCATTCCAGCTCAGTAAGACCAGCTCACAAAATCACCTAGCCCTGCCTACACAGTGAGCCCTGTGGCACATATCACATGACCACTTTCACCTAGAAGCTAAAATAAGGTTCACCTATAATGCAATTCTTTTTATTAATGTAACCTCATTTCCATTAGATAATGATACATCATTACCCTTATCAAAGACCTTTGGCAAAGTATTGATTTAGTAATTGGGCCATATCCGACTCAGGGTTATCTCTTTACCCAAAGGACTTAACATATTCTCCTTTCTCCTCCTTGCTTAATATGTGACTAGAAAACTTTCTACAGCATTTCAATGTTTCTTTCAAGACCAGATCAACTAAGTTTTCAGTCACTTTAAACAGGTTTTCACAAAATGAGAACCAGCAGCTAGACAAGAGTAACAATCTAGTATTTTCAGCTATACTACACAATCATGCTAGCTCATACACCCAATGTTCCCTGCTCACTCCTCTACAAGTCAAAATCTTCATACCATGCTGAGTTTTTACGCATTCTGTTTTGTTTTTTTCCCTCTACAACAGGGACAGTTATGATAAATATATATCAGGATTATTTACAGCTGTGGCGTTTCTGTAGTGCATACACATTGTTAATAACCAAGCAAACCAGAATATAAAACTCTGTAAAGAGCTAGAGGGGTAAGGAATGGTATTTACCTGCACTGCAAAGATAGAACAGCTGGGGTTTTTTTAACCTGCAAAGAAAGTATATTATTTTTAAGACACAATTTATAGATGAGGTCTAAGAAGGTAGAGGGAGTGCAAGTGCTAAGTACTTGAAATTAAAGGGATCAAAGATGTCTGATGACGTCCAAAGTTTGCATTTTAGAAGAATAGAAATGAATGGGCTTTGTAGACACATCCACAAAATAGGACTAATGACATTTAATGTCTTCTCATTGTGGTGAAGAAGATTGCTTGGTTTAAGTACACACTGTAGTTATTTGAATGCTTTGATAAGACTCTTCAACTTACTACCAGACATCCCTTTTAACGTGAAGCATATGGAATGAAGATAAGAGCATCCTCCTATCAGTTATCAATACGCCTTCCCAGTATACCTGACAAAGGGCAGGCCACAAGTGAAACAGGGACTCAACTGACGTTGCCAAGATTTGTGATGAGTCTAAAGCTCTCCCTTCACTGTGATACCATTACCCAAAGTGTGTATCATTCCTGAACCTCCAGGTAAGACAGCTTAGAACTGACTCCAGTTATGAGCACTATTGCTTGTATCTACCTGCCCGATTAAAGTTACTCATGCAAAAGCGACATGAGTGAGACCTTCAGCAAGCAAGCTGAGTCACTGAACTGGCTCCATCATATCATCTATCCTCATTAACAGTTAAGAGTTAATGTATATGAATTAACTGTTTATGAGAATCTCATAAATCTAATTAATTACAATGGAAGCAATTTGCTACCAAGAGCTGGTAAAGAACTTCTTTTGATTTTACCTATCACTTAATAATGATGTAGATTGTCATTAAATAGTCACTGGGGGGGGGCACTCCATGGAAGGTAAACAAAAAGGAGAAATGCAGAGCTAGACTTTAGCTTTCAGAGATGACTCCTTAAAACAAATGGGAACAAGACTTGCTACACAGGTAACACCTTGCTAATCTAGCTAATACGAGTGGGAAAAAAAAAAAGCAGACAAACCTGCTTATTTCCAAAGTCATTTTGTAACCAAGTAATCAATGGCAATGTACCTGTAGCTATTCAGCACGGGGGAAAAATAAATACAGAAAAACTAGACCATAAATTTCCACCTGTGGTGGGCAAAGACAGGGAGACGGTGCTGTCTTTTGTAACGTGAAAACAGCAGAAAGGAGTTTCATAGGAAGAAGAGACAAAAAAAAAAATCTAATTAGCTTAAGAAAACCATATTCACTTTAAGAAAGAAGAGGCGAGCAAGTAAAGTGAAAAATATTCATCATTACCAAAGGAGGAAATGTTTTTCTACAGTCACATCTTGCCGATAACATACACTCAACACAGCTGCTGTCGCTGCCATGGTGCAAAGTCAATGTCATTTTACAGAACCTTTATTGCACCAGCTGTAACCTTGCTCGGTTCAGAATATTAGTAAGTAGTACTGCTGATAACACCGGTGTGAAGTTGCAACACAGTATTTCGCTCTCTCTCTTTAATGCAGCAATTTAGAGAAGCCGAGCTGCTCCCACACCACTCACTCATGCTGACGTGGTCTGATTTCCTTTACCATTGTTTCCCACCGCCTTCCACTTGCTCAACCTACCCACCCCTCTGGGTCCTGGGCTGATATCCGAGGCAGCAAAATAATGCGTTCCTTCTGCTCCGATTTTGCTTGCGTTGCATTAGGCAGGCATAAATTTTAAAGGTGGCTGACCTAGGACTGACACCCTCCTTTCCCTCCCCCTCTTTTCTTTTTTTTTTTTTGGTTTTGTTTTGTTTTTTTTTGTTTAAGCTACCACGCAGCATAGCGGACATGCTGTTGAGCACTGTAAACAGCAGCCGCAGCGACTGCACCCTCCCTAGGAGGCTCTTTCAAAAGAAAGCTGGAACCAGCTGTGTCGGCACCTTCTTCTGCAAGGACCCACACAGCGCAACCCTGAGCTTAGGGAAGTGTGACACAGGCAGCTGCTGCACAGCCAGAACGGATGGCAGAGCTTTAGGGTGACAAAAGCCATTTTAGAGGAAATCTGTGCTAAGCGTGTTTTTAAACTGAAGTCTCAGAACACTCCCCCTACCCAAGGAAGTGTGCTGACAGTATCATAAAAAAAGCTGCCACTCCCACGTTCAGTCTTGGCACGTCAACTGCTGTTGTGAATGTGCTTTTTGGAGTGCTCCAGGAAGCTACTACACTGCCACATCCTAAATCTTTCCAGTCCAGAGCTGGTAATTTGTACAGCTGCAGCTGGAGGTTCCAAATCACTGAGGGATATGCAATGAGATATAAAAGCATTAGCTTTGGGAAGAGGGGGGTGTTGTTTAAATCAACATTCTTCAGCCCGATGAAAGGCCTAGCTCATCACTACAAAATGTACTCATGAGTATTAGTGTCAGACAACCCATGAAGGTACATTGCACTGTTGTTTGGAGACTGAGGCCTCTCAGTCAGAACAACTAAACAGAGCAACAGAGCAATAAGAACATGAAAAGACTTCTAATTTCTCCTGACACTCCTGTTTTTTCCTCCTGTATCCCAAAGATGATCTCCACTTTAAAAAAAAAAAATTATTTTAACTTGGCCAGATCTATTGCAGAACTGAAATGTAGTTTCAGAAATAGACGTGAGGTGGAAAAGTCAGATGTTTCCTAGTAAGTGCCTGTTGTGGTCTGTACTCAAGGGAGGAATCACAGAAGGATGGAAAACAGACAGCAAAGAGACATCTGAACATTGGACAGAGGAAATGACCCTGCAGACACATGCTGTAGTCAAAGTCTCTTGTCAAGGTTGCAGTGTGCTTAAACTTTGAGTCCAGGGATGAATACATGGAAATTCATAGAATCATAGAACAGTTTGGGTTGGAAGGGACCTTAAAGATCATCTAACTCCAACCCTCCTGCCATGGGGGGTTAGTATAATGTAAAACCTCTTCTGATTCTGTTTGAAATTCGAATAAGCTTTTCGATACTACTCAGGCCATTTTGGATGATGTTTACACCACTTCATGGTCAATAACTTTTCACAGCACCTTTTCCCTTTTGAGGTGACTGCGCCCCTTGGAGGGTGATCCAGTGGCTAGGCACACGGTGTGAGCACAGGAACGGGAGCACCTTTTGTCCCGTTCAGTACTAACTCAGTACTAGCAGCAGTTCCAGAAATGCTCTTTTCCACTTCTGTGCAGGTACTCCTCTAAGGACAATGCAAGTGTTTGACTTCCAAAGGGTTCCTGTCAAAGCCCTGGGGTCAGGACTCAACAAACCGTATGGACTAGGAACATTCATAGCTGCCTACAAGCATTTAGAGAGAGGAAACATCCAGTCAAGGTGACTCAGAGCAGTCAAAGGCCTATGAAGACAAAAGTGTTGCTCCAAGGTCAAAGCAGTATTCAGATGACAACCTAACCTCAAGAGCTTGCCTGAAAGCAACAATCTCCATCGCCTAAAAACATTAATTGTCTTGACTAGTAAAAAGTGTTTTACAACTTCTTCTTAAACCAGGTCTTGTTATAAAAATCCAGCTTATCAATTCTTTGTTCAATTTCCAAACAATCAACATGCAGGAGTTTATTTATCACAAAATACAAAGTAGAGGCTGATATTATGGGAGAAATCTATTAATTACATTATACAGCTGTGAAGGTTTACTTCTGCTCCAGACCTTAGTTCCTTTGCTAAGGGGAATTTTAAAAAGTTTTCAATATTTTGCACTTTCAAAAACAGTGTATAAGGCAGCATTATGCAGGCTATGAGTTTGTAACAGTAGAGCTTTTAAAAATAATCTTAAAACACTGAATGATAACTTCACAGGAGAACAGAATGAAACACTACACTAATGCGCAGGTTTAATCACAGGTATGTTGTAAGGATTTTCCATCTTCTATCAGCATTTTCCACTGCTACAGTAAAATGCAGTTTTTACCATCTTTCCAAGCATTCAGAGACCACCCAGGACCACAAGACATTGCTGCAGTTTAATATAGATCAGCTCAGCCAGACAGCATGTGGCACTGCACTTCCCGCCCCCCCCCTTTCTGATCCTGAAAGATTGCCAAATACAAATAGCTCAAAAAGATGCATCCCATCAACAAAGTGCATTAGGCAATGGATGAATACAAAAATCACAGAAACACATCAGAATAACACAGGAGACAATAATACTTCAAGCGCAGAAGCTTGGCAAGCAGCAGAGTACTCAGCACAGGAACTAATGTTCCTGTAAAACACCAGTATACAAGAAACAGAGAAGTGTCTAATAGCCTACTCAGCATGCAACAGCGTTAAAGAGAAGAAAACTGGACTGTCTCCAGTACAAAGAAAGATTAGCCTTATATATAACTATACATTTAAGTTATCAAAAAAAGTCTCAGATAGCATTTTTCACGTACAGGTTTCAGTGCTTTGGAGAAGAGGTCAGTGTGTTTGGTTCACTCTTTGTATGGAGCACTCAGAGGAAAAGGAGCACATTTTCCACCAGATAACACAGCAAAGCTGTGAACAAAACCAAAGTGTTGGCTGCCAGTTCAATATTCCAGTTACTATGCAAAACTACCAGGGCCATACACTGCTGTCTGAGCCTAAAGCAACACTGCAGTCCTCATCACCCAAGCAGGTTTCTAAGCGCAGTGGTTTCTCTCCACTCTTTCTCTACTGCCTCACCTCAGGATGATTTTATTGTTCACACTCAAACCAAGGAATTTGCTTTCACCTACACTCGCTGCCTTCCATACACATTGTTATAGCTGCAGGTTCATCCAGCTTACTATATCCAAAAGAGCGATACCCTCCTAACTTCTTCCCAGGCTGTTGGCTCAACAGATGAGTCAAGGTCATATCACTTCACCATCTGTAAAAGCAGCTCCCTTGCTTATCACAAAAGTCTGTCTAGATTCAATTAAGTTTCATCTGATGCTCCAGCAGCTCGGATGAAAGCAGCCGATGACATGTAATCACACTTCACAAGAATACGTGTAAAGCCTCTGCAGGATAAAAGCGAGAACACCAAATTGCACAATTTCCACAGCTCCAGAGGCAATTTTCCATCCCATACTTTTAAACTTATTTCAAATGGGGTATCTAAGCTGTTCAGTTTTGAAATACAGTAGCAGCCTCATTTCAACAGATTGGGGAAAAACTCCAAATCAAACCAGAACCCTGGATAGTCCGGTCCATGTTCAGGAACCTTATTTCTGCAGCTTTCAGGTAAGTTCCCCTAATTGATGAAGTGGACCACCTATTTACAAGAAGCAGTTTCAGGATAACCTGGAATTCAGATGGGGGATTTTTCATCCCATAACTTTTCAAACATTCATTAAAGGACTTGTCGAAGGGAGGCAGAGAGTGGTCTAACAGCTCCTCTGTTTCACACTCCCTCCTCCCAACCTTTCCCCTTCTCCACAATGTAAGAGTCATGTTCGTGGTTAGAAGTTAAAAATGAATGGACTTCCCAAACACCAGAGCTATGCACAAAAGCTATTTACAGCCTTGCCTTACAGTTTTATCATTTCTTCATGTAAAAACAAACCCAGGCACACTCCTCTAACAACCTAACTTGGTACAGAACAAAAGCTGCTACAGAAACAGTGTCGTCAGCACAATAGTAATAATGCAAGTGACCAAAGGAATTAGAATCTTTTAAAAAGTTTCTGAGGAGCACAGCTCACAAGTAGTGAGCTGTGTCAGTGTCTTCTATGCCTCTCAGTCACAAGAGACAAGGATGGACAGGGCATTTCCAAAGTGCACTGCAATAATTTCATTAAGCTTGTAAGTCTCAGTCTGTACAGTTAAAGTCTCAAAAGCAAATCTTTTATTTCAGTACTGAAAAGACAAGCCTGACAACTCTTGACTACAAAGCAATTAAAGAATGTATTTAGTCTACATATTTCCAGCTGTACATGTACACAAACAAAAAAGGGATTGTATTGGATGTTATAAATCCAAATACTGTAAAATACACTAAAGTATTCACTTGCGGTATACCTAAATCTAAGTAATTTTCACCTCTACAGAAGGCAACATTACCAGCTACTACTTCTCTGAACAGACTATGGACATTTCCCTGCTGCCCATCCCCACCTACTTGTAATGACACATGGTAAACAAATACCACAGTATTTACTTAACAGAATAAATGAGCACACCTGACCAATAACCCTTATACTCTTGATGCTTCAGCCAATACCTTTTCATTAAAAAAAAAAAAAAAACACACCTGCAACATTTAACATTTTGCCAAAAGAAAACAACTGACCTAGAAGTTTCTTCTTCTCAGTCACTGTATACTCTGCTCAGGTACGCATCAAAACACATCAGCTTCAACTACTAGTAACAATTTCCAGGTACTTTATAACAGAACAGGCAAAACTTAATTTAAAAAAAAAAAATAAAAAAAATCTGCATGTTACAGCAAATAACTTTCCTGAAAGAAAGGGCATGGTACCAACGTGAACCATACCCATAAGCTCAGAGCATCCAGAGAAGCACTGAATCAGGTTTTTGTGACTTTGTTTTAAGCCATTTCAGGACTGATGATACAATGTAAATTATTTCCAAATCAACAAACTGATCTTTGTGTTTCAGACTCCGGCAAGAGTTGTCCTCTTCTGTTGTTAGAAAACAAAGAATAAAAGGAATAGAGTTATTCTTAGTAAGCTATGTTTTTATCTCAGACATACCCATAAACCCAGAATGCCATCACTGGGATAGGAAGATTCTCTTGAATTCCAGTCCAGGAGATACCTGTAGAAACCTAACAACTTTTTGCACTGTACATACGATTCAAGATTTTTCAGTGCACGGTGCAAAGTTATGCTCATAGTCACACACACAGGTGAGGTATTTCTTTTAAAAAAAAAAAAAAAAAAAAGGACTTTGAATAGAGGCTCCAGGCACAAGGCCCAAACTGCAAGGCACCATATCAATAAAAAAGATAATCCAAACTACAAAGAATTCACAATACAATTAAATGCACACAGGCAGCATGCAGGAATTCATAAAGCTGCTACAAGCAGCTTCTCTTGAGCATAGCCTGCTTGAGCAGAGCAAGTCTGACTCCTTACAGGCTGTTTGCAATCATAAGAGTGCTTTTAATAGTACCAATGTCATTTCAATCAACCTCTCCCCCTATTACTTATACCTGCTCCCACGTCACCCTTGACTTGTGCTGGAAAAACTGTTTTTCTGGCTGCATAATTAAATAGATTGGGAAGTGGATCCAGGGCAGGGAAGACAGCCTAGCAGAAAAGGAAAGGGTATTTTTAACCCAGACCAGTTCCTCAGTGCACTTCAGCACTGGCCTTCACCAAGGGATAAACCAGCACAACAGCAAGGTGACACAAGGACAAAAGCACTCAGGATAAAAGAAATGCTGGTGAAACTACATCAGCTTAAGTTGATATCATGATTAGAGCAGAGATAAAAGTCAGCGTTCATTGCTTTTGCCCTGACAGTTAAGAGGGGCAATCTGAATACCATTGCTCCTGGCAAATAAGATGATTCATAGAGTTTATTGACACCTATATTTGTCTTCCTTGTGACATCTGTGCCACTCTGCAGGTGGAACACAGAGCTTGCTTTCGACTGGACAAAGTTCACAAGAAGTTTTTAAGAGGTTAGGTTTGTGCACTAGCTCAGGATTTCAGAGTTTAAAATGTGACCGAAGTTCGGTTCCTGGGACTCTCATCCAGAACCAAGATAACAACCATGACACTTTCACACCTGTGCTGCTCTAAACTGTGTATTTTCTCCCATCACTCAGTTCATGAACTACTAATAGGTGTTTTCTAGTCAACATCTTCAGTGGTAAAATGTTTTGTGCAACCATCATAAGCAGACAGAACATAAAATAACAAAATACATGCAAGAAAAAAGAATTTAAAATAAATCAAGACATACATCAACAGACACATGGAAAGCATTTTGCTACATTATATAAGTAAAAAGAGACAAAAAATAAGTAAGAAAATCATTTAACATATCTGTGGTCAGCATTAAACACTGAAACCAAAGACAGGTAAAGAAAAGAGAAACCTGAGTTGTTCTGGTGTCTCCACACGCACTGTGTTCTGTTACACATTTAATCTCAGCTGAAATAACATTTTACATTTTAGATTTCAACTAAGTATCAGAAGGATAGAAAAAATTCTTAACTGCTACATCACTTGCAAATTTGCAAAACTTCTTGTAAACTGAACATGTGACAACAGGCTACAGAAAACAAAACTTGGACGACCCTCTGGCTTTCATTTTCTTGTTTTTTAAAGGAACTACGTAAAAAAGAGTACCATCAGGCTTACAAAAGCCTGATTTTGTTAATGCTATGGTTTTTTTTTCTAATTATCTGATATTTTCAAGGAGTAAAAGGTTTACTTTTCACCATTTAGCCTGGATTTGCCCTCTGTAGATGCAGCACTGAGCCTGGGTTCTGAAGGAAGGCTACTGGGCAAACACACACGGGACCTGTTCCTTCGCACTGTTACAGCAATGCAGAGTAACCACCCAACTTCCAAATAACTTTTAAAGTAATTTTAATGAGTAATTTAAAGTAATTTTAGTCTCCTAAAGCTAAATCTAAACCAACTGTGAAGCTTTTGTGACACGTTTAAAATCTTTTTTTATGGCAACATTTGTTCGTGGTGTTTGAATAGCCTCTGCTGGAGTTTCCCAGTGTTTAGCTGGGAAAAAGTTAGTTTCCCAGTGTTTAGCTGTTTCCTGTCCCTTTCCACCTTGAGGGCAGCTTCCAAGCACAGATCAGCTTCCTCCTAAATTCTCAGAAGGGCCTATCAGAACTGCTCTTTGAAGCATCCATAAATTGCAATAGAGAGACACTTAATCAACTCTGTCAGTTCTGAAGCTTAATAGGTACTTGGGCAATGGGGAAACAGACAAAAACACTGCACCTGTGTGTGCGTGTCACCTGCTGTGACTTCAGGAGAGAAAACCAGAACACAGCTGCAGTAATGGACAGGGGAACAGTGAGAGGAATGGAATATTTCTTCCTTTTCAGCCACCCAGGATTTGGGAAGTAGCTTAAAGCTCCAGACATCCGCTAGCCTGAAGTCAAAAGGATTGTTGGGCTACAAAATTATTTTTATGAAGTTATGCTGTGCCACTGAAGATAACAGCATCCCATTTATTCATCCTTGCCCCTGTGCCATAGCTCTATTACCCATATTTTACAAACAGTCCTTAATCTACTTCAGGCAAAGTGAGCCAGATTAGTTTAACCCCCATTCAGGAGCTAAACTATCTTGTTTCAGCTGGGGCTGACCAGGGAGCTTGCACCAGTTTTCACCAGGAGAATTGTGGAGCAGCAGCCTCTGAGAGCAATGAGGCATCAGGAAGGGAGAGATGACACCCGAGGTCTGCAAAGCTTGATTTCACAAGCAGCTAATGAAGATCCAGGAAGGGATCCCAGCTCCCTTCCACCTCCTGCACCTAAACATAGCACAGAGGCAATGTGCTCTCCCTCGCCACACACGTGCCTCCCGTGGCCATTCCACAGGATGCTCACCCCCCGCCTCTCTCCGCATCTGCTCACACCTCCAGAAATATGTGGGATGAGCAACCAGCCCCATGGGGGCAGGCCAGAGGAAGAGAGAAGATAAGCATGGAAGAAGTAGGTTCAAGAGGAAGAGTGGGAGTACAAGGTAGAAGACAAAAAAGAAAAAAAAATGTTTCCCGGTTTATTGCAGTGGAGTGAAACAAAGCCAGGAAGGGCACGGCACACCACAGCACAGCAAGGGGAGCACACTTGGCAAAGGTCGCCAAGTCACATCAGGATATAGACATACAGGCACATACCTGATTAGTTCTTTTACTAGTATGTAATTAGTTGATAGGTATTTCATGGTATTCTGTGAGCTTTATAACTAGATAAATCCTATTTGGCATGTATTACTCGACTAATGCCATGGCATCTTTCCCAACACATTCCATGAATATTGCTTCCTGTACCATAATCTGCTTCACACTACCAGTAAATAAATACTATTTAATAGTTGATCGACACATTATAATGAAATACCATACAGTTGCGTTATTCCCCACACTTGCAACAGAAGCGCTGCCAAGGAAGACTTCAAGCCTGCATCTGGCTAGGTTTTCGTATCTCAGGACTCCGTACTTTTACTTCAAGCAAGCATGTAAGTACAAGTGCACCCATTCCTAAGTGAAGCTTTTTCAGGGTAGATTCACACCGCCTAATGTGTCGATAAACAATGATGCTACCTCTACCCAAGGCAGCCCGAACGCTCCCCGGGCAGCACCCCAGATACTGTGCAGCAGAGCAAGTCAGGCACCACGCCATTCCCAGGCTGCTCCCAACAACCAGAAAAACTTGTTCAAACTTTTCCCACATGGCAGGGTTCAGTACAGACCTAACACATGGGTCTGGGAAGGACTGAGTTACAATGAGGTAAGGAAGAGGGAATCCATACATAGCTGTAAGGTTTCTGGTCTGTCTGAACAGATTTAGTCAACTTATATTGATTTCCTACACAAGCAAGAAAATAAATTGTAAGAGATGGTCTGCAACCCCACCACACAATTCTAGCTTCGTGGCAGTGACGCCCAAAACCCAACTAAAGTATCAACATACTTAAAACATATTTACAAATCAAGTATCAACGTACTTACAATGCTCAAACAACACACAACATATGCGGTTGCAAAGGGCAAGTCCAAGACCCTGGCCCAATGTAGCCAGTAGCTAGTACTCACTCACTTCCTCAGCTCACGGCCTCGCTGCTGCTGCCAGACCTCAGGGTCGGACCCGCCATCCACAGCAGCAGAGGAGACCTGTCTCTGAGGCGGAAGGCAGCACGCCAGACAGCCGCCCTTTCAACTTGCCAGACAACCCCTGACGAGACACCATCCCTCCAGCCTTACATTTTAATATCATCACCTTAAGCACAAGGACCACACCTCTCCCCTGGCTGCCTCCAACTTTTGCCCCTGCAGAGAAAGAAGCCCCCATTTCTCAACGCCTGAGACCACTCTTCTCTCTGGGGAGTATGGGGGGAAAGGCATTTTTCAAGAACAGAATCCCGGATGCAGCCTCCTGTGCAAGGTGGAGGCCATCCCTGTGCCTCATCCTTGGAGGACTTGGTCTTGGAGACAGGAAGATGAGCTCAGTGCATGTAGGGTATGGCCCGAGGGCTCGGAGGGACAGGTACTGCGGGGTGCGGGGCACAGCCAGGGGGTTTGGGGGAACAGGTACTGTAGGGTTTCTCCAAGAAGCCTTGGAGAGCAGGCAGGGCAGGGTGTGAGGTACACCCAGGAGGTTTGGGGGGAAGAGGTACCGCGGGGCACAGCCTGAGGGTCTGGGGAGGGGGTAGGGCACAGCGGGGTGCAGATGGGGACACGGACCGAGGATGCGGGTGCAGCGGGGCGGGACGAGGCAGAGCGGGGGTGCGAGCCCAGACAAGCAGCTCTGGGGGA
>KZ506048.1:251003-267513 GCA_002844005.1 Limosa lapponica baueri
CTCCTTCTCAGAGAGCAGTCTAGGTGCGGCTGGATCCAGTCCTAGTCCCAGACTTGGTCAATGGTTTATGTCTAAAGGATTATATCTGCCCAATCAATCCTTTATATCACTTAGCTAAGATTTCAAAGTTTAGCATGCCATTAGTCACTTACCAAAAATCTGTTCCAGCAAGGAATCTCTCAACCTTGAGGAGTAGAAACTTAAGTGAGCATCCCAACTCAAGGGGAGATCCTGGCAGGCAGCCCACTGCCAGGCAGGAGAGCTCAAAGGGCCCTTGGGCGGTCCACTATTTATAGAGTAAGATAATTGACCTATAACCATATTCTCATGGGAACAAAATATCTATGTCCCCACTCCAGACAGTGTTTTGGCTGTGTTGCCAAAGTCCATCAAAGTCCAGGTGTAACTCATCACAACTCTCAAAGTCCAGGTGTAACTCATCACAACTCCCACTGATGGTTATGGCTTGAGCAAGAGCTGGGAGAGGAACAGGGGAAAAAATGGGGAGAGTGCACCGCCACAAGTACATATACATTATATACACATATACACATATATAGCATACTTATATATAAATATTATGCATATATACACAGACATTATACAACACAGTTTATTATATACACAATGTGCTTCTCGAATGAAAACTGGAAGTAACACATCTCTTCAGAGTGTATTGTTTGAATACAGCCTGGTTTCAACTCAATCTATACCAGGAAGGAGAAGTAAATCACCTGCAAAAAGTGCAGTGCAGTCAGCCAAAGAAGTCTAATTAAACATAATGAGAAAACTAAAGCCAACTCACTTGGCCAGCCTATTCCCAAAATTCATAACCTTGCATCATCAGATTATTCATTTTAATTTGTCCCATCTCTGAAAACAATATATGAAGAAAAACTCAGTCTCACTAGCATTGTGAATATAATCTCCAATTTAAGAATGTATAAATGTGAAGATTTAACTTATTGTTGTGCAGTGTGGATAACCATTGAGTGAACACTCCAAGTGCGTTCCATGATGCTGCAGACAATGTGTGTTCTGGACCCCACACTATCTTACAGCTTTTCACATCTGAGAATGCTAATTCAGATACTATCTACCAACTGTTTTGTTATGCAAAATCTATAGCTAAATTTTCATGAGTCAAATTTAAATGTATGTGTTGTTGACAGTGATGGTAGCAAATGTAGGAGCTGACATAGATGAAGCTGAAGGAAGTAGTAATCTTCTCAGGATGCTGGAGGAACATTTATCATAAAATTTTTAAAAAAAAGAAAAAAAAAATGTCAACAAAGAAGTGCTAGGCTTTAGCTGCCCAAACTGACAAGTGCAGGAGCGTCTTGGTGCAATACACCAGAACACTGCAGAGCTCTAGGAAGATCAGTAACAATAAGCTGTTAGTACAAACTATACCACCTCCAAATCACATTAATCAATGGGGATTGTTACCTGATTTAAAGTTTGTTTCGTGCTGTTAGAAGGAAGTGAGTTAATTGGGCAAGCTGAAGATAAACCAGCATAGCCTAGGGAAACACTTTGCTGCTAGTGAAGACTTAGCTGTGTATGTCACCACACATGCCATGTCCTGCACAACATCTGCACGGGTGAGAGTAAGACCTTTCTCAGGTGTGGCTTTGAGTAGCTGCTGATCTGCTTTTTGTCTGAACACAAAAAGGACTTTAACACAAAAAGCTTCTTTATCCAAGCAGCATGTGATGACACAGAGATGAGAAAACAGCTGTATCTCTCACATCATTTTCCTATTCCCTGGCTGGTGAGAAGACCACACTGTGGGACTTTGTGGGCTGTCGTGTTCCCTGAACAGGAGGAACAGGGATGCCCGTCAAAGATGCCAGTCTTTGCTATATTCAGTGTCTATGCAACAGCTGCAACTAATTTTACCAGTTTCCAGGCAGTTTTCTGTAAGAATGCATTACAAAGATGGTACACCCGGGTTAAGGAGTGGGAAGAGACCTTCAAACCAGAGCCCTTGAGTCTCTGAGATATGAAAAAAATGAAGGATGAGGAAAGGAAGCTTTACCATTATTTACAACAAATCCACAGCCCATTCTGCCTTGACAGATATGCCGGTATTCACAGGATTCAAAACAACAGCAAAATAACACCAAGAAATTACTTTCCAAAATTGATTCTTGGTCACACTACGTGTACTTAACAAAGCATTGTGGAAACTTAAGCCTGTTGAAGATTTTTTTCTTCTTTTTTTTTTTGTCATTTTTATAAAACTTTCTGCAGACAAGGTTGAGAAGAATAGCAGGAAAATAAAAGGAAATAGATAAACAAAGAGGAGATATTCAGCACCATCTCTGTGAAGATATTACAGCTTTCCCTGGTTGGGGTTCCCATCTGATTTCAGACAAATCAAGCTGTCTTTGTCCCATTCTCCCTGTGACAGTAATGTCACCTGTGCTTGGTACACAGGCCACAGAGTAATAAGTTACTCTGAAACTGAAGATACCCACTTGTGCTCAAGGAAAGGTAGCCTTGCGGCAGATATGTTTTTCAACAAACTCAAAAAAGGAGCTGTAGGTAAGATATGTTTCAAATGGGTTAAAATAAGTACTGCCACTTTCCCAGTAAGGCCTCCAACAAATTCAGAAGAAACCAACTGACCAAGTATAAGAACTTGCTAATTAGATTAATTTTTAGATAAGATGCTATCGTGGTTTAACCCCAGCCAGCAACTAGGCACCACTTAGACACTCACTCACTCCACCCACAGCGGGATGGGGAGGAGAATCGGAAGAATAAAAGGGAGAAAACTCGTGGGTTGAGACAAAGACAGTTTAATAAGTAAAGCAAAAGCCACACACAGAGGCAAACCAAAACAAGGAATTCATTCACTGCTTCCCATGGGCAGGCAGGTGTTCAGCCATCTCCAGGAAAACAGGGCTCCATCACCCATAATGGTTACTTGGGAAGACAAATGCTGTAACTCTGAGCGTCTCCCCCTTCCTTCTTCTTCCCTCAGCTTTATATGCTGAGCGTGATGCCATATGGTATGGTACAGAATATCCCTGTGGTCAGTTGGGGTCAGCTGTCCCAGCTGTGTCTCCTCCCAGCTTCTTGTGCACCCCCAGCCTGCTTGCTGGTGGGGCAGTGTGAGGAGCAGAAAAGACCTTGATTCTGTGAGTGCTGCTCAGCAATAATGAAAATCCCCTTGTGTTATCAGCACTGCTTCCAGCACAAATGCAAAACATAGCCCCATACCAGCTACAATGAAGAAAATTAACTCTACCCCAGCCAAAACCAGCACAGATGTTTAGAAGAACAGGCTGCAAATTTCAACAGATTTTGAATCTTGCATCATGATAGAGGAGTCTTTGTGGTTTGTACAGTGTTGTCATAACTAGGTTACACACATAAACAGGTTGGTTTTGAAACTGAGCCTCTTCACTGGCAATATAAGATGTGTGAGGTAACAATTCATGAAAAAGAAATCCCATAAGCTAATTACCAATCAATCAAACAGAAATCTGTATTACATTTCGTGGATAATTACACTTGTGGTGTCTTTCATACCTATAGTACTACCACAGATCAAGTATTTTAAATTAGGCTTTTGAAATTAAGAAAAAATAACAAATGACAAAACAAAACAAAAAACAAAAACAAAAACAGCCTACCCAAACAACCAGCAACAAAATTCTTCACTTACGTATTTGTTTTTCTAGAAATATTTGAAAAAGGCAGTAAGGACATCTTCCATTATATCATGCTTCTTTATATAGAAATATGGACACCCAATGCCTCGCCTGTATGAAAGGATGCACTGTGCAGGTCTACGGCTACATCCACAACCTATTAGAGTCACAAAAGCCCATCTCACTCACAGCCTCACAGTGCACGTTCACATGGTGCAGATGCTGCAAAGCCATGGTGGCAGTCACGAAGAAAACAGTGGAGAGTCACAGATCTGTTTTAATCTGAAGAGTGAGGGAGCACCATCTGACTTTCTCAGTAGAAAGGTGGTTTATGCTTCTCATCAGAGTGAGGTAGACACTGACCAAAGCAGTTAAATCAACTAGCTGCATGGTAAGATTTTATAAGGACTAACCTGGAGCATCTTGAAGATATTTTTTTCCTAGGACAGGTTACAATCTTCCAGTCCCTACAGATAATGAGCTGAAATTGTGCAGGAGAGGGAGTAAATAAGGGGAATGTGTACAAACAAAACTTTTGGATTAAGTAAGAAATGGTTTCTCATAGAGATACTATCCTTATGGAAATCAGACTTGGATTTCTGAAGAAGGAGGCTGTCAGCTTGATCTTTTTCACCTGTTATTTTGGGGAAACATTGTTTTTAAGGAAACAGGCTTCTACCAGAGAAAATACCCAGTTGTCTCAAGGGTTTCTTTCTAAAGAAAACCAAAACCATCAAGACCCTAAATGCTGGCTATAAGCTACACCCTGAAGAATAAGAATGCTCAGGGAGTGAAGCAGCTGAACAAGCCTTAGTTTTCTGTTTATTTACAGCATTCACTGCATCTTAGTTATGTCAGTGATAATTTGGAGCAAGTTGATTGATTCAGACAATTTTTATAAACTCTGTAATAACTATCAGCAAAGAATTGCCAAGAGTTGGAATTATTGTATATTTTGATCCAGAAGAATGGCTGAAAATACTATTAAGTGTTACACCTTCATCTTGCATAAGCACCAGAAAGAGCAGTAAGAATTGAATGAGTAACTATTTCTGGTATTTCTTCATTTAACCACCTAACCTGAAGCTGCAGCAAATCACACTTTTCCAGTAAGAAGTCGAGGCACTGAGTCTCTCCATTCAGTTATCCATCTGCCCAGTGCAAAAGCCTGGGAAGATTCCAGCGCTGTCACACTAGGCTGGTCCTTTCAGCACTCTGCCTGGAGGCGACGATGCAGATTCCACCTCACACTGTGATTACCCAAACAACTTTATCCCCAAACCCTTTCTGGCTCAGTTCTGCCCGTGGTCTTCCCCTTCCTCTCAGTTGACAAGTTCATGGCATGGAAACAGGAGTCAAGAATATACTAATTTTTTGTATCTTCTCTCTTTGGTACCTTTTACACTCTCTCCAAGGGGTAGCAGAGGGCCCATGATGTGGGTTTTAAGACTTCATCAAAACAAAGTGAAAATGAAATCACATGCGCAAGTAGCTAAGCTGTGCTCAACAGTCCTCATTGACTTACATAAGTCTATCCCTAGCCCTGTCCAAACAAAAAATTCCAATCCTTTCTACACACTCCTGACCAGCTAGCACAGACATGCATACACATCACTATTTTTTCCTCCATGAAGAAGACAGGCAGTGTTAGGGTATAGCAAAAACTTTTATTCAAAGCATTACTTATTGTATCCCTCTGTTCTTTAACTTTTATGATCAAATCTGACATTTTCACAGGAAGCACCTGAGCCACAACCATGCACCAGCAAGACAACACATGCCTTCCCATTGTGATTAAAGTTCTTCTTCTAAAGAAGGACACACACTTACTATGACAACAGTTCACATAAACATACCTGAACTCCTTTGACTCTTCCAGCTCCAGTATCTGTAGTAGCATGACCACAGCAACAGCAAACTCAGAGTAAGTAATTAAAGCTTTCTCGAGGGTTGAGTAAACCCTGTTCGGACTGCTGAGCCTGACAAAGCTGAGCTGTACTTAATTGACACCATGGCAGGAGAGGAGGACAGAAGAGAGGACCTGACCCCATGAGGTTATCGAACAGTTGTTTGGACTATTATTGGGCTGGACATCACCTCCTTCGGGGAATTTTTCTGGCCTATATTAGGGCTTCATGGAAAAAAACCTGTCCACCCCTTTACAGGCCCACACATGCATTTTCATTGCCATAATATCCTTGATCTTCCAGGCAGCCATGAGAGTCTTTTAAGCAAACACTAACAAACAGCACTACTGCTAATAGAGATGTCATATTCTTACAGAAACACACTGAATAGTCTGATTTTTTCACAAAGAGCTTGAAATTCCTTTATTACTACTCATAATAAATGTCACTTGCAAGAGTTCAGACCAATGAGCTTTTGCAGATAAAGATGTCTTCTTTACGTGTTTAAAGGAGGGCAGCAGACAAACAGTGAGGCTCAAGGCAAGGCTTAAAGATGTGAATAGTAATGTGACTGAAAAAACACATTCTGTTTTGGAGAATCAGCCATGAAACCTACAGTGTTCCTTGAAGGCCAGTATAGAAGGAAGGTGGGGAAAAACCCATCAAACAGACTAGTGAAACTTTTAGTCTGAACTCAGTGAACCAAATGGTTTCTTCCAGAAAAGATCACAATCTTCCGATTCTAGCTGAGAAATCAGACTTGTTGGTGGGAGACTTTAAATGCAACCGGGTAAGTTGTTGCTACAGGCTGTATCCTGGGCCTATATTCCCACTGAGGATTGTCTCCCAGGCAGATTGCTGTCATATTCAACAGCTACATCTGGGGACATGTTAGGTAACTGCATGAAATAGCATGCTTCATAGTAGGTGCTGTCATTCTTTCTCTCCTCCTGCTGGTTCTTGGGGCTGAGAATTTAAATAGGCCAAGAGCAAAAGGTGGAAGTGGGAATGTGGCTTCACATCAGATGGCAGAGCATTGTTTGACTCTTAGGTGTAGGTGGGAGCTGAGAAAAAAATCCTTTTAGGTGTACTTGTTTTCATATCTCCACCCATTTTGACATGCCTTTACACTCACTCTAGGGTAGCCACAGGCAAAGTAATGAGTTATAAGAACAGCTCAAACGGAGATTGGCTGAGATTAATGCAACTCTTTACAGTGTGTTTAATCTTATTTAAAAATCCAAGTGTTTCAAAAAAAAGCTTACACTTCCTTGGTTGTTACCATTCAATGAATTGTTCCTTCTGCATTAGTTTAGAGCATGTTACTATGGAATAATGCATAGACATCATGATGTTCTTGAGCTGGAGAATTTTTTGGGGCTAAATCTTTGGCGAAGTTTGCATGACCTACATTCATAGATAGTTTTGCATCTGAGGTGCTGTTTTCTCTGTGCACGTGACACCTGCAAACACATAAACCGATGATTTTTAGACAAAGCATAGGAAGAATTGTGTACTCTTAGAAGCCAATAGTTTCTCTTCAAAGCTTAACCACTGGATAGTAGAAAATTATTAACTGAGTCTACTGGTCTCTTTCTGTGAATCTAACAAGGCTTCTCAAGTACTTCTAAAGAATATTCTGAAGCTTTCTCCCTAGTCTTTTTCCTTCCTGACAACTATTTTCTTATCCAGAGATTTACTGTGGTTGAGGTAAACTGATATGGTAAACTAATATGTTTGATGTGCTCACCTTTTCTATTGAGAGATGCAGTAAGAGGACAGAATGGAAATTTTAGACTCATGTGAAGGTTTTCAGAGACATTTCATTCTCTTGTCTTCTAGGCTTGATCTTGGTCTTTATTGTTTACAATGAGTTCTACATTCATAAAAAATCTCAAAGGCTACACAGGTTCATACATGTGAATACCACTTAAATCTCTTTCAGCACATATAATGCCACTGTGACACAAAGAAAGGACTAAATTACTTACTATTTCTTACTATTTTCTTTTACCATTTTTAAGACAGCGCGTCTCTTTGTCGTGTACTGAGGATGAGGAAAAAGAAATTACCAGCAAGGATCTTTGTTTCTTCTGGTAGCAGTACTTTCATATGCAAAGCCACCCAGGAATTAGTACTCAGCAATGTACTGAGTTAGTTAGCTAATGAGTTAGTTCTTGCCCTAGGATGTTTGGTCTTTGATTCTGCTAGAGGATCTAGATGCTTCCAAATCACAAATGAATTTATAATAAAACTAGTTACTTCTATTTTTAAGGCAGAAATTGAAAAGCCATTTGAAATTTCACTGAAATTCCTAAAAACAAAGATAATTCACAGTCTAGCCTGCCCTATACTTTCTTTAAAAAGAGTTTCACTAATTCACTCTGAACAGTGAAACTGGTTCTACCATGATTATACGGTGAGGTAGAAACAAGTATTTCAATATCACTAAAAAGAGACTAAGCAAAATGCTGTGTTTTAGATTAGAGTCCCTCAGAAAACACCATATTTTTCCAGACAGACTACAAAGAAAGACGGGGAGGGTAAGAATGGTCTCAGTGATATAAAAGGGAGATAGATGAGACAGGAAACCAGGAGAGAAATAACCCAACAAGACAAAGTAGGGGATTTTCCCTACAAACTCCTTCCATTATGCTGGATTAGTTTTTAAGACTCTGCCAAGATGTAGCAGGATTTTCATGCATGGAAACTAAAGAAACCCAGTTCTGCACCAGAGCTTGCTTTCTTGCCACCTGAGGAGAGGTGAGCCAAAGTTAATTTTGACCATTTTGAACTCTCTCACCCAACTGCCAAGGATGTCCCTGTGCCTGTTTGGCCTGTCTTTAAATTAACAGCCCTGAGGGGCTCAAGCGCTGCAGACTCTAGTGGCTGCTGTGTTGCAGCCCAAGCAGGCAGAGATGGTGGAGACATAAAGAGAGTTCTTTGTGCTGACTGTCCCTGACTTTGTCATCTCTGGTAACGCCTTTGTCTTCTTGAATAGGTGATAGCTCTGAGTGGGATAACATTGGGTGGATTTGGAATAATGCAGAATATCTATTTACTTGCAGATTTCTGCAGAGTCCAAGATCAAGGAAATCTCTGCTTTGTGCAGCATGAGCTCAGATTTTAAAAGATTTGAGAGAACTGTTATTTTCCTCAAAGCAGTTTTGAAAACAGCTTTTAACAAAGTTAAGCATCCCTGACAAGGCACTGTAATACAATCAACCCTAGATATCCCCTTTATTTCTTGGTTAATAAGCCTGTAATAATTTAGATACACCTGTGGATGTAATAAAACACTGTTTTGGTTTTCTGCTAATGTTAGATGAAGGTTTACCTTCATTTTGTTAAATCACTCTGATAACTGGCTGACGATTGTTAAACATCATACAACCTAATCCTGTCATTTAGTGTAACAGTATTAATAAATCTTAAATTGCTGCTACCTCAAAGTAGTGTAGGATCCATAATGTCTCATTTGTGACAAATTGGTGTTATCAGCAGGATACAAAATCAACTCATTCGTGACAACCTCCTATATTAAACCATTCATATGTTTAATGTACCTTTGTTTGTTATTGTATAAAGTGATGTGAGTCCTGCTACAATGAAGGGGTTAAAGCTTTAGGACAGTAGAAAGGAAGAGGAGTGAGTGATGTGATCGTGCAAAAGAAGTAAAGTGTAATGTTTGTCAGCTATGGTCAGTTGTCCATTTTCTGGGTTAGTGATGGCCTGGGACACCCACGGCAATGGGACAGCATGGGGTGCAGCTGAAAGCACAGTGTAGAAACATCTCATCAATATTTAAGAGGTAACCCATAAATAAATGTCTGACTCATTTTCTAAAGACAAAGTGACAGAAGTGAGTCTTGAAATTTGATAAAGTGAAAAGTTACAATCTGGGTAGACCAGCTTGGAGTAAGGTAATAAAAAGGGTGGAGATAGCTGCTGGAAGAGCAAACGAATGAAGCTTATGCAGGCGGGCTAGGTAAGAATTATGAAATATACTGAAGAGAAAGAAAAGTGATTTAAAGAGGAGGTGATATTTTGGGAGCATAAAAGCAAAGGTAAAAAGAAGCCAAAAAGGTAAAGGTATAAAGAAAATAGCTAGATCTTAGCATAGGAGGTATCTGAAAATTTGTGGCACCTTTCATTGAACAGGTGCCAGATTGGAAATGGGGAACTAAGTGAAGAGGAAGCCACTTAGATAGGAGGTGAGGCAATGAAAGTTAGTGGACTTTGAACACCAAAAAAAAAAAAAAGGTTAGAACACAGTTTATTAATAGATATACAGGAAAAAGTGGTAAAATCTCAATGCTGGATGGAGCAGAGCTTGCAGCTCTGTATCATGGAAGCTGCTGGTCTTAGATATGGTGGCAGGAGGTGAGGTAGTGAGAACATTTTAAGACAAATTAAGTAATTTTTTTTGGACTAGTGAAATGGCATTTAAGAAATGATGGGGAGAAAGGCAGAAATGTGAATTTGTGTAAAGAAAGATCATGGAGAAGTAGCATTTACAAATGAGGATAAACAACGAAGCTGGCATCTGTTTTCTATTGCACAAAACTGAGAAATTTGATTTTTAAAGATTTCTGCAATACTTCAGCTATACTTTTATTTAACTAAGTCTCTTTTTAGGTAGACCAGACCTTGAACTTTTATATGATCACCTTTGCTAATGACTGTAAGATTTTATGAAGCTGCAGGTGATTGGGGAAAGTAATTATGCACATAGGTCAATTATAAAACGAAAATAATACTTAAATGCCAGGTCTTCAATACAACTCTTTTCTACCGACTTCAATGAACAAATGATGCAAGTGTGGGAACTAATGAGCTGCTTCTTCATCGAAAAATATTGCACTGGGTCCAAGTGAGTTAACAAGCAGCTAATTCTAGAAAATGCACGTGTATATTAACATACGGTTACGAAAAGCTAATGAAATCTCCCTCCCTTTTTCCTTATTCTGTGTGTACAGTTCTGCTCTAACATAGCCAAACGGCTTTCAGATCAAAGCTCTCATGTTCTTCTCCGCAAAACACTGACCTGGCAAACCACTATATGCACCTAAGCATGTAGCTGTGCCAGCCAAATGGAAATGGAGAAGAAAGGGGAGGACAGCCCTAAGGACTGCCCAGAGAGGTTGGGTGATATTTCAAAAGCAAATGGAGCTACCCATTTTAAGCAGAAGAACTTGACAAATAATATTGGATGAGTAAAAGGTTGAGGACTTCCGTGTAGAGACAGGTCAGGATTAAGTCCTGGCTTGGAGTGCTGTGTGTGGACATGACTGTGTGCAGCAGAAAAGGGAGATGCAAATTAACAGCAATGATTATGAACAGCCTACTGGGGAAACAGGGAGAGGAGGCAGAAATTGGGGACCTTGAAAAGAGGTGCATTTAATTGATCCTAGGCAAAGCAATGGAGATAGAGGGAAGATGGAGCAGTCTGAAAGCCATTGCTTTCACAGCTCCCACGCACTGGCCTAAGTGGAGCAGGACCTTCGCCTCAGGCTTCAGGAGATCAAGGCGCCACAGAAGTGAGCATTCGCCGTGGTGATGCACCACTGCAGCATGGAGGATTGTCGAACATGCATACCCTGTGTGTCTTGGGGCACAAGTAGGGCTCTACATTTCCTTCTATAAACTGGAATTGTTCCTTTGTTTCCTTCAGGAGCTGGTTTTGGCTGGGATAGAGTTAATTTTCCTCATAGTAACTAGTATGGGGCTATGTTTTGGATTTGTACTGGAAGCAGTGCTGATAACACAAGGGGATTTTCATTATTGCTGAGCAGTGCTTACACAGAGTCAAGGCCTTTTCCGCTCCTCACACCATCCCACCAGCGAGCAGGCTGGGGGTGCACAAGAAGCTGGGAGGGGACACAGCTGGGACAGCTGACCCCAACTGACCACAGGGATATCCCATACCATATGATGGCATGATCAGCCATAAAACGTGGGGGGAGGGTAGTGGGGGCGTTGCTGACCAGAGACTGACAGGGTATCAATCTGCTGGCAGTGAGCAATTGTTTTCATTTACATCACTTGTCTTTCTTGGATTTTATTTCTGTCTCTTTGTTATTTTGCTTTTCATTACATTATTATTATAGTGATATTATTATTGTTGTTATTATTAAGAATAATAATTTTAATTCAATTATTAAACTTCTCTTATCTCAACCCATGCATTTTCTCACTTTTACCCTTCCAATTCTCTTCCTTCATTCTGCTGGGGTGGGGGGAGACGGAGTGAGCAAGTGGCTGTGTGGTGCTTACTTGCCAGCTGGGCATGATCCTCTATCTTCATTTTTCTTGTGCCTCTAAAGCTTAATGCTTGAGCACTCTTGTGAACTACCGGACCACTTTCCACCCTTTAACTTACATCTCTTTTCCTCTCTCTGGCAGGGAAGAAAACTTTGCTGGCACAGTTTTCAAGGCCTCTGGAATATATGGTAAGCCTTCCTCCTGATACAAGCTGTAGCAGCGAGACCTTGTACATGTTTAGGGTACACAGAGCAAGACTCCTGAAGTACTGAAGCCTATAATCTAACAGGGGAATTCTGCTGAGCAGCAATATAACACTTATACCCCAGATTTCTGCATGTCTCACAGGTATCTACATTTAATGTAGTAGCCCATCACTGAGTGCTTATTTAAATTACTTTGATATACTTCATTAGTCAACATAAACTTTGAAAGTTATCCATAGTGGCAGAACAGGATGAAGCAGCTGTTTCAAACATTCATGTAGGCCCTCAGGTACAATAGCTGTCTGCAAAACAATTAAATGTTCTGGAAACTTCATAAACAATGATGAATAGCATTCAGATGGCAACGTTCCATGCAGCTCTACAGAAGCATTTTTTTTTTCCTTGGGAAACAATTTATGCACTACCCTGAGAACGTGCAATACACTCCAAGTAGGTGCCAAATGTGACTACTTCCCACAGAAGATGTGCAGAACAAGTGCTCAGAATAGGGCTTCTGTTGCATTAGTGGCAGTGCAAAACCATGGAACAGCATCAGACCATTTGGATACTGAAGATGCTTAGTTTCAACTCATATAAGTCATAATGCGTGACTCAGGTACAAAAATATATTCTCTAGGCCATATACTCCACCTGGTAGAACTAGTGATGGGCAAAAGAAAAGAGGTTAATTCAAATCTACTATTTTATAAAGTCCCAGAACATTTTTTTCATGTTTGCTAGCATGAGAATCATAATCAGCTGATTTCCTGCGGTGTTACAGAACAGTGTAGGAGGTGATAGTAACAGTAATTAACTGTTGAGCAACACGAGACACTCCCTACTGACAGCTATAGAACATGAGAACTTGATATTCTTAGCATACACCTACTGTTTGGTGGATCTTTTATCACAGCAAACATGGGCTCCCCAAACTGCTGCGTTCATTGTGCCCTGTCAACACAGCATATCTACAGGAAATAGTAAAGAAGCATATTAACCCAGTAATAATGTCATCTAGCCATGGCAGTATTAAGCTCCAGGTAAGTGAACTGATGCAGCATCCCCTCTACCTTAAGGTACATTAGCTTGTGATGGAGTTGCTCTCATAAGCTGGAGTTAACATCTGTCTATTATGCTGCTGCCTGCAGAACAGATGTACCCTGAGTTAGAGGAAAGGATTCATTTTTTTCTCTTGCTTTTTACCAGGCTACCCCCTCTCTTAAAATGGCACTGACAGATAAAAGATCCGCCACACAGACAATAACATATATTTGTGTGGATGAAGGTAAAACATTGCAAGCAGGTATTAATAACTACAGTTCCTTCAGAGGCCATCCTGAACTACTAACAGAGAGGATTAAGAGTCAACTTTAAATTTTAAATACAAATGGAACTGGCCGGCTACCAAATGTAAGTTTATTCTTGTCAATGATCTCCGATAAGAGCCTAATATATTTCTTCATTTATTATGAATATGGTTTTTGAGCTAACTTTTCTAAAAATATGATTCCAAATTTTCTTAGAATGTTTTAATAATTCTGCTGGATGCTAAGACCTGTAACATATAAAACAAGTATCCTGTTAAATAAATGCTTTGCGGTCAATAGAAAAGGAAAGCGCTCAGTATCTTTCAAATGTGGCTGCTGAGAACAGAAAAAAAAATGTTTTAATAATTGCCCCTTTCTCTGCTTTCCACGTTAATCTATTTTCTGTTAAACAAAAGCACATTATTTTTGTTGCTGAATAAATTATCCCATTCTTGCTTAAACATGTTACTCTAGATTGCAAACACATGGCTGTAAAAATAACTGGTTGGACTGATTTAAACTGCTGATTTTAATCTCTGATTTGGCATGAGGAAATTTACTATAAAACTTGTTTACGATTGCAGATGCATCTCTGTCCCACAGCTGCAAGAAAAGGGTGGATTTGTAATCTTCCAAGTGTACAGACCTCAGTGAGTGACTGAAAGTCTCCTTAGCACAAAACTAAAATGCATAACTAAAAATATCCTGGTTTCTTTCTGCTGTAATTGGAAAGCAAATGGTGATAAAATGAAGATTAAGAACAAAGCTGTACGCTTATGCAATTAAAAAATTCTTTCATATGTAAATAGCAAGCTGCCTTAATAGCCCTAAATATTTTTTTCCAGTCTCTTGGGCTTGGTGGAATTTGGCAGGATGGGGGAGGGTTAAGGGTTGCCAGCATGGTGGATGACATGGGTTAGCTGTCATCTGGGCAGAACGTGTGGGCCGGAGGGTAAGGCTGACTACACGGCACACAGATATGATTAGAAGGGATGAAGCTGTGGGGAGTAGTTATGCACCTGCCTGAATTCCTGGCCACTCAGTCATCCCTTTTTATCCTCCATTCCCACTGTTTTTATAAAATAGGCTAGAAGAAAACAAAAACAAGGGGAGGATGGAAGAAGGCACATCCATTTCATAACTCAGCTTTAACCACACAAAAGGACTTTATTCATATATTTTACATACTTTTGTTTAGTTGGGTATTATAAGCATTAACTGCTGTCCACTGAAACCAATACACTGCCTTCAAGAACATCTGTTAGGTGTCAAAACCTCAGCACACATCTTAGTGGCTAAGCACGTAGCCAATACTCAAGCTCTCTTTCTTTATGCACTCCATTAACCAACTTAGTTCCTATGTTTTACAGGCTAAAAATATGTACCTGGACAGGTCCCATGGTTTAACTCTTAGGCCCGCAACTTGATTATGTATTGCAAACTTTACTTGTACTAAGCCAGCAGTAGGCTTACCGTTCATGGTGGCAAATCCCAGGCCAATGTGCACTGAAAAGCTTACAATTCTCAACTGTACACACTAGGCCTTTACCTGCATTAAAAAATGAGGTAGGAAGAAAACCAAGAACTATCCTCCAATGGTGCCAAAGCAGTGGTATTTTAAATATATTTATAACTTGTGTGCATATATATGTGTGTGTGTAAACATACACTCAAGACAGGGTAAGAACTGTAACACAAGAGTAAACATAAAAGAAAAAATATAACAGTCAATTCCATCGATGTTCCCAAACCTAAGAAGTTTTCAGCTTTACAATGACAGGGGTCTTAAATTCTGGGCCCTAAGCTGACTGAGCATATGAGGAACTCATTCTTGACTAAAAACACTCAGATGTCTCTGTGCAGTAAAAAGCCCGGCCTGACTACAAATCCAAACAATGCAAAGAAAGGTGGCAAGCAAATCCATACATTTTCAGTCTTGTCAGGCTGTTTGTGAGAGTGAGTATATTGGGGATAGAGAAAAGGGTAAAGGGAGGTAAGTGCATGATGTTAACTTGTTCTTGTCAATACTTGGGAGTTAATGATATTTAAATTCTCACGAGCTGATGGTTTCTTCCAGGTCTGTGTACAGGAGGAAAAAAAGAATCAGTTTTTCACCAGGATGTCTCAATACCAGATTTTTTCTAAGCATCATAATCTAGACATAAATAATCAGAGTCCTATCTTACTGTCTCTACAGAACTCAACTTTCACTCAAGCTGAAGGAGGCATGTTTTAGGCTCTCTGGATTTCTTCAGCTGGGCTGGCTAAGACTGACTCCCACCTCCGTTGTTTCCTTAGGCTAGAAGGGAAGGGAAGTTCTTTGATCTCTTGTAAGAACAAATAAATTTTTTTTCCCTCTTTTGGTACCTGCTGTATCAAGCTTAAATAAAATTCTCTGCCTTGGCAGGCAAAATAAGTCTTTTAAGCAATAGTCAATTCCCGGAACAGCTAGAAAAGATGAAAGGATTTCTCTATGTATACTGATACAGAGTACGACTCCTAAATCCCAGTACTGCTACTGTAATAAGAGTGCAGTCCGTTCCAGCTTAAGCTGTCTCTTTAAACTCTTAAATGTCTTACTCTTCTCAACAGGAACTTAGAATCCAGCTATCAGCTACTTGCCTCTCAAGCGAATAACTTTATTTCAATGTAAATACAGCACCCATTTTGACACCTGACAGGATTTTCAAATGTGGGTTTTTTTCTGACTGACGTAAGGATGGGAAGTGCAATTCAGTCTATACTACCTTACTTGTTGCGTTTCTGTTTCTGAAAGATCTCTAATGCTATAAAAATACATGCTAGAAACATAGAACCACAATAGGCATAAACGAAGGGGGAGACTCAGACTTAACCAACACATTTAACTTACACACAAGCAAAAGACTGACAGTTGCAACTGTCACTGTTGACTTAGTACTTGATTCTTTCCAGTGAAAAATAATCACAGAATCATAGAATGGTTTGGGTTGGAAGGGACCTTCAAGACCATCCAGTCCCACCCCCTGTCATGGGCAGGGACACCTCCCACTAGATCAGGTTGCTCAAAGCCCCATCCAGTCTGGTCTTGAACATTTCCAGGGATGGGACATCCACAGCTTCTCTGGGCAACCTGTTCCAATGTCTCACCACCCCCACAGTAAAGAATTTCTTCCTAATAT
>KZ506048.1:268050-284666 GCA_002844005.1 Limosa lapponica baueri
ATTGACACTGGGGGTTGCTCCCACCCACGTACAGGATCTTGCACGTGGCCTTTTTGAACTTAATGAGGTTCACATGGGCCCACCTCTCATGCCTGTCCAGGTCCATCTGGATGGCATCCCTTCTCTCCAGTGTCAACTGCTCCACACAGCTTGGTGTTGTTGGCAAACTTGCTGAGGGTGCACTCAATCCCACTGTCCATGTCACCAACAAAGATATTAAACAGCATTAGTTGCAATATGGTCCCTTGAGGAACACCACTTGTCACAGGTCTCCACTTGGACTTTGAGCTCTTGACCACAACTCTTTGAGTGTGGCCATCAAGCCAATTCCTTATCCACCAAGTAGTCCATCCATTAAACGCACGTCTCTCCAATTTAGAAACAAGGATGTTGTGCAGGACAGTGTCAAATGCTTTGCACGAGTCCAGGCAGACAACGTCAGTCGTGCTTCCCTTATCTGCCAGTATTGTAACACTTTTGTACAAGGCCACCAAATTTGTCAAGCACATCTTGCCCTTAGTGAAGCCATGTTGGCTGTCATCAATCACATCCTCATTTTCCATGTACCTTAGCACAGTTTCCAGGAGGATCTGCTCCATGAACTTGCTGGGCACAAAGATGAGACTGACTGGACTTAGTTCCTCTGGTCTTCCTTTTTTCCCTTTTTAAAAATGGGGGTTATTTTTCCACTTTTCCAGTCAGCGGGAACTTCACTGGACTGCCCTAACTTCTCAAATATGATAGATAGTGGCTTAGCAACTTCATCCATCAGTTCCCTCAGGACCTGTGGACATACCTCATCAGGTCCTATGGACTTGTGCACTTTCAGGTTCCTCAGATGGTCTCAAACTTGATCTTCTCCTGCCATAGGTGGTTCCTCATTCTCCCAGTCCCTGCCTTTGCCTTCTGTGACTTGGCTGGTGTGGCTATGTCACTTGCTGGGGAAGACTGAGGCAAAAAAGTCATTGAGTACCTCAGCCTTCTCCATATCCTGGGTGACTAGGTCTCCTGTTTCCTTCCAGAGGGGGCCCACATTTTCCCTAGTCTTCCTTTTATCACTGATGTACTTGTAGAAGCTTTTCTTGTTGTCCTTGATATTGCTAGCCAGATTTAATACTAACTGGACTCTAGCTTTCCTAACCCTATCCCTGGCTGCTCAGACAACTTCTTTGTAATCCTCCCAGGCTACCTGTCCTTGCTTCCACCCTCTGTGGTCTTCCTTCTTCTGTTTGAGTTTCTCCAGGAGCTCCTTGTTCATCCATGCAGGCCTCCTGGCCTTTTTGCCTGACTTCCTCTTTGTTGGGATGCATTGTTCCTAAGCTTGAAGGAGGTGATCCTTGAATATTAACCAGCTTTCTTGGGTCCCTCTTCCCTCCAGGGCTTTATCTCATGGTATTCTGTCAAGAAGATCCCTCAAGAGGCCAAAGTCTGCTCTCCTGAACTCCAAGGTAGTGAGCTTGCTGCACGCCCTTCTCAATGCCCTAAGGATCTTAAAGTCCATCATCTCAAGGTCACTGCAGCCAAGGTTGCCCTTGAGCTTCTCAGTCTCCACCAGCCCTCTTACCTTTTTGGTGAGAACAAAGTCTAGCATGGTACCTCTCCTTATTGGCTCCTCTGTCACTTGGAGAAGGCAGTTACCACTAACACATTCCAGGAACCTCCTGGATTGCTTATGCCCTTCTGTGTTCTCCCTTCAACAAATATTGGGGTGGCTGAAATACCCCATGAGAACATGAGGCTGCTCCTATCTGTCTATAGAGGGCCTCACCCACTTGGTCTTCCTGGCCAGGCGGCCTGTAGCAGACCTCAACTGTAACATCACCTGTCCATGCCCTCCCTTTAATCCTGACCCATAAGCTCTCCGGCAGCTTCATTGCCATGCAGAGCTCCATGGACTCCAGCCAGTCATTGACATAAGAGGGTGACACCCCTTCCTTGCGTTCCCTGCCTGTCCTTCCATTCTAACACTCCAGTCATAGGAGCCATCCCACCACCTCTCCATGATGCCAGTAAGACCACAGCCCTGCAGGCGCGTACATGTCTCTTGACGCCTCTTGCTTATTCCCCATGCTACGTGCGTTTGCATAGAGGCATTTAAGTTGGGCCCCCAGTGAAGCTCACTTACTGGCTGGAGGGGCCGGAATTCCTTTGTGCTGCACTCCAGGTGCTCTCCCGCTGAACTGTGATCCTTCTCCAGGCTCTGGGCATCTATTGCTGGCACTGGCATCATACTGGTAGGAGTGGGACGGACTGAGGTTTCCCTCACCCAGCAACTTTAGTTTAAAGCTCTCCTCACACGCTTGGCAAGCCTCTGACCAAAGATGCTCTTCCCTTTCTCTGACAGACGGACAGCATCAGCCCCCAGCAGACCTTGTTTCTCAAAGCAAGTCCCATGGTCTAAGTAGCCAAACCCCTGGCTGTGGCACCAGTCCTGTAACCATTTATTGACAAAGTCCAGTTGGAGGCCAGTCACTAGTGGTACACCGCAGAGATCAGTGCTGGATCCAGTTCTGTTTGTCATCTTTAACAACTTTGATGACAGAAGAGAATGTGCAACAAGTTTATAGATGATACAAGACTAGGAGGAGTGCTTCATCCACCAGATGGCTGTGCTGCCACCATTCAGAGGGATCTCAATAGACTGGAAAAATAGGCAAATGGTGATTTCAAGATGTTCAATAAATGCGAATGCCAAATCCTGCAGCCAGGGACAAAAAAGTCCATGGTCCAGAAGAGGCCAGGGACCAACCTCTTGGAAAGCAGCTTTATGGAAAAGGACCCAGTGCTCCTAAGCAAATTGCTTTAAGTGACGGTCTTTTAAGCAGGGAGGTTGGACTAGATTATCTCCAGCACTCCCTTCCAATCTCAGTAATTGTGTACTCAAAGCACAGGAAAAGAAACTCATTTGAAAAAGGCCATTCCAAAAAACAAGAGATGGTATATAGAAATGATATGCACAATTGTAACACGCAAAAAAAAGTCATCCTCTTCAAGACAAAAATCAAAAAGTGTAATCTTTCTTCAATTTTGTTCCCCATTTTTTCCAATTTTAGATGGAATAGACACTATTGGTAATGAAAACTATCATTTGAAAACTATTAGAAAATTCTCTCTGTTCCTGTAAAGTGACAGTGTCAGGCTGGTCCTTAACTTCAGCCAAAACTTCTGGAAGTCTTCCACCCTGCAACTATCCAATTAATAATGGGCCTCTCCCAGCGAAGATGCACTACATATGAAGCTTGTTTAATCACAACATGCCCACTCCTCACTTTGTATCATTTTACAATGCTAGACTCTGATATAGAAACTGACAGCCTATATCTTGTACAGATATTAAAACATAGAAACATAGTGAATTAATTATAAAATGCATACTAATCATAGAAATAATACACACAATAGAAAGGCTAAATTATTACCTTTAACCTATTTGTACAATATTTTTTTCCTTTTGTCTGAATTTATGGTCCTAATATCTATTCTAGTTTGGAAAGAATTTTTTGTCTATAGAGCTGCATCTACATCTTATGGGAACCTTTAACCCGGCTCTCAGCCTCATGACTGCGCTATGTCTGAAGCACAAACTAGTGATTGAGATGAGACAATAACCTAACAAAGCTTCCCCCTTTCAGAAAAAAACAGGCATTAGGACCACAAATTCAGATCAAAACAGTTTTGAAGGACTACATTTGATATTTCTAAGTTGAAATGTGATCTACCCTCTGCCTTGTGCTGTGCCTCAAGCCTGTTTCTGTCCAGGAATTCTTCATGCTGGCTAGGGAAACATGAGATTCATACATAGAAGACTGATCTTAAAAACCTGCTAGCAGGAGCAACAAAAACTCTAATTAAACTAGTTTCTATTCTCAGCTTTCTGGGACAGATGCAGATATTAGTTGATGGGGTCAGCATATAAATCCTTGAATAGATGATCGTAGCTACAGCTCTTTCTGAACTGCACTTATGGAGAAACTTATGCAAAACTGAAAAGCAAAAGAAGAGGCACAAAATCCTGTTGGTTCCCAGGGCACATAAGCTCTTGAAAATGGATGCAGTCTGCTCCATCTAGACATCGATAAAAATAAGCTGGAAGTATCCCTGAGCTAGTCCTCCCTCGGGCAAAATCCTCTGTATCATGTCTCTTGGAAAAGAAGGAATTATCTCCTTATGTATTAATGACATCAGAAACAATGCAATGTTAACTGGTCCCAATGGCTTTTATTTTTGCTTTATCAGCTGTTCAACACTGAATAAAGTATTCCAATCATAAGGCTAAGTATAAAAATCAGTAAATATGAAAAAGTAATCCTTTACATTTAACTGCAACAGTGAAGAGAGAACACAGAGAAGAGTGGAAACTTATTTCTGAAAGACCTTGCTCTAACAGAACTGTACCAAAAATCCAGTCATAATAAATCCAACTATATCCATTTCTGTAGATAAAGTCCATGAATGCAGTGCCTGAATGTCATTTTTATGTCAGCACATATCTGAAGTTCAGCCTTCATCATCACTGCTGCTCCATGCGTCTTCATATGCTGGATTTAAATGCTGTTGAGGTGGAGACTGAAGAAAATAAAAATTCTCTCAGTGGTTTGCTTAATTAAAAACATTAAAATCAAATAAGGGCAATGCTAAAGACATTTCTTATGTTTCTATATGTAGACAAACTACTGTGTCTTTCACGGGTGCTGAATTTTTTTTAACCACTTCTTTTGCCGTTTCACTAATTAGAAACCGGATAAATTATGAAAATAAATAGTACTCTAATTCCAATTTCAACAAAAAATACCTGGAGCACTGATTGGAAGTTTTAGAAATGTCTGGTATAAAATATGACACATAGATGTTACTGTAGGGTTTTTTTGTGTCATTGGTTTTAAGTCATAATTTCCTTGGCCCAGGATAACTGAGCACTACTGCCTCAAGAAGTAGCCCTGGCCTCTATCCACATCCAACAACTGTTTCTCACCTCAGCCCCTCTAGGGTCAAGCTAAAGGGTTTGTGCAGCTTCACAGTGCACTGAATCCAGGTAAAATCTTGTTCTTTTTTACCTCTACCCTGGGTTCAGATTCTGCTCATACAGGCACTCAAATGGCTGCTCTAGCACATGAGAGGGAGCAGGGACTAGAGGCCTGTGGAGAGCAGAAGTGTTTCTTTCAGAGGCTCTGCTCATCTACAGTGTTTGCAAACGACAGCTGTAGTGCAACAGATTTCAAAACAATGGCACATAGTATATAACGCCACCATGTCAAATTTAAAGACGCAGTTCTAATCAGAGCTGGGTAAATAATCTTGTTGCTGTGGGTTTGTTTTTGTTTTTCAGACTAAGAAAAAACAATTCACATATATCAAAATTCTCAGTTCCAGCAAAATGTTCATTTTGGTTCAACTGAACACATTCTGGGTTTAGGGTAACTAACCTTTGAAACTACTTTTTTCTTCTTTGCTTAACTGTAGGATAGTTTTGCAATAAGTTGTCTTAGAAAGCTAAGCAAATGTTACAAAATTTGATACTTTTTACAATTTCCCCATCCAAAATGCAGCATTTCAGAAATTTTAAAAAGTGTAATTTTCTTATGCTATTAGATATTCATACAGTTTGCCAGACTCTGATTCTGTGAGTAGTTTCAGTTCCCTAAAATCCAGATTTTTTCCTCCTCAAACTGTGCACTGAAATTTTTATTGCCCAGCTCTAATACTAAGAGAGAGAAAGTACTCTCTTGGAAAACAGTGTTACATATAATCTTCCCTATAACAGCCTGAATGTCTTGCCTCAGACACTAAAATAAGCCCATTTAGAGGCTTTATTATATTTCTGTATCAAAAATATTTTGGTATGAAGTGTGGCATGCCTAATCTTACTATTTATAATACACTATATTCTTAAACAATTTAAAATACAATCTTTGGCACCTTTCCAATTCCAACATAACATAAACTACAAAAAACAGTCTGGAAATTAAGGAAGCTAAAGTAGAAGTTGAAAGACTGATAGCTAAATGACTAGTACTACTTTTAATTAAGTGAGAAGCTAGAAGTCTGCAAAAGATTTTACTAGACTATGAAAGAAAATGTCCTCTTGAAACACCACAACAATCAACAGATTGCACAGAAACAATAGGTGATTCTCCTCTTAATTAGGAATTGTTACAAATTTTGATGGTGAAACACATACTTCATATTTAATTTCCACACCACCTCCCCAAGTATAACAGCCATAAAAAGTATTGCTGAAACTCAAAAATTCATTACCTTTTCAGAAATGTCATCAGGAGCTGGCTCTCGAAGAGCTGGTATCCACGCAAGGATATTGCAATCTTTGCTACCACTATAAAGTTCCTTTATGAAAATAAGCAAAAATTACTTTTACAGAAATTTACTGAATGGTGACATAGATATAGTGTTGGGAAAAAAGGTGTATGAAATATTTATTTAAAGACAAAAATCCAATTTCTAATTTGTATTATAATCTTGATAAACAGTATTTTAAATAACAAAATGAGTAAATTTTTATATTTTTCTCAGATTGCTCACCAAAGCAGCACTACCCACATTCCAATGAACTTTATTGCTTAAATGCACTTTTATTCTTCCCTATCTCATGTCTCATGAAAAGAAACCGATGTTGACATTTAGGAGGCTTAACAGATGATTTACGTTCAATGGAAAAGGGGGGAAAAAAAGGGAAAGATATTTTATTATAATTGAAAAATGTGAATCAACTCAAAAGCATCTAGTAATACATGTTAGAAGAGTTCGTAAGTATGGATCAAAGAAGTATTAAGTAAACATAGTTCCAGTATGCCCAGGGAAGGAAAAGAATAAATAAAGAACAATTTGAAGCCTGCATCCTGTTGGGAAGGCAGAGATCAGAAAGATCAATTTATTATTTTTAATATAAATAACCCTATTTATTATGGTAATGACTAAGGACTGAGATCCCATTGTGCGAGGCACCCTGCAAATACATGGAAGCAAACAGTCTCTACACCAAACAGCTAACAGTCAAATATAGCTTAGTTTTCTTAGCTCTTTATTAAAGGAAATACAGATTTCTCTTGTCACTTTCAACTGAGGAAATTTTGCTAATGAGAAATACTGCACCATCTTTGTAGAAAATTTTGCACTAATAATGCTTCTTTTTTCCAAAGTGCTACTTAAATGAACATGCATTAAGACATTCTCATACGTCTCTTAATCTTGAGCCGTACTCCTACATATTATATGCAATGCCTGACAACACTTGAGATTTGGTGTGTGTTTAAACTGCCTTAATGAAACATACAAAGTATTTTTTCTGTATTCAGGCTCACAGTAAGAAAGCCTTGCTTGAAACATGTTGGCTTTTACACTTAAACTAGCAACTTTGTGCACATTATTAATACATTGTTTCACTGTAAGCTCTGTCTTTGTAGAAAGTCTCCTATAACATGTATATTTAATTCTAAAACTGTGAGATTTACACTGGCAGTTGATGCAAGAACTTAATGCCTAACTCCTACAAATACTCATTTATGTGGGTAATCTTATTCAAGAGAGCTAACATACTCACTTTTGTAAGACTGGTCCCATGCATTAAGTTGTTCATGCATAAAACACATCCTACTTCTCTTGCTTAAACAAAAACAGGTCAAAGTTACACCAAGGTACAGGACAAATCCCACTTTGTCCTGTCAGCAGTACTCTACTTGTGCCTCCTGTTTTTGACAGGATACAGAATATCATAGAACTTTAAAACTATCTTTAAATCTTTAAAACTAAAGTTCTATCACTAGAACTTTAAAACCTCTTCCCATGCCAAAACCTCTCCTTGTAAGCAATGTCATAGTGACATCAGCACACTTCCATTTATTCTTCATTACCACTTGTCTCACTTTCTGATCCTGGCATTGCAAGATATTCAGTTAATATCTACTGCACTGAGTAATACTTATAATTAATTATTAAAACCTGAAATGGTGACTCATACTTTAAGTCAGTCAAAAGAAGAGCCAGTGAGCCACATGCAGTATAGGACATACACATATATTTTACTACAAATGTGCTCTATGCAGGTTTATGGTACAATATATAGAAATATTATGCTTTAAGTTTCTGAGGAATGCTTGTAAATAAAACCTAACTTATATTTCAGTTATCTTTACTTATTAGCCTACCACTGGATTTTCCAAATACCTTTGCAAATGTCAGTGGCATTTCTTGAACAATACAAGTAGCTTTCAGTTAAAGCAAAATTGTTTCCTGATGCATTCCTAGTATTTTATGACATGTTATTCATGCATGGTTCTTTACTCCATTTCTTTTTCTGAAAGGGAAACGTAGGTCTTGTTTGTTTACTTTAATTATTTTAAGCAGCTAATATGGCACAATGGTATCTAGTTTATTAGATCCAACAGTAAACATCATCTAAAAGATTGCACAATTAAGACTTCCTCTTCCACACCACCCTTGAAATTACCGCCTCCTATTAAATTAATGGCTCTTATTAAAGGGCCAAATTCTGCAGTTCTTATTACTCAAGCAGACTAACATCTTATTAACTTTACAGAGATATTTACGTAAGAATAATTTAGGCCAACAATAATATAGTGGATTTTATGGCTCTATTCCCAGGATCTCAAAAGGCATATACACACACATTAACTAAATCTTGTACCACGCTGTGGAGACAGCTCCACACAATGTCTCAAACACAAAAGATATTCCACACAAATCTGCTAGTTAATTTGGACCTCAAAAGAACAGATAAAGGCTAATATCATCGGATTGCATATAGCTAGTTGTTTGGGTATCAGTGATCATATTTGATTATAAGTTTTGAGCATACAGAAGACACTTCTCACCTCAAATACATAATTGGTGCAAAGTTCCTTTTAGAGCATACTCCAGTTATGAGGTGAAACAAAGATAATGATCAAAACACGGTTAATGAACAGAAAGAACATGAGGGACTCGCTTTATAAAGCCAGTTATAACTGTCAATATAAATCAAAAGCTTTGAACACAATAAAAAATAGCATGGGAGTCTAAGGACCAGATTCGAGGGTGACTAGGACAAAAACCAGTCATCAGAGTTAAAGACAGCAGAAAAAGTTCAGAAAACTATTAATATGAAGAAAACTCTTAGCAACTACAGAGACTCACTACTAGAAGGAAATAGTAGAAACTATACAGAAAAGATGTAAACCTTGTTTCACGTGAAGATAGTGTACTAATTTCAAATGTGCTAATAAGTCGGAAGAATGTTAGAAAGCCATCTGCTACACAATTCACCAGTAGATGTATAATTTGTATCAGAGATTTAGAAGAGTTGTCTAAGAGAACTTCCGGCTTGTTTAAGTTAATTATGTTTTAATATGTATTAAAATACTATAAAGATGAAAGGGAGCTAATATGCTATTCAGAAAGAAGAAAAAAAAAAAAAAGAGGAATGATGATACAGATACAAATGAACTACCTGACATTTCTTTTATCCTAAACAAGACAATGGAAAAGGTGTTTAAAGGATTCAGTTACTGTAGAGTTAAGATACAGGAATATAAACAGCGTCAGTCAAAACAGTTTGTAACAAAGTAGTTACAAAGAACGTTGTAACGAAGTTGTTTTTGTCAAGCAGGACCCATTTTATCTACAACTAGTAACTGAAAATAGAAATGCACAGCTGTGAGTAACTCTGTAACGTATTGAGTTAATATTGCTTGCAAGAGTAATATAAAACAGGTAACTATAAATTTTACAAACGACTGCATTCTCAGGAAAGGAGTATTAACTTGGAAATGTTGGAATTATACGAAGACTGATGAATGTACTTCATTGTCTCAAACCAGAATGATCTATTTGAAAGTACAGGTGTGAACACAAACAATTAAAATAACGCTACCACTACCTTTGGTGTTGACGCACTGACTATAGTAATGTTACTCCATTAGAGTGACGATTTAATACAACTGAAAGCAGAGCATTTAAAGAAAAATAAAATCCAGTCACACTTCTAGAATATAGAACTGAACTCTGGAAAAGGGTGATTCTGAAAGAAAATCAGGATTCACAACAGATAAACAAATGAAGTTGTTGCCAACATAAACCTATTGTTATAGTGACTGATGCAATTCGTGTGCATGCTCATACAACTGATCCTATTCTAAGCATCTTAAAAGCCAAGACAAAAACACTATAAGGAGATTTGCATTTCCAGGGCTGGAAAATATGATTTACTGTGAGATTTATTGAGCCTCACCCCTTCTACTTATCAAAACGGATATAAAAGCTGACTTAACATAAACACATTACCACTTCTGCTGGGAAATTATTCTTAAAAACACAAAGGGCTTTTTAAGCTAGTCAAGAACAGTCCAGAAAAAATGTGCCTTAGCTGTAACGTGAACATACCACCTTTCAGTGGATCTGGTATCTCCCTGCCTATTCATGCCAGAACTGCTTTCCAGATCTAGCAAGGCTTATTAGCCTATTGGGCTCTACTGCTCCATTGGTAATGTGTCCAAAACTTTCAGTGAAGTCCACCTCAGTGATGAGGAAACATCATTTTGGACTCAAAGCAAGAGCTACCAGATTCAATTCTATGATGTACTGTATGGGACGTCATGAAACAATGTCCATGTGCTCTTTCTGCCTCAAATATTTCTGCCTGATATTTCAGAAACAAAACACGAGAAAGAAGTTGGAATATGAAGTACAATCCTCAGCACCTAAGGACAACTACGTAACGCCCTTAAAATCCATACTAAGATCCACTCTGCTTTTGCCACACCACAAGCCATAAGAACGCTATGTTGTAAAGTTCCTCATAACAAGTTAAGCTTTGTTATCCTTAAGTCTTTTATTACAAGAGAAAAATATACCATAGGCGTAGAGGAAAAGAAAAACAGGCTGTCAGCAACATGAGTCCCTGTAACGTTACAGCATTCCTTAGGTGAAATGTTCTCAGATTAATTTAAGAAGCTCATTACGCTCAATGATCCAAACTGCTCGTAGATACAGTAATTGGTATAACTACAGGCATTTGAGCAAGATCACCGCAGCAAAGCTCTTGAGAGGTTTCTCAATACTGATAGCAAAACGAACACACTACATCGAAATACACGTCACATTCTGTCTTACTGTGATTAGCCTTAGGTATCTCAGAGAAAGACAAATGCCTCCTCTTCCTTCTTACAGAAAACGAGGAAAAGCTCTAATGCATACAATTTATTAATGACAATATAAGTCAAAAAATTTCTATAGTTACATCAAAAAGTTACCTAAGTGAGATGAAATAAATAGTGGAAGGAACCCAATATAGAAAGGGCTGTCCCAAGAACGTGACCAAACTTTTCTCTCTTGACACATAGGCCACAGAACTCCCCTCTTATGTCAAGATCTTTGATTAAAGCACATCCCTGAAAAGTTAACGCTTTTTGTGCAAATGCTTTGGCAATCTGCATAAATATTACAGGTTGTCTGGAATATTGTTTGTACTTTACTTACCTGAAAATTAGGTTGAAGTACACAGCAGTTGACGGTACTATAATGTCCCTTAAGCGTTGTTATCAGCTCTCCTGTGAAAATTGTATAAACAGCAACGGTACTACCATATGGTACAAAGGCAAACTCTGGATTGCAGCCACAAGAGACGGTGAATTTGAGTCCTTTTCTACTTTCATTACAGACTTTCCCATAATTCACCTGTAAAATGAAGTAGTATGCAGTTAGCTATTAAGTAAAACTACAGGAAATAACTTTACATGAAAAGGTCAGTTTCATTTCTTCTTCAATACCCAATACAATTAACTTTAAGCTCTCCAATGTTAAAACAGCTCTTGAGATTTCCAATTACAGATGCCTATCAAGAGAGTAATTTTTCATTGAAGTTCACTCTCCCTAAAAATTGAGCCACATTACCTTCTACCCTGTAAGTGCCCTTTGTTTGTCAGTTGACAGATGTTGCGGGAAACTATATGCCAGTAGGATGGCAAAGAACAGAAGCATCAGTCTAGACAGTGCAAGAACTAGCCCTAAGGATTTCTCAGCAAGTCATCTCTTGCATGGGGAAGAAGGAACAGAGGAAAAACATCTGCAACACAGGGAAAGATTCTGCATCTCTCCCTCATGAGTTACCAAGAAACAGTAGAAGATGAATGCCCAATAATTCAAGGGCAAGCAGGAGGATGGCATAAATAAAGGGATTAGAAGAAATTCATGAAGGAGAAGCAAATAAAGAATAACTTGAGAAATTATGATGGGCTAGTTAAGAGTGATAAAAAGTCTATCTTCTAACCAAAGCTAAATGAGCAGTGAGAAATTCAATACTGTCCCCTATAAAGGCAGCTGGGATGGGAGCCACATTTCTAACACCTGGCTTGTGAGGTGTGTGCAAAGCCTTGCAAATAAAAGTAGTATAAGTATTATAGTTTATTAGCATCTGAACATTTCAAACTCTTGACAAGTCCTATACAGACAAAAATCTCACCAAAGGTTGAAAGTGGAAAGTTTCCAAATCATAGAATCATAGAATCATGTGGGGTTGGAAGGGACCTCTGGCGATCATCTAGTCCAACCCCCCAACTAGGAAATATTCCAGTTGGATATATCAGTCCAGTTAGGTCCTATCAAACATCAGAAGTGTATTCATAAGAAAATACAGAAATACTTTCATGAGAACACTATAGCTTACCTCTAAACAAACTTAATTAAAACAAAGCATTAGGATTTTGATAAATAGAACATACATTCATTTTTTTTCGTGAAGAAGGAGAATTCTACCATGAACACCTGAAATTCACACATTATTTTATGATTTAAAAGAAGGATTTTTTCTAATAAAAATGACAGGATACAAAATTTAAATTCATTAATACTACACAGCATTATATATAAAACACTTTGTTTTCAAATAGTATTGTCCTACAACCTATGCTCTTAATTTCTGCTGAAAAACAGAGATTCACTTATACATAAAACAGTAGCAAAGCTCTCTGGGCTGACTTTAAAGCTCCCTAACAAAACATCATGTCCTATAGTTAAAAAAGAATTAAAATCTTAAGTGTGAAATCTTCTGACTATAAGCTAACAGAATTGTAAAGTTTATCAGGTAAATATTCTAATACAAATGTATTGCTTTGTCAGGTTCTTGATCTATACTACATGAATTGACCAAGTCCAAACTTTGAGGCAAATATAAGCATCAGTCAGCATAAGCCAGGCAAGGAAGACAATTACTTGTTGCTCTATTTTTAAAGTACACTCTTTCATAGGAAATTGCACTTATGTAACAAAGTATAACAAAAACGAGTCCTGAGAAAATCTCTCTCAGTCATCATAAAAATGTATAAGAAGAGAGTCTGATTAGCATAGAAGTACCTTGATGTTTTTTCATATTGAGAGGATACTTTCATCAGATGTGGAGCTTATTTCATGTCCTTTGTGGATAATGCTGCTCATTTTGTAAACACAGTGTTTGTAAATATTGACTGTGTTAAGTCTTGTTACTGCTAGTCATTTTAAGAGGCATATTACTCTGCTGCTAAAGAGCAATTAAACTTCTTTACACAGCATGTGAGCTTTAACAGCAACAATTCCCAAGCCACAACACTGCTCATAACAAAGGCATGTACAATGAAAGGCAGGAATGGAGGCTGGGAAAAGTAAATTATATGGATATACTCAGTGTAAGTGTTCCTGCTTGATAGAGAAGCAATGGAAAGTAAAGGATGCTGCCAAAACAAGAACTAAAGAAAGATCTTAAAAACTGGCTTTGTTCTCTGAGCACACAGACAAACAGAAAACCTGCTTCCTTCTGTTTGAGTCTTCCTATACTCGGTGAATCAGGGCTTTCTATTCCTTTTTGTGATAACCGATGTAAGCAAGATGTGTACGACTCCCAACATTCACTTCTCTTACTAACTGAAACAATCCACTATGCCCAAAATTTGGCTCGTTGCTCAAAAAAAAGTCCTATGCATGGCTTAAGTTCTATACCTTTTGAAAGGTATAGAAAAAAATCATGGAGATCAAAAAGGGCTGGCTAGTAGGGGAAATAAAGGTACTATGGTGTGAACTTGTATTACCTGTACATGCATTTATTTGTTGGCTGCTGCCTTAAAACTATTTTAAGCAATACCTCTGGGCAGTGTGTGAAAATACAGTACTCTGGACAATATAATTCTGGACTTGAAAAAGCAAGGATCAAGCTATTCCACACCGAGTAAGAAAATTGTAAAATAGGCTATGAAACAAATCAATGAACTAACAGGCACAGAAAAACAAAAAACAGTGATCCAGCTGGTGACAGGAGAGTGAACAAACTGTATTATCTACTCTGGTGATGGTGATTTGAAGACAGAAAGACGTCTGTATATGAAGTGCTGAGAACAAGCTGGCAAATATGGGTAGCATGGAGATAGAAAAGTCCTTTCATTCAAATATCTGTAAGGAATTATTTTTGCTGTGTTCTGAAACTAAGCAACAAAAGTAAAAGATTTCTAAGGTAGAGTAAAATTTCTTCTTTTCCTGACAGCAATGACAGGCCATAATCATGTCTGGCTAAAATCCCATGGAAACTGACTTAGTGTTCTTTTTTCAAAATAAACATAGGAAACAATTTTCTTTTTGAAGAGAAAATTAAAACAGGAACCTTCAGCAAAAAACAAGTCATAGGAAGGACTTGAGCAACAGCACAGATTTAATTCTGCAGCCCCTGTTCCACTGTTCCGTTGTAATACAAATGTAGAGGGACAGATATTTTTAATACCACTACACAACTCCACAAAAGACATTCCAGAAAAACACAAAGAAAGTTGCAAGAAAGTAAGGCAGTCAATCAGTGAAATTCTCAGCAATGGAAAACTGCCCTGTGGATAGCATGCTGACAATTAATAGCTAAAAAAAAAAAATAATTCTACTGACAGTCACTGTATATTATGGTTTTCATTACTGTCTGAAGTGTTTTCAGCTATGCTTACAAATTAATGAACTTAAAGTTACCATATTTAATTTTTAAGTAGATCCAGGCTTCTTCATACTCTGTTTTGTTTTATAGTAAGTAGAAATAAGAAAAGAAATCTGGAAAAAAAATGCTCACAAAATCTTCTAATGAGGAGACTATGAAAATGAATAAATATCCAAAGTTGTAATGTCAATTACACGAATTGAAAATCTTCTAAAATTAATTGCAAGTTAAAACATAACTGAAGATCCTTGAAAACTTACTAATGTGTTTTCACCAGTGGAGCTGTTCCAGAGTCTCATCCGATCATCTGTACCAATGGTCAACAGATGAAGTCCATCATTCGTGTAGCATAAACCGTTAACTCTCCCATTGTGAGCAGTACTTGCTGTCAGAAAAAAGAGCTCGTTCAGATTTTGACAGAAGAATTACTATTTTGTATATACATTTTTTATTTCAATGTGTAATACTGGAAGTGCGGTTTAAATGATAACATGGTAAATTGATAATTTGGTTTACAAAAGCACCTGGCTGGCAACTGGTCACCAGCGGTGTTCCTCAGGGTTCAATTCTAGGGCCAGTTCTGTTCAATATATTTATCAACAAACTGGAGGCAGGAGTTGAATGTACTGTTAGCAAGTTTGCTGATGATACCAAACTAGGAGGTGCTGTTGACTCTCTTGAGGGACAAGAGGCCTTGCAGAGGGATCTAGGTAGATTGAAGCATGGGGCAATCATCAGTGACATGATATTTAACAAGAACAAATGCTGGATCCTGCACCTGGGATGCAATAATGCCAGGCACAAGTATAAACTGGGAGAGAAGTGGCTGGAGAGCAGCTCTGCAGAGAGGGACCTGGGGGTGCTGATGGGCAGCAGGCTCAATAGGAGCCACAGTGAGCCCTGGCATCCACGAGGACAAACCACGTCCTGGGGTGCATCAAAGACAGAATCACCAGCTGGTCAAAAGAGGTGATTATCCTGCTGTTTTCAGTGTTGTTGTGGCCTCACCTGCAGTGCTGTGTGCAGTTCTGGGCCCCACCATTTAAGAAGGATGCGAAGGTCCTTGAACGCATCCAGAGAAGGGCAACAAAGCTGGTGAAAGGGCTGCAAGGAACGTCCTGTGACGAGCAGCTACGGACTCTGGGCTTGTCTAGTTTGGAGAGAAGGAGGCTGAGTGGTGACCTCATTGCTCTCTCCAGCTTCCTGAGGAGGGGAAGTGGAGAGGGAGGTCCTGAGATTTTCTCCTGGGTATCCAGTGATAGGATGTGTTGGAATGGGTCAAAGCTGCACCAGGCGAGGTTTAGACTGGACATGAGGAAGCATTTCTATACAAAGAAGGTGGTCACAGCCTGGAACAGGCTTCCTAGAAAGGTGGCTGATGCCCCAAGCCTGTCATTATTTAAAAGGCATTTGGACAATGCCCTCAATAATATCCTTTAATATTATATATTATATACATATATAATATCATATATTTTATATATATATATATAGTATCTGATAATATCCTTTAACTTTTGTTCAGCCCAGAATTGGTCATGTAGTTGGACTAGATATTCGTTGTAGGTCCCTTCCAACTGAATATTCTATTCTATTCTATTCTATTCTATTCTATTCTATTCTATTCTATTCTATTCTATTCTATTCTATTCTATTCTATTCTATTCTA
>KZ506048.1:284676-367166 GCA_002844005.1 Limosa lapponica baueri
ATTCCATTCCATTCCATTCTATTCTACTCTATTTTATTCTATCCTATTCTAATTCTGTACTGTTACAGAGTACTATAAATTAATTCCATTGAGTTCTCCCTGCAATACTGCACACTCTTAAGTATGTTAAAGTAGATAAAACCTGACTCAATGCTACCCCAGCAAACCTAATTACGGTGCCCATAAATTAACTCACTGAACATTGGATAAGGTATCTGTGCATTATACTGCAGTATACAATTTACACGTACCTCTTCGGTAAAAAGTCTTATGTTTTTCAAAGACTTTATAAAAAAACTCGTTATCTGCTTTGGGTTTAATTTGGCTGTATTTCAATATATTTAATATCCTAGTCTACCTGATTGCTCTTAGATTATCAAAAAAAACATCTTGAACCTGTCAGACAGAAATATCCTGAAAAAAAAGTTGTGTTTGAACAAGACAACTTGTCATTCAATGGAATGTGTAAAATGGCACTGATTATCTTGGGAGTTGCATAGAATTTAATTTTTTGTAAAACAAAATTTGTTCAAATTTTTCTTTTTTTCATGTTTTAGATTTCTTTAGAGCATTTTCACCTCAGTAATTTCTTGAATTTCACTGAAATTTAAAGTTGTCAAAACCAAACATTTGTATTACCACACTATAATTTACATGGTAGAGAGCATAGTTATTAATACAGATACTTACTGCCACTTCATATCCTCTAACTGTAGAATTTGGAAAATTAGCTTGACTTTACAAAAATGTGTATGTATTTTTCTACATGCAATTTAAGTTGCACATAACAAATCACACTGACTTGTAGCTATATTCACTAAGATTTATGCTACACAAATCCCTTTTTTCAGAGCCATGATAGTTTCTGCATTGTGATTTAATTCCAAATACTATTTATTTTTACCACAGAGCAGTGACCATTCAAATACTTTTTTGGCCTGCCAAAATCAAATATCTTTTGTCCAGAATTGACAAAAATTCATGAAGTACAATTTAAAGTTCAGAAGCTTTCCTTTACCTTAGTTCCTTTTTTTTTTTCTTGGGTACGGAAATGTGACGTGAAGATACATAAAAATGTTAATGTTGTAGCTAATAACAACTGATACAGGGCACTATTAATGCATTTGACTGTACTGTAATAAAAGTGTAATTTAGCTTCCCGTAAAATTAAATATAATCATAAATTTATACTCTGTTGTATACTTTATGCAATATAAAATGAATATAATTGACTTTACAGCACCACATATAAGAAAATATTCTAGAGGCTTGCATTGGAACCAAGGCTAATTTAAGCTGAAAAAGGAATGCATTTTTGTGGGTTTTGTTTGTGCTGTCTTTGTTTTTAAAGGAGGGTAATTATGGGAACAGCTCATGAAGTATGAAGTGATTGCTGTTTATATGAAACCTAATCTACAGCAGGAATCAATTCTTCCGCTCATAAAACAGATGGCAAAATTTCCCATTTAAGGGGAAAAAACATTTAGAACAGATACAATACGGTTGCCAAGGAGACCTCTCTAAACAAGATCCCCAACCACAAACACTATGTCTATAACAGAAGTACCTGAATAAAATCCAATGGCCTGTGTTATGCAGTAGGTAATGACTGGATTATCACTATTCTCCATGCTGGTCTTAGTATTCAACACATTTATGAAATATAAGAATGCTTCTAGTTACATACGGATTACCACCAGTTATATTCTGTATTACCTGCCTCAGAAGATGATTTGGATTTTTCTCCATTGTGCTGATCAAGCGTACTCAGACATCCAGATGCTCTTCTCACATCCCATAATTTTACTCTACTGTCAGCACTATGAAAAACAGATTTGCATATATTAGGGAAATTGTGTACGCCCTGGTTCAACGACTGTCTTTAGCCAATCCACCCGGCACTCACCCTGTCCCAGCAACTACTCTGAACAGCTCACCATGCAGTCACATTCAAGCCAATAAAATTTCATGAAAAGATTTTTATGAAAGACTTCAGATATTCATGTACATGTATTAATAAATATAGCTGGTACACCACGGGAGTCTTTGTGTACAACACAATACGCTTGCCGCTTTGTCTACAACATAACACCCTTGCATACATACACAGGCAAGGAATAAATTTGTTAATTCTGCTGTTGATTAAACTGTAGCTACAGACTCCAGCATTGTCTGTAATAGTCATCTGGGAACTCAGGCTCCTGCTATCACAAATCTATAGTATGACTTGTACAGAAACTGGCTACATGCACATAGGCTGGACAGGTCTATACGCTCTGTTGTCATACAGTCCTATGGCAGAGAAACGCCGAGAGCTTACTTCTGTAGGAAGTCACTGGCTTTGTCTACATCACCAGGGTGGCAGAAGGACGGAGAGACCAAGCTGCTGTGATTCGCCCTGGTTCCCAGGCTGCATGCTCATGCTTTGCTCACAGAGTGTCTTTGCCAGCAACAGAAGCTGTGGTAAGTGTTGGTACTAGGTACTCGCTTTGACAGCAACATTGCAGGCAGTGTACTTTGTACGGCACCTTGGTGTGAGCGTTCCAGTAGTACACTCCTGTGCGCACCACAAGACTACCAGGCATAGACAGGAGGCAAATTCATAGAAAAGACCACTTCCTGTGCACTAAGTCACCAGTGTAGATGTATTTACTGAAACTACTCGGACAGTTCCCAGCAACTTAACTGTCCTTTCGGAGATCAGAAAACCCAAATCATAACTGATTTTTCATGCCTGCTGAACAAAACCAACTGCATGTCTTTGATCTACGCTGGATACCCAATGAAACTGTTAGATAAGCAGTCTTCTAAGTGAAGTACTTTTTCCTGTGTGTTCTCAAGTTAGATCAGTGCATTAATATCAGGAATATATATAGTATACCAACTGACCAGAGCAAACCCAACTATTACTCCTTATCTCTTTTGCATCTGACAGAGCTAATTAATAATTTGTTCTTTTGTGCTTCCCTCCACTACAGATTGATTCTTTCAACTTCCAAGTGGTATTCCAACTGAATATGCTGACAACACATTACTTTGCTGCAAACAAATATTCTAATACTGTGAACAGAGATATCATTGAGGTCTGAGCTGACTGTAAAGTGAGCAACAAACTGCAAGAAGTTCAATGAAATATTCTTAACAAAGAGAAAGAGATTCCTTATTATAAAAGCCTACAGTTGTCCATTTTTGATGATGCGGTTTCTATTGTCTAATCTTTTCTAGCCACCTTTCCAAAAAAAACAAAAAAATAAAAAATTCAGTGAAATTCAGTTCTCATGAACAAGAAAGAGATTATAATCTTCTCTAGTGCCCGAAACTAAAGTGTGTGAAAAAGACCCAGAAACCACGTCTCTTCTCCAACCATTCCAATCTCCTGCCAAAACTATGGAAGAATCGAGCACCACATAGAGAAATTAGAAATAACGTGTTTCACATGCAAGCCATATAAACCCCCAAAATGCATTTTCCCTCCCTGGAAGTGATCACAAGCAAACATACAATTGTTTTGGAAAACAGTCACATCTCCTGATACACAAGATTAGTCCAGACTCTCTTTTTAGCAGTAGCAGTCAGTCTCTTCTCATTACCTCTTCATTATCTCAGTGTTACCAATTCTTGCCCATATTTGTCTTATAAGATGGCAAAAATTAGTTATGTTATTAGGAACTAGTAGTCCAACTATAGTCCTGAATTAAGTAATGGAGCCATAAGAAACATGTTTAACATGCAATTATAATAAGGTAACATGACAATATAGGTAGGTGCAGATTATAGTTATACGACTGAAGCAAAGTGTTTCGGGAGGTGTCAAGAAGTCAATATTTAATAAGCAAGATTTGCTACTACTCCTGTAATGGCAAAACAAGGAAACAACATTTCATTTGCTAAAACAAACAAATCACACTGCTAGAAAATTTCCCAACTATATCAAGCCTCTTAGAAGCTTGGCATCAGAAGCCAAGCATATGCAATTCTGATATCAACTTATTCAAAATTCACTCTCAACTTACAAAATGACTGTTCCTCTCTGCAATTCAAAAGAAAAAAAGCATGCCAAGCATGAAACTGAGAAATGTCACATTATAATCGAAAGTTTACATATACAAAAGTTCTAGGAAAACCAAGAGGATCCTTTAGACTCAAAATGGCTGGAATGAAAAAAAAAAACAGGCCTGGGAGTGTCAACATATAATCCATACTCACTGAATTACTGCAGCTTGGAAAGTTATTACCTGTCAGCTAAGCTACCCGATTTACGGTCTTTGACATAATTAAGCATGATTAACCAGGACAGTATTTTGAGCTAAACATGTTTTACTTCATTATAAAGCAGATTAGCAGTGCACACACTAATAAACAGTAAGAAGTAAGTATGTCTATAATGCTCTATCATTTTCCTATAGCTTTAAATGCAATTATTATTTCAAAATGCTGTACTATATTCCTATAAAACAAACATCACTTGGACAGCTCTTCATGTTTAGTTTTTCTAGACAAGATCTACAAAACTGTGAATAGGTTAAAGTAAATGATGAAATTCGAATTTTAAAAAACATGCATCGTGAATATATAAAATTTTACCATCAGACATTTTTAGTGCATACAACAGTCCAGCAACATCCCTACCTTGCTGTTGCCAAAATATACTCATGACGTGGTGACCAAGACACTGCCAGTACTTCTTGCCTGTGACCTAAAAATTATATGAAAAAGTTTATACACACCATTTTATGTAAATAACTAGAAGTAAAAGCAAATACTTAGTTCTATAGGATCCACCAATCCGGAACAATAATCTAAATTGTAATACCAATTTGAATTTTCTGAAAATATATTATTTTGGCCTAGAAGTTATTTTTCTTCTTGCTCGAGTGGGATTGCAGTGAGCTGAAAGTGATATATGGAGTATGAGTATAACTTTTGGTAACAAAGACGGTTCTATATAATGTGTGCAAAATAGTCAAGTTCTGTAAAGAATGATTGGTTTAGGTTTAGTGGAGGACATAATCTGCTTCCACTTGTTCCTCTGATACTGCACTTGAGCTAACCATGCCAGGCTGTGTACAAAGATACAACCAGCATATGCCTGGAAATAACTCTTGTGTCAATATCAAGGAGTCCTGCTGAAACTAAACTGATTCTCTAGAGAACTATTTTGTGTCTGCACTCTCTGGCACTCTCAGTTCCAGAAACAGAACATTGAGATGCTCATTGGACCCGACTAAGTTCAGAAGGACTTAATGCTCTTATGCTCTTAAGCTCTGCATCAGATGGAAGCACCTAGGGTGTTTTTAGACTTGAGCTGGACAGTGAAGAAATAGAGCTGCATTTGCACACTACTGTCTGAGATAACACTTCTCTACAGTTCCTAGATCAGATCTGGCTCTTGCCCAGCTGGTCTGAAGCATGATGATTTACCTTGTAGTTGCCTTCACTTGAGCATGTGTATACATAGTCACATTCCAGAAAGTAAACATTAGAAAAGAGACATTAAGGGTAAATTCTCATTAAGGCCAAAAAATAATGGATTATGGAACAATAAAACCATATGTTTACTGAATTAAGCAAATGCAAAGGATTAGATACCACCCTTCTATAGCAAGTAGCATGTTGCCTATTATATAGAAACTTCTAAACAAATTCAAGCAAGCATCTCCACAGGATATTTTGTTTAAAATAGTAAGGGGTTTTTTTTTGCTTTGGTAGGGTTTTTTGGTCAGGTTTTTTTTTTTCTTCTTGTTTTTGTTCTCAGGTTGTTATGTGTTTTTTAAAAAGAAAAAATACCCAGCACCTCAAATTGAATTTCCATGAACAAAAACCCAATGCCTACATTTAACCATGTAATAAATTGTAATCACTATTGATTACCTTATGAAAATGCCCAAACATCTGTAAAAACTGTTCATTAATTAGTATTTGTATTCTCCAATACATCAGCAGTACGCTAATACCCAGAAGAACCTTTTGCCACTGTGTAACTTTCACAACTGGCAATAAATAAGTCAGTCATGCTACTTACAAAGAATACATTGTATACAGTGTTTCTTTACAGGACTTGTTTTACTCAAAGTAGTTATTGTTTAACATTTATGTTTCAGACTAAAAAGTACCCTGCAGAATGTGAGAACAGGATCCAGACTTCAAGTCACAGAGCTGTACTTTGGGGCTTTTGGTACCAACTGTAACAAGAGAAACAAAGACATCTAAAAAAATCCCCAGCATTTGAGAGAACAACAACAACAAAATCTTAGCAATTACAAAGAACTAGAAGAAAACAGTTCATTTAGTCAGAGCCATGCATTCTATTAATAGATTTACTTTTTTAGACCAAATAAATTTACCATAGAACAAACAAAATTTAGAAACTGGAGGTAAACAGGACAGTACTTATGAAACTTAAAAATAGCTCCTCTTTAAATATTATTTTTGCTGAACTTAGTTAAATTGTGTACATGTCTGCAATACACACACCCCTATTTACACCATTTACTATGTTTGGATCTAATACCCTTCAAATGCTAACTTTTGTAATGAAAGGTAATCTAATTATAGCTGTGAATTTTTATTTAGAAGGAGAACTGAAAGATGCATTATTTCAGAAGAACAAATGTGATATTCTTGTCAACATCATCTGACTAACCGATAATACTTTATTTTAGCAATGAGCTTACATCTTATGAAAACTCAAATTATGTAAAAGTAAGATGGCGAGGGGAAAAAAACCCTACTGAATATTACTTGCTTGTTACTATAAGCCCAAAATACATTTCTTAAAAACACATACGTACCTGCTATTAAACAATGCTTTGTAGCAACTGGAGACATGTGATGGCTATAGACTGTTCCCTCAAAGTGAAATACATCTGCAGGCTGATAATAAAAAGATTACATTAATCACAGCACAAGGATGTTATCAGAATGTAAATCCTCATTATTAAGTATTTTTCACATAACAGCTACAAATGAGACTATTATAAATATTACCATTTACACACTAACGATAACTCCTGGTTAGAAACCACATCATGCAAACATCACAAAGTAAGTCTGTTTCCAACACTATGCCAGAGCTCAGAGATAACCCAAAAGAAAGACCAAGAAAATTGGCTAATCAGAAGCATGAACAGAAGTTATTAAAAAATTACAAAAAATTAAAAAAGCTAGCAAGAAAAACCAGCAAACAAGAAGGTTATAATATGCAGATAGAAGTCAACTGGAAAGAAGCACTTAAACTAAATTTAGAAGTCCCTTGTCATTCACAAACATCATATACTATCTTCAAGTCTTAAAAAAAAATTATACAAAATTATTAGGTCCTTTATGAGTGTTAAAAATTAATGAAATATTATATTTGCTTTAATAGTCAGTACAATTACTTTCAGGTACAACTCCTTTGTTGTATCACTCTACATACATATATATATATATATATATTTGTAAAACCCCTTAAAACTAAGTTATCTGTGTTTTCAAATGCACCATTTGCTGGCAGAATATGTCAATCAATAACCTTCACATGCATACTGTGTCTTTTAACTGACGCTCACAGAACTACCTGGAAAGTGAACTGAACTTTGCATGTACGAGAAGATTTAGTAACTGCACAGTTTCACATCTCACAAAAAAGAAAGGAGGTCAAAATTTATTCTCTATTGTGTCCCTAGGATGATAGACCTCTTATTATTTTTTAAATTCTTTCATTATGCATGAAACAACATTCAAATAGCGTCAGTGTAAATCTGTTAATACAGTCATACCAGAAACAGGATGAACTGCAGCCATGAATTCATAGTTCAACAACTAGATGCGAGGATTAGTGAGTCAAAGCAACCTAAAATCCTACAGAATCTGTCTACTTTAATAAAGCAAATTACACTGGTTAGCATTTTCTTAATGGTTCCTCTCATTCTCCAGCAATTTTTAGAAATTATGTCTACAGTGCTTACAACAGCAGAATTCTAGACTTAATGACCCTGAATGCCAAAATCACCAGTCCTTCACAAGCAGTATTTAGGGCCTTGGTTACAAAAAATAATTAGCCTGCGGTACACTACCATTACGCTCAACAATCCCCAAGAATGAACTTCAGACCAGCCCTTGATGGACAAGTTTACACAGCATAAATTCAACTAGCTGTATTCCCGTTCACAGCAAAGCAGAAAGGAATTGTCCCAAGCGTTCCAAGCTCTCGTACAGTTCAGACATTCTGGTCTTCAGAAACAGACAGGTACACGACAAGATACATGTGAACGCCAGAACCACACCACCCTGTTGCGGCACCCACAGTTCTAGCATTCAGCGGGTTTTCATTCTCTGGATGCTTGGTCCCATTGAGCTCTGGGAGAACTGCAGACGCAGAATGAATAACATGTATATACACAAGCCTGCCAGCTGTAGAAATTCTCTCTTACTTGTAAAGTATTTGTATCCCATATTTTCAAGGTTTTATCAAATGAGCTTGATGTAAACATGCCAGTGTCATGAGGATACCACTGTACTGTCTCCACGCTGTATCTATGTACATCAGGATGGCTCCTACAATCAGGAAGAAGATTCCAATTGGTTAGTCTTGATAATCATGTTGCAACCACCTTAATATTCAATGACAAGTTGAAAACATAGTTCAAACATTTTTTAAAAATTTGTACTGAAGTTTTCAAGAACAACTAGTTGTTTTGGTCCCTCATTTTTCAATCAATCAATGTTAATTACTTTGAAGACCCCTCATTTCAAGAAACTACAGATCATTTACCTTTTCGAAATATGATATCTGTAGCATATCTCAAGTCAGTCTGAGGCATAAAAGGCACTAATGTCTTCCAAAATTTTTAAATTCTAATGTTTAAAGATCTAATGTTTAAAGTGAGGGCCTAACACTACAAACCTTTTAAGCTTGTGGAATCCCACTGTCTGAGAAATGGATCCACTGAAAAATACAATCACATATACAGTTCAAAAAATTCATTATTATTAGCTAATAATTGCACCTACACAGTTATTGGAAATTCATGTACACTGAAGTTACCAGCTAGCAGTGGGTTGAGTTACTAAAAGTTAATTATTTTTGCATTCAGAAATGAAAGAGGAAGAACAATATGAAACTTTCAACTCAACTATGCATAGTAACAGAATGTAATATAATTAATAATACATTAATAGTGGTGGGAGACACCAGAGCTAATCTTGAGAGTTCCAGCATATGATTCAACCAACCAGGCTCTGAACAGTACAGGTTTCAAACACCTGCTAGGCCACTCATATCTGAGCTGGATCCACGTGGATCCAGATTCAGGACCCAGACCCATTCTCCCAGACTCAGAAGTACCACGCTGTTGTGGGTTGGTCCTAGGCAGCTAAGCACCACTGCAGCCACTTGCTTACACCCCTTCTGCAATGGTATGAGGGAAAGAATCCAAACTGCCAAACAGCAAAGGTGAGAAAACTTGTAGGTTGAGATAAAGACATTTTAATAAATAAAAAGAAACAAAATTAATCAACCTACCAAAAAAAAAAAAAAAAAAAAAGTGATGCAAAAGTAATCCCTCATCCCAGGCTGACTACTGATGCCCATCCAGAAGCCAAGCAATGGCAAACCCTGGAAAAACTCTCCCCCCCAAGTTTTATTGCTGCATGTGACATTGTATGGTATAGAATATCAGTATGCCTTTGGTCAATTTGGGTCAGGCTGTGTTCCGTCCCAGCCTCTTGTCCACCCCAACCTACTTGCTGAGAGGGCAGAGTGAGGAACAAAGAATGCCTCAACACTATGCAAGCACTGTTCAGCCATAGCTAAAAGATCAGTGTGTTATCAAGACTGGTCACAAATCCAAAACATAGCACCATACAAGCTACTGTGAAGAAAATTGACTCCATCCCAGCCAGACGCAGTACACATGAAAATAGTACAAATGGCTCCATCTGCAGCTAGTGAACGGCTCACAAGATTTCTTAATCTTTTATCTTTGCATTGTTCTCTCAAGTGTCCTGGTCTCCAAAGCGATAACTATTGCAGGAGTCTCATTGTGTAAATGCAGATGCAGATGCTCTGATCTGGCACTACACCTAAGCTAATAAATCTTCCTGCTTACTTGGGTTGCCAGAAAGTGCAAAAGGCATCTTTAAACAGAGCTAGCCTGAAGCCAGCACTGACAATACTAAGCAAGTGCTATTGAGCAACTGTTGAGCTTAGTTTAACAACTCCTGCATTGCTTATCTCTGAGGCACATCCTAGAATGACTTGTTAGTTTGCCACGGTGCTAAAAATCAACAGATTTTGTGCACTTATTCTATGGGCGTTTCAAGCTAAAAATCTTCAGTACCTGCAGTGCCAGGAAATCAAGCCTGACTCAGCATGAACTTACTCCTGCAGAGGCATTTGTATGCACTGTGCAGAAAAAATCTAAACTCATGGAACTAATTATCCTGGTACAATAAATACAAGTACACAACACTGGACTGTGTCCAGCACTGCACCAGAGCAATCAATTCTCCCATAATCCAGAGGGCTGAGGAATGAACTAAAAAGCTCTTGAGTAGCTCTGCAGGAATCACCTTTGATCTGACTAGGCTTAGTAGTGGCCACATGCCATTCCGCCTGGCTTCATGTCTCAGGGCTCTGTGTTATTCCCACTTCATTATAATGCAGTATTTTCCCCCATTACCCTGAATACCCCAACCTTTTCTACCAAAGAAAAATACAGAATTAATTCTACAGATACTAAGGTCACTGCCAGACAGGCAACTTCCTAGACAGGTTTTGGGTAGTGGAGACTACTTTATGCACAAGCATCAGCTACATATTACTAGAAGCTGGTACTGTTCGGTTACTCTCAAATGCCACAGGACAGCGTGGATCATATGAAAGCGTGTAAAGCTCTGTGTGCTGACTCCAAGCGGAACAAGGAGTGTACTTGTTTTTTGCAATAGTGGTCCTATGTTCTAGATGAGAAACACCATGTAAATCATAGCCTACCATCAGGAATTATCTCCTCTGATGTTCTAAACTACTGGCCCCTCAGCAGGCCCAATTCAGAGCCTATTCAAAAGTAGCTTCAAAGGGTCTTTACTAAGAGCTTATTCTTCAAGGACCTTTGAGACCAGAGTTGCATTGTGCCCTGCAAATTTGGAATACAGGCAAACTTTTGCAACACGTTATCAAATGCTTCAAAAATACAAGCCACATAGGCATATGGGAATCGTTTCTCACTGGCAATTATAAATTCATTTATGATGTCAGGAACTCTGCATGAATAATATTCTGGTATCTGAATCTATATATGTAGGTAATTTGCTATAGTATTTAAAACTTACTAGGAAGCCACATAAATACTGGAAACAAATAATAGAGGCAAAAAAACCTACTATGGTTACTTTAAGCAATAATAATGATAGGCCTATAATTTAGAACATTGTATCACACAAAATCAGATTTTACTAGTATGATTTATGCCTTTACTCAACTGATAACTAATAAAAGATGCAACTATGCAAATTAACACCTACTCAAGAAACAGACTGCCAACCATGCTGTCCTGCTTTTGGCTGGGATAGAATTCATTTTCTTACTAGCAGCTGGTACAGCACTGTGTTTTGGATTTAGGATGAAAATAATATTGATAACACACCAATATTTTCAGTTCTTGCTAAGCAGTCAAGGACTTTTTCAGTTTCCCATAGAAGCTGAGAGGGAGCATAGACAGGACAAGTGACCCAAGCTGGGAACAGGAATATTCATGCTCAGCATATAAATGGGGGTTGGCTGCGGGGGCAAGGATTGCTGCTCAGGTACAGACTGGGCATTGGTCAGTGGGTGGTGAGCAATTGCAATATACATCATTCATTTTGTATATTCTTTTATTACTGTTACCATCATTGTTATTTTCTTTTCCGTTGTTGTCCTACTAAACTGTCTTTACCTCAACCCAAGAGTTTTACCTTTTTTTTTTTTTTTTCCGATTCTCCTCCCCATCCCATCAGGTACGGGGGAGGAGCGAGCAAGTGGCCGTATGGTGTTTAGTTGCCGGTTGGGGTTAAACCCACAACAATCCTTTTTGGTGCCCAATGTGGGGCTTGAAGGGTTGAGACAACAATAGATTTCCCCAGAGCATGTTAAAACAATTTGTTATAAGCATTCATTATGTTAGTTTAACAGTTGCTGATCACAATGTTATTTGTTCACATAGTTGTGTTACGTAAATCCTTGTTTGCAGTACATACTCCCTGTGTCTGTGCTGTTTATCACCTCTGGGAGATGGGTCAGGTTTATTGTTTTGCTGTACTGGGTAAAATTGCCTTATGGTATGATAACATCACTGTTAATCAGACTAATGTGGTATTTGTATTCGGCATTGTTGTCATCTCTGTATCTCGTGCACCATCTCTTGCAAATTATTAATAATCACACTCTACTTTTTCTCCTCGGAGAACCAATCCATGGCAGAGACAGGGTAGGATATTCTTCCCCACTCTTTCACCTTCTCTTTCTCCTTCAGACTGTATACAACAGCTCTTGAGAATTGTTAATATCCTTTGAATGTTCAAGCCAGCATGCTCTTATTGCTATGTCTCCTGAATGTGTTTCAGATCTTGTTTAGGGTTAAGCAACTATTTAAGAATACTGCCCAGAGATCTGCTCCAAGGCTGGATAGTCATGGGTGGCATGGCATGTGGAAGAATATGGGCAGGTATATAGAGAACTTCTCACCTCCAATGGTCTGCAACTTCATAACCAAACAACTACAGGACGCTGATGAAGTGATAACATTTGAAAGAAAAATGCTGTAGCTACCCAGAGAGGCACAACTTACCACATTGTGATGGGCTCTGGCCAGTATCTACAAACACTGCTCGATATTATGCAGTACTCTCAGTGAGAAGAGAGGGAAAACAGACCAACAGGAACTGTGGCTACTCCAACCACCACGACAGGCACTGTGGCCAAACCAAAGAACTAGCCTATGCTGGTATCAGTCACGTCTATACAGAAGAAGAAATCTTGGAAGCAGAAGTCAGCAAGTTTAGTAAGGGTTGAAGAAGCTTCTCCTAAGAGGGAGCAGGAGAAAGCAGTATACTGCCCTACCAGCCATGAGGCAGACTACTTTGGAGAAGGGGCATCACAAGAACAAGAGGAGGAAGAGGAAGAACCCATAAATGAGATGGTAACCATCTGATCTCTATCCCTGAGTGAGTGCAAGAGGATTTCAGATGTCATCCAGGCAAGCACATTGTTACCTGGCTGCTCCAAAACTGGGATAACAGGGCCAGCAGCCTGGAATTAGAGGGTAGGGAAGGCAGACAGCTGGGATCTCTGTCTAGTGAAGGGAACATTGACAAAGCAATGGGGAAAGGGGCATAAGTCCTCAGCCTCTGGAGGTGACTTCTGTCAGGTGTGAAGGCAAGGTATCCCTTCAAGGAAGGTACTGTATGTCACCCAAGAAAGTGGACCACCATGAAGAAAGGTATCCAGTACCCGCGGAAATTAGCCACGCTAAAGGTGGGAATGATGACCCAGACAACGAGAAGTTATCCGAAGATCCAGATGAAGTCCAGTGCACATGACCCATGTGGCCAAAGTTTGCACAGAGTGCACCATCATCAAATGCCAACTCATTGCCAACTCACTAATGACCTGAAAAGACAGAGAGGAACAGAATGCGGATGAATTGGCTGACCAATTCTGGCAATATAAAGGCAGTCTCTCTTTCTCCCTCATCTTGCCTGTGCAGAAACTGTCCTGGGAGGTCCAGCAATCCACAGGCGATAGTTTCTATTTCCCACCCTCCAGTTTCCAGTGGGCAGCTCCCCAGACAGAGTAGAAGGCGCAATCTTACTGCTGATTTTAATGAGAGAATTTCTGACTCATATTCACAAGAAGTGAGTAATGAATACTATGGCCAGGACTAGAGGGGGGCCTGCCTCCAGCCAGGTGGAGGAAAGGGACAACAGGGTTTACTGGACTTTGTGGATTCGATGGCCTTGCACATCAGACCCATGGGAGTATACAATGCTCTAGTAGACATTGGTGCACAGTGTACACTCAGACCATCTAAGCTATAAAAGAGTAGAACCCATTTGTATTTCTGGAGTGAGAGAGGGATCCCACCAGTTGACTGTACTGGAAGCTGAAGTGAGCCTGACTGGGAATGAGTGGGAAAAGCACCCCATTGTGACTGGCCCGGGGGCCCTGTGCACCCTTGGCATAGACTACTTCAGGAGAGGGTATTTCAAGGACACAAAAGGGTACTGATAGGCTTTTGGCTTAGCTGCATTGGAGATGGAGGAAATTAAACAGCTGTCTATCTTGCCTGGTCTCTCAAAGGACCCTTCTGCTGTGGGGTTGCTGAGGGTCGAAGAACAATGGGTGCCAATCACTAGCACAACAGTGCACCAGCGGCAATATTGCACCAACCGAGACTCCCAGTTTCTCTTCCATAAACTGGTTCATCAACTGGAGACCCAAGGAGGGATCAGCAAGACTCACTCATGCTTTAATAGTCCCATATGGCCAGTGCAAAAATATAATGGAAAGTGAGACTAACAGTAGTTTACCATGTCCTGAATGAAGTCATGCCCACAGTGCTGCTGCTGCTGGACACGCTAGAACTTCAGTACGAACTGGAGTCAAAGGCAGCCAAGTGGTATGCAACAACTGATGTTGCTAATGCATTTTTCTCAATCCCTTTGGTGGCACAGTGCAGGTCACAGTCTGCTTTCACTTGGAGGGGCATCCAGCACACTTGGAATCAACTGTCCCAGGGGTGGAAACACAGCCCCGCTATTTGCCATGGACTGATCCAGACTGCATTGGAAAAGGGTGAAGCTCCGGAATACCTGCAATACATTGGCAACCTCATTGTGTGAGGCAATACAGCAGCAGAAGTTTGGAGAAAGGGAGGAAAAGAATCCAAATCCTTCTGAAAGCTGGTTTTGCCATAAAACAAAGTAAGGTCAAGGGACCTGCACAGGAGTTTTTGGGAATAAAATGGCAAGACGGACACCATTAGATCACAAGGGATGTGATCAACAAACTAGCAGCTATTTCTCCACCAACTAGCAAAAAGGAAACACGAACTTTCTTACGCATTGTGGGCTTTTTGAGAATGCCCAGGCTGATTGTAAGCCCCCTCTATTAAGTGACCAGGAAGAACGATTTTAGATGGGGCCATGAGCAACGACAAGCCTTTGAACAAATCAAACGGGAAACTGTTCAGGCAGGACAAGATGATAAAAATGTGCTCTACACCACAGCTGGGGAGAATGGCCCTACCTGGAGCCTCTGGCAGAATACACCGGGGCAGACTTGAGGTCAACCCCTGGGGTTTTGGAGTCAGCAGTACAGAGCATTCAAACCCTGCTATACTCCAGCTGAAAAAGAGATATTGGCAGTATATGAAGGGGTTCGAGCTGCTTCGGAAGTGGTTGGTACTGAAGCACAGCTACTCTTGGCATCCCAACTGCTGGTGCTGCGCTGGATGTTCAAGGGGAGGGTCCCGGCTATGCATCGTGCAATGGATGCTTCGTAGAGTGAGTCACACTGATCACACAATAGACTTAAATAGGAAACCCCAGTAACCTCAGTATTTTGGAAGTGATCATGCACCAGCCAGAAGGTAAATATTTTGGAGTATCACCAGAAGAGAAGGTGACTCACGCTGAAGAGGCCCCGTTGTGTAATAAAGTGCCAGAAAATGAGAGACAATATGTCCTGCTCACTGATGGGTCCTGTCTCACTGTGGGAAAACAGCTGGATCAGGCTGCTAAGATTGAAGTAGTTCAGGTGGATCTGCACTGGCAACATAGAGATGAACTATTTACAGTTTGATGGGCCTATTACACCTCAGGTCACCTCAGGCATCAAGGAAGAGATGCAACATATAGGCAGGCTCATGACTGATGGTTGGATTTGACCGTGGACACTATTGCACAGGTTATCCATGAATGTGAGACATGTGCTTTAATCATGCAAGCCAGGCAGTTAAAGCCTCTGTGGTATGGAGGACGGTGGCTGAAATATAAATATGGTGAGGCCTGGCAGATTGATTATATCACGCTCCCATTAACCCACCAAGGCAAGTGCCATGTGCTCACAATAGGGGAAGCAGCCACCTGATGGCTGTAAACATACCCTGTGCCCCGTACCACTGACCGGAATGCTATCCTGGGCCTTGAAAAGCAAGTCTTATGGTGGCATGGCATCCCAGAGAGAACCGAGTCAGACAACAGGATTCATTTCCGAAACAGCCTCATAGACACCTAGGCCAAAGAGTATTCCTCTCATGCACCAGCCTCATGGAAAATTGAACAACACGATGCACTGTTAAAGACTACACTGAGAGCAATGGCTGGTGGGACCTTTAAACATTGGGATACACATTTAGCAAAGGCTGCCTGATTAGTTAACAGCAGGGGATCTATCATTCAAGCTGGCCTTGCCCAATCAAAACTTCCACATACTGTAGACAGGGATAAAGTCCCCACAGGAAGAACATGTTAGGACAGTCTGGGTTATTCCTGCCTCAGGCAAAGGCAAACCCATCCGTGGGATTGCTTTTGCTCAAGGACCTGGGTGCACTTAGTAGGTGATGCAGAAGGATGGAGAATTCCAATGTGTACCTCAAGGGGGTTTGAGTTTGGGTGAGAACAGTCATTTAATTAAATTGTATTATGTCAATTGCTGTATAAGCCTGTCACTGTATGTCATCACTATTTGTTGCATGCTATATCTATAGTACTACAGTAAGAATCACCCAGATTAACGAAGAATGAATTTGATGAAACCAAGTGAAGTGCAGTGGTGATGGAACCAGAACTGAGTGCAGCACATAACAATCCAACACTACACACCACTCCCCCGCAGTGCCCAGCATCACCCGCCGGCTGCACCGCACCAAAGCCCGATCCTGCTCTGCAGACTGAGTGGGATCCACACCACTTCTCCTGCCCTGAAAGACTGTTATGGAAAATGGAGCCTGAAGTCCTGGGCTAAATGAACTCAACAGGTATTTTTAGGGAGATGGCCCATAGACTAAGGGAATGATATCTGTGTGTATATATATGAAGACAGGAAGAGTGGCGGTGTTTAATTGCAAAGTACTGGAAAGTGTCGGACCTGAGCATGATGCAGATGGTACAGAATAATGGGTGTATGCTGTCCTGGTTTTGGGGGGGATAGAGCTAATTTTCAACTAGCAGCTGATACAGTGCTGTGTTTTGGATTTAGGACAAGAACAATGTTGATAACGCACTAATGTTTTTAGTTGTTGCTAAGCTGTCAAAGACTTTTTCAGGTTTCCACAGAAGCCGAGAGGAAGCATAGACAGGACAGGTGACCCAAGCTGGCAACAGGAATATTCCATACCATAGACGTCATGGTCAGCATATACATGGCAGTTGGCTGGGGGCCAGGGATCAGGCATCACTGCTCGGGGACAGGCTGGGCATCAATCAGTGGGTGGCGAGCTGCTACACTGTACCTCACTAGTTTTGTATATTTTTTTATTATTATTAATATAATTTTCCTTTGTTAGCCTATTAAACTGTCTTTATCTCTACCCAAGAGTTCTACCTTTTTTTCTCCCTAATTCTCCTCCCATCCCACCAGAGGAGGGTGGAGGAGTGAGCTGTGTGGTGTTTAATTACCAGCTGGAGTTAAACCACAAAATATGCTCATAAACAGAATTTTCAAGTATGGAATATTTCTACTGACCTAAGTGAAGTTAACGATGGCATGATTTTAGCTCAGATTCACCAATTTTTATGCTGTGTCTTCTCAACACATATTTCTTCAGTTTCAGAACTGAATCTGTTTCAGAATTCATTTCAGTTTTGAGATTTGGGGATGTATAGTCATTATTTGTTCTTAATTACAATTTTAATTAAATTTTTTCAAGTCCCAGCCACCAACACTTACCAAATGCAGCTTACTTGCAGTAGATTCTGTTCCTACCCATTTGTTTTGATGCATGTTCTATTACCCTTTTAATTTCTTATGGTCCAAGATATCATTTAGGCCTTTTATTGTTACAATCTTCTGTTCTTGTTGATCTTACTCGTGAAGCTCTTAGATCTCAAATAATTTGAAGACTGGGAGAAAATAAGGGGCAAATGTAGCTACTAATCTTTTACACAGTAGGATATATCTTATTATGAGTCTCAGATAAAGTTCTAACCTACTAGATAACCTTACTATCTGAACACAAGGAAAAACAAGCTTTTGCGAGAAGACTTAATGCCCACAATGGACAAATTTATACTGATTTCAGGGAAAGCCTGACAAATCAATAAAGGCTTTGAGTCTTTATATAGAGTATGCTACAGTAGTACCCTGTTCTTCAGAAAAATATGTTCTGTTTTTGTCAGTCTTCATTCATTGTCTGTCTTCATTCAAATATGTTCTTAAGAAGTTCTGTATTAATTAGTTTTGTACTTAGTAAACACCTGGTGAACTTAAAATAGCTATTAGTTTACTAAAACTGGGACAGGGAGAGGGGAAATAAAACTAACAACTGCAAGTCTGTGTTAGATGTTTTTTCCAATCAGACGAACAGGGTTATGCAAAGATAATTTTCCTTTTGCTCAAACACATATTTATTCATAGACACATACATTATATATATTTGGAGGGGAAAGGAATATTTCTACAACTGTCGCAAAATCAGTTTTCTACTGGCATAGAGTCAGAAAATCTCAACGTGAAACAATAAGAAAACTCACAAGTGAGGAACTGTAACCTGGAAAAGGGTTGGTTTGGGGTTTTTTTTTGTCTTTTTTTTTTTCTAATGTTAAAACATGAGATTGGAGTACTAAGTCTGACTATTTTGTGGGGTCAACAGCAACACGAGCCTCTCTACTTCGGTTTCCATATGAGTAAAATTAATATCCTCCATTTTAACTTTGAACTGCCAAAGATCTGCCCAAACAATATCAGAGAGTCATTGTACATATATCATAACTGTTTAAGAGTACACAAGTCAAGGAAAAACAGTTAGCTCCTGTTACTTAGGAAAACACAAAAATCTTCATAAAGTTTCTTGCTTTTTTTTGCATGCCTGAAAACATAATGCATCATGTTAGCCTTCAAAGATTTCTGGCACTATTTCCTACAGTATTTTTATCCTAGAAATAAGAACACACATTAATTTGTGAGTTTAGTGCTAGTCACACAAGAGATATCACTACGTACTTCTAATAGAATTCTTGAGTACCTACCTTCCCACAGAACAAAGTGCTTTACATGTGTAACTTGGTTTTCTGCTCAAGTTTTCAAGGTCATATAGTACAATAACACCATCTGATCCACCGGATAACATGCTGAAAGTGTTAATAAATCACAAAAGTTACAACATGCATCTCAACATGCTCAATATAATTGAGTGTTCAGCAAGTAAATAAATCCATAGTACCAAAACACAGGTTCTCATATGCATTTTTAGCAACTAAAGTATATACTTACTATCTTCCCTCAACAGGCTCAATATCAAGGGTGTTGATACCACTTCCATGTATTCTTTCCACATCTCTGTCTTTATTTAATTCCAAACTTAGAACCCTTAAAACAATCACAAAAAAAAAAAAGAAAAAAAGAAAATCAGAGATATGAAGAACAAGAACAACAGAATTGTAGAATGCTACCATGTAGCTCCGAATAGCTCAAACCATAGTTTTGCACTTCCTCAATGCCTTTAACCTATCCCCATTATTGTTTGCAAAACTAGACTTGCAGACATGATACAGGGCTGGAAATAAGTCCTGTGAAATTGGCAGAAAAAATATTTTATTTTTTATGGTGTTTCGAAGGTAAGAGAGAAATAAACACGTAAAACGTGCTCAAAGAAATAGCAAAACTGTATTTGAGGTCAATGTATGAAACAAAACCCGGATTGTAATTTGAAAAAATTGAGCAGAAGAAACATCAAGAAGCATTTGTTGTAGTTGTAACAAATATTAGTTACTTTGTAGCATCCTTCCAAGCGTCACCCTACTTACTTGGAACTAGGGACACCTAGTGGACAAATTAATTTAGTTGAACAAATTACAGCATTTCCTTTTAACGAAACAATGTTCCTATGTTACATTTTCTGTAACATTAAATAAAAACTATGCTAGCCACATGATGAAGCTTCCGAGGCAAACTTTTCTGAGCTGCAATTGTACTACTTAGTAGCAGCCTGTATCCTTAAATATGCTAATATTACATAGTAAAAAAAAATAAAAAATAAAAAAAATTCTGCTTCCTTAAGCCATACTACCTGATATAAAATTAGCCTTATAAGACGATCAGAGCTTCCTACAGCACTATTTTGTAAAAACCACTGTAAATAAGTTGATAACTGAAAAGCTGTAAGGCAGCGTGCACCTATTCAGCTGGTACCTGAGTGGCAGAAACCTTGATGTGAGCTTAGGCTGTCACAGGCAGACCTCGTCTGTAGGCATGCTTCAAAAGCGGCAAGTCATTTAAGCTCTTTCAAAAGACATGAAAGATAATTATGCAAGAATTCAACTAGAATAAGTATTTTTGACACATACAAGATACCCAGTTTACCACTTCTGAGCTTGAGATTGAGTATTAGTGAAGCAATAAATGCCCCTATAGAAGTGCTTTATAATATACTTGTAATACTTTAAAATGTAGTTATAAACACAATCTACTGAAGACTATAGATTATTTATTAAAGTCAAAATTAAAATGTTGAGGAAGGGAAATGTTAGGTAGACAGTTGTCCAAGTAACATAAATTCTGCCCACTGTGCTTCCATTCTGAATGCTACACGAGTGCTGAGGCACAGAAAGGATATAATTGCATTGCCAAAATACATACAGAAAGGAGATACCTGAGTTACCAAAATTCTTTTCAATTTCATACAGACTCTTTTTACAATAGCACAGCACCAAAAGCTGTAAGTCACCAACACTAACTCTTCCTGCTGACGGAGTTGTGCAAGCAGACGAACTGAGGCGGGCTTTATTGGATTTATCTTGAAAAACAGCTACAAAACCCATTATCTGAAAATGAACAAGTATTATCACACCGTGACCCTTAGCAGGAGTATTAATGAGCCTCTCTTATGCAGTCACTACTTTCCACAAAAGCTGTTGGGATCCCGACAAAACCCCCGCGTCCCGTTCTTCTGCCACCCGCCAGCAGGCCAGCGGCGGGAAGCGGGCGGAGGGAGGGACGCGGGCGCAGTAGCATCCCGTAAATCTCGTTTTCTTCCCAAGGCAGAGCGCAGCCGCACGCAAATGGCTGAAACCGCTAAGACGGGGAGGGCAGCTCATTGCCCCGTGCCCGCTCAAGCCTCCCAAAACTCAGCCCACCCCCGGGACGCCAATCCACGCACGTAAAGAACACCCCCCGCCGCGGGAGCCCCCAGGCCAGGCACAGCAGACAGGCCGGAGCCTCTGCCGCGGCACCCAGACCGGCCCCGCCGGCTCCGGGCTCCTCCGCTCCGGCTCCCCGCAGCACACAGAGGGGCAGCGGCCGGGCAGCACTCCGCGGTCTGGGCCGGAGCGGGCCTCACCTCAGGCCGGCCCCGCTGGGGGCGGGCGAGGGCTCCCGGGCAGGAGAGAGTCAGGCGCTGCCGCTGCCGCCGCCGCGCCGGCCTGAGACGGCTGCTCCAGGGCCTCCCCCGCCCGCAGCTCCGCCCCAGCCCCGGCTCCCCTCCGGTCCCCGCTACCTGCGGGTGGACTCGGCCCGGCGCAGCCGCACTGGATCGTCGAGCCCGGCCTGACGGGCCGAAATGAACCCCAACATGACAGGGCCGCGAAGCCACTCGACACCGCTCCGCCATCTTGGGCCAGAGGTGCCCGGGATTGGCTCGGCTCAGGCCGGCCTCCACCAATGGCGAGCGGCGTTGCTGGCAGGCGCGCCGCCGTTTGGGGCGGGGAGGGCAGGTGTGGTGGCGTCGGGGTGCGTCGGTTGGCGGCGACCTTGGCCGTAGCGGTCCCGCGTTACCGGGATGGGCCGGCCCTGGCAGGCGCTGCGCGCCCTGCGCCTGCGGCTCCTCGGGCCTGACAAGGAGCTGGTGGGCACCGACCAGTTCGGCAACAAGTACTACCGGGTGCCCAAGCATGAGACCCGCGCAGGTAGGCACCGGGACGAGGGGCGGCCTGGCGGGGCCGAGGGCTGAAGTCGAGCCCCCGGCGGTGAGCACCGAGCCCTCGGCGTGGGTCCTGCCTGGCGGGTGACCGCGCTGGGAGCCGGGACGGTTCGGCTGCTGCTGCCCCGTTGCGGAAAAAGAGCGACTTCTGGGTGGAGGAAGGGGCTCAGGCGCTGAGGGGACGGAGGGTGGCCCGTTCTGCGCGGCTGCCCCGGGAAAATACGCTCGGATTCTCCTTAGGCTGATGTTCTAATGGAAGAAAAAGACCTAAAGCCAGTCATCAAAAGGCTTTAGAGCGTAGCTGTCACCCTGTGGTGGGTAGGTAAGCAGCAATAAAGAAATTGACTCTTCTTGATAATTCAGAGCACTAATGTATATGATTTTAAACGAATTTTTGTAGGTATGTTCATTGCGCTCCTGAGGAAAAAAGCAGTTTTCTCCATTTCTGCCTGCGTTCCAAGAGCCTGGATGCTCTTACAGTGTGTCCTCACATCATTCTCTACAGATGCTACGATTACACCATGCAGCTACGTATAATTTTTTTAAAGGCAACTTCCCTGAAGGTGTCTAGGTGCACATGCTACAATATTTTGCATTCCTATTTCCTCTCCCTGCACAGGTTTGTTTGCCTGCTTGCAGTACTCCACGTGTTTTGTATCAACTAGAGCATCCCCCAGGCAGTGCAGACTTCCTGCTTGGTATTCTTCAGAGTACAAGGAGAAACAGTCTGAGACTGTGCAGTCACTTTAGTCAGTGACTCCCTTTTAGGAAGGGAGGGAAGGGTTACATACCTTCCCGTCAGAAACATGTAGTAGCTTCTGGAGTTATTTTGCCTTTAGAGTGGTTCCCCTGACTTGCTTTGCTCCTTAACTTTATGATCAACTGATAGTGACTTAAAGCAGGTCTGCTCAAAGAAGTGTTTGGGAAGAAGATGTGAACATGCTGTTGTCAGCAGTGTGTTCTTCCTCTGGGTTAATATGGCAGTCTAGCACTTCCAGGCTTTCTGCATCTTCCTTTCAGCTTTTCCTCTTCTCACTGTTGATTTGGTGACTTTGAGGGGTGTACAAAAAGCTGGGTCTTTTAGCATACAGGAAACAGTAAAAACTACAGTCAGATTTCTTGTGTGTGATTGCTGCAGTCTCAGTCCTTATTCACCAGTAAAAATGACTTGTTTTATTGGAAATACTAGCAGTCTTTTTCTTGATTATTTGAATTTATGCAGGCATGCCTTTCACAGTGAAAGCCCTCTGCCGAAAATTTACAGCTGATCTCTACATTTAGAATTTAATTATACAGTAGTTATAGGGCCAGTAAGAGGGCGGGGGAGGTGGAACATAACTGTTGAACATAGCAGGAGCACAGTATAAGAGGCTTTTAAAGTTAGTAGTGAATTAAAATAGTTATATATAAGAACATATTGTTGTAGCCTTTATGTTTCCCCATTATTTTTTTTTCAGATGAACTGTAGGAATAGAGTATGACACTTCAGAGGTGAAGTTGCACTGTTTTGAGCAGTGAGAGCTGGCTTTTAAATGCTCTGCAGTTGCAGCTCTGTCTGAAGTCAGTGAGAAAAACACTTCTGTAAACCTTAAGGCTCTTGCACACATAGCCTGTTTTAGTGATACAGAGGACACAGTGCAGGTCTACTGAGTTATTGATATGCCGCTGTTACTGTATTTTCCTCTCTCATTTTTCTACTTGTCTTGCTTTCTTTGTCTTGATACATTGAAAATTCTGCACTGTCAGCTTGCATTGATGCAATATTTTACTGCCAGTAAAAGGGAGAGATCTTCTCTTATCCATATTTTCTTTCTCACTTCCGCTAACTTTTCACTGTCATTTATTTTCTTATAGAAAACTTTAATAGAAAAGTGAATTAAAATTACTTGATAAAGAATAAATTGCAAGCTAGAACTGGCACAGAAGTGGGAATGAAGAAGGTGAGATATTAGATAGCATAAGATTATACAAGATGCCTTCAAACAAAGTGGAGAGCTAGAACTTTTACAGAGTCTGTAATACCACACCAAGAAGAAATGGATGGTGAAACTTTTTCATTACTGTCTTCGAACTTTCCTTTTTATTCTGTTGATTTGTTCTGTGTTATGTTAATTGATGGAATTTACTGTTACAATCGGACACCCTTGACCATGAGATGTGAGACTGTAACAGTCATTAAGGAGGGAGGGGAAATAAATAGAATGAAAACATCTTACTTGAAGAAAATGGGCTACAATAAATTCAGAAAACAGACAGGAGACATCCTGTGAAAGTCTAAGAAGAATAAGTGAAAAGCTGTGTGGGACAACTCATGTTTCTACCTTCTTCAACTGTTAAAAGTACAAGTATAAATTACCCTAATATGGGTGAAGGCTAAGAAGTATAGCAGTCATGAAATCATGAGTTTTCAGTGACCTCAAAAGACAAAACACCTCCATGAATCAGGTTAACTGGCTTGGGTGCTGGAAAAATAGAAGAATACGTACTATCTCCAAAGTATATTCAAAAGGTAGTGAGTAAAACCATGTGAAATTGTTGGTTTGACAAGATAGTTCTAATGAAAATTGTTTTCTGAGTGGACAATACTTCGATGTTTTTTAGGCCTTTTTGTGTGCAAAATTTAAGACTGTGGGTTATGAATTTGCTATGTGGGTCCATAGCAGGTTGGAAACTGTTCTTGGAGTATTCAGAAATGTTACCATGTCAGCTGGAATGGAGTATCCAGAGGGATCCACCAGCTGGCTGTCGAAGTTCAGAGCTGCTCAAAGTTTTTATTAGTGATTTGGATGAAGAAGAAGAAAGTATTTTTATTACATTCACAGGTCAAACTATGCAGGAGGAAGCTGGGAGTAGCTGTGAGCGTCTTATGGCAGGTCAGCTGTCATACGATTCAGCTGGGGGATCAGCTGGGATAAACCATGCCTATTTCTAAATGAAATACATATAACTTAGTGGTTAGAGGTTTCAGAGAATGTTGATCTACACAACTGACAAATTTTCTGTAGTGCAACATCTACTGTATTAGTACTGTTACAAATTTCATTTCTGTATTCTCTTAATTTGGATACCCATTTTCTCCCTCCATTTCCAATTTACAGATTTCCTTACAAAACAGACTTCCTCATGAGTGTTTATTATTGTTTTAATAGTCTTCCATGAACCTAGCCAGCCTTTTGCAGCCACCCCTTGTTACTTTGGGTTACTTGGACGTAGGAGGTTCTATATCTGTTAAATTTCACCACCCACTGGTGACTCATTTCCACTGTAATTTGTGCTTTTACTTTTGTGGATGGCAATCCTTGTGGTGTCAGCAGAGAAAAGATAACTAGGTTTGGTCTATTCCAGAGCATGGATGCATGCCAGTCCTCCCTCAGTTTTGTATTACCTTGTGGCTGAGGGTAAGTCAGTTAATTCTGTTGCTGGGGGAGTAATCACAGGTGGTTACACCCACTGCCTTGGGTGGTGGTAACTAACTTGCTCTCCCCTTCCAATATTTTTGAAGAGCATCCTGTCCTGGTCTCACATGGGCACAGAAGGGTCACACCAGGACTTGCAGGCTTTTAAAACTTGTGAAGAAATTAAAATGTATGGGATTGGGAAGGAAACTTATTTTAGTGTACAGAAACTAGAATGTAGACATGCAGAAAATTTCTGAAGCTCAGTTTTAAAGAAATTAGGAATTTAAAGGTGCTGAGGAAACAGTGCTCTCTTTTTAAGTTTTGGAGAGCATTGTTTGTTGCACATTAGGAAAATCTGCAGTACATACAGTTCATATCTTATCATGTGTCCTAGCCGTATAGGGACCAGCACAGGGTGGCAACATCACTGGAAAGAAAATGAATTGTTGAGGAGCCCTTGTAGAGGCACTTGGCTGTTGTGTACAGGTTCCACTGCAATGTCACTGCAGTGTGTTGCACCGTGCTTTGCTGTCCTCTGGGTCTGGGGAAGATTAAGTAGCTCTAGCACAGTGCCAAGCCTGGTGTGCTTTATCCCTTTGGACTGTACTTGAGCGAATAAGTTTATCAAGAAAGAGAGTGCAGAACAGACAACCGCTGCTTTCTCTTTCATGTCTTGGATATGGTAGGTCTGTCAGGACCAAGCTGGCATTTGTTTTGGACCAGCAGAGAGATCCCACCTTCAGCTAGAGATAAGAATGAATGGCATAGGTAGTATCTATGTCTTCTTGTGCTTGAAGTTAAAGCCAACTGACAACTTTCTCTTGGCCTGCCCTGGTCCTTTGCAGGGGTTTAGAACAGAAATACATGGAGCCTATGATGTAAAGAATTTGTGTTTACTTACTTTCAGTTGTAAATTGCTCTCTCCTGCAGTCAATCCAGAGTCCAGGACACTCTTGGACCCTGGGGGCTTTGTCTACATTAGTAAGGAGTAGTATGAGCAGATCAGTGGATCCAAGTGGTTGTTGTTGAGTTACTTCACATCTCCATTGCATGTGATTCAGAGTTTACTTCAGATTAAATTTAGTCAATATCCCAGGACTGAACATCTGCAATACATCTAGTTTGAAGACCTCAAAAAGGTAAAAAAAGTGTTAGGTATGTGCTGCAGGTGTGGCTTTCACATTGCTTTGGCACCTGATATTCTGATAATTTTTGAAATGTTCTGTAAGTGAGGATTTTTTCTTAAGAAAAAAAAAAAAGGAAAAGGCAAGTTGTGCACACAGAAACTACTTTGAGATCCAAATCAGCATGTGGTAAATTGAAGCTACACGGGATTCACTACAAAATCACACTTGCTTTGAATGAAGTCGCTACTGTATATGTAGTCTCACAAATATCCTAAACTCTGGGATGTCCAGGTCAAACTCAAGGTGTAGCAACTGTACACTGAGACCATCTTTACCTGTTTGTAGTCACTGGAAAGTTATCTTGCATTCCTGATTTTGAGTGTCTGAATAATTGGGTTATTAGAAGAAGAGCCAACAACTTCAATGTGTTCCATTGTGATGCAGTGAATCGTGGAGATTTAAGCAGTGGTGTCAGCTGTGCAAAGGTGCTGAGTTTAACAGGTGTTTTGCCTTATTTTAAAAAGGTCTAATGAGGCAAAAAGAGCTTGAAAGTTATCATCGTTCTCCTGGGTGAATACAGAAAGGGTTGCCAGTTTGGCGAGGAAGGGAAGGAAAATTTAAAACTGAAGTATTTGAGTCTGGTTGTGTTAATTCTCTTGAAAGAGAGAAAGTGAACATTGAATGTCCCTAGACTGCAAGAATAAGAAGTTAGTAGAGTCAGTAAAGAAAGCAATTGCTAGAAATAGAAAAGGAGTGAAACAAGAATGTCAGTACAGAGTGGAAAGACCCTGAAAACCAAACTGTTCTGCCCACAGGAATACAAAAGAATTCAGAATTAGAGTAGCTAATTTTCTGAAAACATGGAACTTCAGACACGGTGGGACTGGGGGGTACATTTTTTAATGTTTATCAGAGGTGGGAAGATACTATCATCTTCACAGTTGAGTCAAACCTTTAGCACTACGGTAAGGTAGGCTCATTTGGAAGAAGAGATGACTGTATTTAATGACATTTTGCAAGTGGTATTTTTTTTACAAGATTACCTTAAAGTGATGACAGTGATTAAATAGTACAACTGTACCATGCTTGTCATGAGAGGAACATCCAGCATAACTCATTAACTCTGAGATGACTCTTCAGTTGCCAGTCCTGAAACTGGATGCGATAGCAGATGAGAACAGACAGTTGGGTAGTGGTGATTGATGACTCATTTCAGTATCTCAGACAAGTATTTCACTAAACAGACTAGATTTATCAATGTAATGCATTTATTTTTCTTATTATATAACGTACTGTCAAGGCATTGCCATAGCTTTGCTACATGATGAATTACTTATGCTGCAGAACATGGAGTGATACTTAAAATGTTCATATTTTTTTAATTACAAAACAAATTCCTCATACAGTTTCTACATTTATTAAAGCCAAATATATCTTACAGGAAATAGGTTATTCCATTTTCCATTGAAAGTAATTTATAAAGACTCTTAATAACCAATTCATTAAAAAATACATGAAGATAAGAGGCATTAAATATTTAAGGTCTAGCATGTGTTTTTCATCTTTTCTAAAGGCTGATTAATGAACAGCTTATATTTAAACTTTTTCAATATCTTCATTTGTACTCTCATTTATTATAATGATTAAGAGTTAAAATGAGTGCTCTGTGAAATACCAGCATATGCAAGTTTTTATAAGAATAGTAGATCAGCAATGAGAGGGTAGTTTCTTTAAAAGATTATGTATCGGTGCTAAAAACATGGCTCAAGTTTTAAGGTTCCCTTGGGGAAACAGCAGACTCAGGTTTAACTTGATTTGGAGCTGCAGTTTACCAGGAGCATCTGGAAAAAGCCTCAAGCATTCTGTATTCCGTAGGTTTTTATATGTTACATAAACTCGGCATTAGAGGCGTATGTGACCTGAATCTGTGATGATACAAGCTTTAAGAAAGAAACTGTCAAGCTAAACATGTTTCTCAGTCCTCTGTGATTGTTTTTGTTGCTGCTTGTTTTCTGTTTTAGAGAGTGGCCTGTTGCCTTCCTCTGCATCAGAAGTGTAAAGCAGAATTTCTACTTTTCTTCAAAATGTGCTATAAAATAAAATTTTATATTGAAGACTAGACTGGAACATTGCTGTAATGTTTTATAATGAATAGGATAGAGTGGAAGGAACAGCATCTTCTCTTCAAAGCGTATCTTTTGAGGTTAGAGTTACAATTTTCTTTTGACTCTGAATTTTACCTTTCTCCCTAACAGAAATGAAGTTAGTGGTTCTAAGGAAGAGGCAGAAGCTGATTCTGATTGTATGAAGCATTTGTAAACTGACTATCAGCTGCTGCAGATAATTGTACAGAATATTGCAGAACACTTAAAAAAGTTTTGCAAGCTAGTTCTTCAAGTGTTGGTGGAAAGCTATTAAACTTATTTTAGTTTTACATGTTTAATGTGAAGATACTAAGGAAACACAGAATTTGAATTTTGATTAATGAATACAAAACCAAATGTCAAAAGACTTAATAATTTTGGATACAGAAATAAATGTATTTGAGAAAGTCGGGTTTTTTTCCACAGAATTTTTATTCAGATGCATCGTCCCACACCCAGTAGTAGGTGGCAGTTATGGGATTGTCCAGATGGTGGCAAGGTTGTTTCAGAAACAGCACAGTGTCAGCTCGCTGGATATTCCTTTCGGGTGAGACTACGCAACAGAGAAACCTAGCTCTAAAATAGTTGTGTGTATGTATGTTTGTACAGAAATAAAACTTGTATTGCAGGCTGCTGCCTTCTAGGACAGTAATTCTGGTATGTCAAAATAGCTTTTCAGTCTGTATGATACATTACGCAGCAAAGTAATTACACTGTGAAGAGCTCACTGCAGATTATAAAAGCATTAATATTTGAAAAACAGTGTTTGGGTGCAGCGATATGGTTTTCCTTCAGCTGCCAGAAGTGATCTGGCAACAGGCATGGTATGTTAATCTCACTGACTTGAAAACCAGGAATAGCAATAAGTAGTCATACGGACAGGCAGCATGTTATCTCTTGCTATGGCCAGATTTGGTCCTCAGTGTGTGTATTGATGTTAAACTGAGATGCTTGTCTTACTGAATTTTGCCTGCTAGTATTGAGTTTCATATGCTGTACATTTGTTACTTTTAGTTGTTTTGGGTTTGGTTTGAGAGCATGTTTTGATTCTTTCAGTAGAGTTGTGTGGGGAAATGATGGTTTGGGTTTGGTTTTTTTGAGGTGTGTTTGATGACCAAGAAAGAAAATGTATTTTTAATTTCCTTGTGTTAATAGCGGTCTTCTACTGTATATAGGAAAAGAAACAGGACAGTACTGGATAGATATGTGTTTTTAATAGATGGAAAAACCTTAGCTGATTTTATTAGTCATGCTGATTTAAACAGCTGCCACTGGCAGGGTTAGGAATAACAGCCCTATTGGTGGTTGTTACAAACATGTTTCATTAGGCGTATCTTTTCGATGAGTTAAAATAACTATAGGGTACATGTGCTGCCTTGATGAAGTTGCTTGCATTTTGTTTTTCCTACCTGTATATTAAAAAGTGATTCGACTCACCCCTACATCATTCCATTATAAGTTAGCACAAATGAGCCTGTTGTGGGTTTGCAGTGGCAGAGGGAGGACAAGTTCTGGTATAAATAGAGCTTTGTTTCTTTCCTGTGAAACTGTCAATCATCTTGCCCCCATATTTCATTCCTTGGAACATGATCACTAGAGCTCTGAGTGTGTTGTAAACATGATCATTATCAATCGGGGTTGTTGGCATGTCATCATACCTACTTTATGGTTAAATTCTATTGCTTTTAGTTTCATTGTCCTGAAATGCAAGGAGAATTCAACTTATTTTTCTGGATCCAAAGGAGGAAAAAAATGGATCATTAAGATGTGTAAGAACAAGTAACGTACTCGGTATAAAGCTTTAGAGTGTGAAATTGTATTGGCAAACTAAAACCAGGTTTACCATAGAAGAGACTTGAAGTGTATCTGTAGCTGGTACAGGAAACATTTTTCTAATATGTCTGTAAAATTAATTTCAGCTCATTATTTATATGACTTTGGGTTGACAAGACTGTAAATACTGTCTCAATGCTTTGTTAATTGTGATTGTCATTTAAAAATTTTTGATGTCCACTTCTGCTGGTACCTTGTTTGGTATATTTTTTTTTTAGAAAATGTTTATTACTGTAAAATAAGACTAGAAAGAAAATGAGAGCAAACATTTAAATAAAAGTGGTGGGGCTACATTATTATTGTAGAAAAGAAGATAGAATAGAAGGATAAAGAGCTGAACAAAAGAGTGCAGTTGAGAAACTAGAGTAAAAGAGAGGTTAAATATAAGGAGCTGAGGAAGGTTGGCATGCTACCCTGTGGGCCACTGTAACCTTTTCACTTTCTCCTGAAGAATAAAGAAGGCAGTAAGGAATTAGGTTTTTCTGCTCTGTACAATAAGTTTTCTTGTGTTCTTTATAGATCTTTAAAATACCAAATAAAGTTTCTGTCATAAGAGGCTTGATCATTTTAAGGTCAGATTTGCAGAGATAAGAATTGCTTTGCTTTGAGGAGAGGGAAGAATCTGTTTCATGCTCTGCCTTTGGGTACAGGAGTTGCACAGAAAGGAGGAACACCTGAAAATGAGTGTGATATGTTTAGGGAATGGAAGTGATGAAATAGGGAGGTAAGATCTTCATTTCTAGGTGTCCTTTGTTTATGGCCACATGCATGTGAAATGCAGTGTGTTATCATCTAGGTGATCTGGAGGCACAATCAAGGGGAACTGCAGTCAGTGTGAAATTTGCTTCTGACGAGGAGAGGTCAAAGAAGGGGTGGATTCTGGCACATTTCTGCAGGTCAGTGCAATAGGAATTGAAAGTGTCACAAGCTTTGGAATTCATGAAGATGTTTTGTACCTGTAAGAGAGATATCGGACTCAGGGGTGAGGGAAAGTTGGTCCACAAAACTGCAACCAGAAAAGTAGAATGGAAAGCACTATGCAGCAGGACGTCCTCTGCAAAGCCTGAGCTGGAAAATGGGCAGCTCCTGGGTCTGACCTAGGTAGGTAATAGTATGAAATAGAAATATTCCAGAATAGAAAACTGGAGCCAGGATCCCTTGTGAACCTGAAGTGAGGTTGACTCAGTTGATTCATGTAAGTTTGCTGTTGCTGAAAGGGAGACAGCTTGTTCTTTCTTTACCTTCTCTCCCTCAAGCTGGCAGTAGCACTCATGAGTGCTGTGCCAGTTTAACTCAACACAGTAGAAAAAGTTGAGCAAGAGGTCTCATGAGCTATGGAGCTGGGACATAGGAGGAAGGTGGAACCTTTGAGATAAAAGAGGTGGGAGGTGGGTGACTCTGGGTGGGGGAGTCTAGGAGACTCCCCAGGGGAACACATCCCTTCTTATGTAGCTTAGTCTTCAGTGTTTTTCTAGGATTACCTATGAGGTTCTGATTTTTGTTTTGTGTTAGAACAAAACATGGGGGTTTTTTCTGTGAAAAAGAAATGGTAATATTTGCTGAAATTAGAAGATTAGTGGGATTTGTTGTTATGATCACAGGTTTTTGGCAGGTATATGAAACACTTTTCCAGTCCTGGAAGAAGCCATTTAACCCTGTCACCAGAAAAGAAGGTTGCCAAATTGAGGATTTTCACAGACTTTATATATATATATATATTATATTATATAATAATCCTTTATTATAGGAATCTTTATAGAAAGCTTCTGAGGAGCTCCTTGTCCATGCCAGGCCATGACTTTCCTCTGAGAGGGGGAAGGAGGTACAAAGGTCTGCTCTCTTTGGGGGTCATATTAGTTTTTAAACTTTTACAACAGCCAGAGTATTCCTAAGTGTGATTAACTCTGTTGCTCTGTCCTCTGAAACAGGAATACAGACTGATTCGCAAAGAAGAGATTAATTGTCTGGTTTTTGCTGTTCCACAGTGCAACAAGACAGTTCAGTACAGTCCATAACTCTGACCTAGTCTCTTCCATGTCATTTGGTTGTTCACAGCTTCCCCTAAGTAAAAGAAACGTGGCTATTCCAAAGCACAGTTAGAACCCTTGGATGCCAAACCACAATAGCCTACCAAAATAGTCTCAATGTACCAGAAAACCAGCAAGAAATGTGTTAGTTGTGTAAGTCCCATAGTTGCCAGCTAGTTGTATATTTGGTTTGCTTTAATCACATTGAGGGACCTAACGAGCAGAGAGTTGAAGTAAGGGACAAACATGGGGAACCCAAGCACCTTGGAGCCAGTTACTGTCATGTACAAAAGAAAGAGAGCTTCAGCCACTAACACATCTCTACCTCTCTCCTGAGTGACAGCTGTGCACTGGCTGGCTATGTGATTTTTACGAATTTTGACTCTGTATGTCTCTGAGCTTGTAATAAGCTTATGTGCGGTAACCTTTTGTATGAAGCGTAGTCATCAAAATATCTTACAGTAATGCATTTGTAAATCATTAAAGTACATAAGACATCAGGGCTTTTAATACAAATTACTGTCTCATGACCCAAAAAAGACTGCATTGAGTTTAATCACATGGTTGCATAGCTATAAATATTCGATTGCCATGGGAGAGAGTCACCTTATCACAGTCAGTGTAGTTCTGGGGGAGGGACAGAGAAGGGGCAAACACCCATGTTGTACTCCCCAAGGGAAGATGGATATGTCTGAGATACTGTTGGGCTGGATGTCTGCATCTAAAAGATGAGTTCTCCTGCGTAGGGGAGGGAGTTAATAGGGACAGTAGAATCTGTTGCGTCAGTAAATGGTTACAGGAGTGGTGCCACAGCCAGGGGTTTGGCTGCTTAGACAATGGGACTTGCTTTGAGAATAAAGGTCTGCTGGGGACTGATGCTGTCCGTCTGTTAGAGAAAGGGAAGAGCATCTTTGGTCAGAGGCTTGCCAAGCGTGTGAGGAGAGCTTTAAACTAAAGTTGCTGGGAGACGGGAACCTCAATCCGTCCCACTCCTACCAGTATGATGCCAGTGCCAGCAATAGATGCCCAGAGCCTGGAGAAGGATCACAGTTCAGCGGGAGAGCACCTGGAGTGCAGCACAAAGGAATTCCGGCCACTCCAGCCAGTAAGTGAGCTTCATTGGGGGCCCAACTTAAATGCCTCTATGCAAACGCATGTAGCATGGGGAATAAGCAAGAGGCGTCAAGAGACATGTACGCGCCTGCAGGGCTGTGATCTTACTGGCATCATGGAGAGGTGGTGGGATGGCTCCTATGACTGGAGTGTTAGAATGGAAGGATACAGGCTCTTTAGGAAGGACAGGCAGGGGACACCAGGAGGGGTGTCACCCTCTTATGTCAATGACTGGCTGGAGTCCATGGAGCTCTGCATGGCAATGAAGCTGCCGGAGAGCTGATGGGTCAGGATTAAAGGGAGGGCATGGGCAGGTGATGTTACAGTTGAGGTCTGCTACAGGCCGCCTGGCCAGGAAGACCAAGTGGATGAGGCCCTCTATAGACTGACAGGAGCAGCCTCATGTTCACAGGCCCTGGTTCTCATGGAGGACTTCAGCCACCCAGATTCCTGTTAGAGGGAGAATACAGAAGGGCATAAGCAATCCAGGAGGTTCCTGGAATGTGTTAGTGGTAACTGCCTTCTCCAAGTGACAGAGGAGCCAATAAGGAGAGGTGCCATGCTGGACTTTATTCTCACCAACAAGGAGAGAGGGCTGGTGGAGAATATATTTAATTATTCTCTTTTTTTATGTTATCTTTTTATTATTATCTTTTTAATATTATCATTTTTTTATGTTTTTATAATGAACAATTCCTTAGAGTAGTTATAATTTTCTAAGCAACTGTAAGTCTCTCTCCCTTATTTTCTCTGCCTTGTCTTATGGGAAGGGAGACAGAGATTAAAAGAGATCATCTGTTGTTCGTCTATTGGCCAGCCCAGCCCCAGCCACAATAACAGCTTCGTTGCTACCCGTTAAAAGGGGATGTAATGAAATCCTGGTAAAGCTACATTACCTCTGGTAATCAAGACAAAAGAGTTGGTGATTAAAATACGACAACTTGCAGACTCTGGCCTCTTTTGAGCTGAAAGAGATTGTGTTCTCTTCCTCAAGTGTTCTTGGATCCCTGTAGATGCATTACCCTGGGTGCAGAGTTCATGAAGGAAATCTTTCCATAGTAGGAAGGTATGGCGTAATGTGAAGCAGGAATACAGCTACCTAAATGTAAACGGGGAATTAAGTGAAAATAAATTGTGTGAGCTAAAAGAGAAGGAAATGATAGTCTGTGATAGTTGCATGGTGGAAGCAAAAAGCAAATTTGATGCGATGCTTTGTTCTGTTCAGATGTATAAAGTGCAAATGCAGGCCCTCTTTATAGACTGGTGAGGGAACAAAATAAATTTTACCCACTTTTCTTTAACCACGTTTTTGTTTGATTTTCTTCTTTTGGCAAGCATGTCCTGAGACCAGGTACGGCTTCAGTGACTGGCTTTCTGGCTGGCTGGGTGAAATAGATGTATTCAACAGTCTAGGTAAAATATTGTTATGCATTACTTAATGCCAAAGTTGCAGCTACCAGGTCATGTGTTCTGCTTATTGATCAGGTGTGAATTTATATAGGCTGCTAAGTGGATTATAGGCATCTTTACTGTTACACTGACATTGTTGAGTGTAATGCAATAGGAGTGATTATTCCTAATCATTGGTTCTGGTGGCTACCATTACTGTATCTTTCTCCCTTCAAGCATTTAAAAAAAAAATTAGGAAATCTCAAATATTTAATTTCTTCCTTACTGCAGTTTCATTATCTGTAGAGACCTGTTTCTCCCATATTCTACCATATATATCTTAAAAAGAAGCATCTCTGCCTGAAACTGGAAAAATACAAAATTACATTAGGAGAAGGAAGAAGCTGGTTGTTGAGTGGTGAAATGTGCTTGTTTACATGCAGTTTTTTCAAATTATTGACCTAACAGTAGGAAAACTTCCGGCTGTAGAACTACTTAAAAAATTGCTGTACTGCTGGGCAAAGAGAAAGAGCCATCTCTCTTTCATGTTTCATGTTATCTTACTGGCTATTGCAGCACTACTTTTCTCATCCATGTAGTTTAAATATATTGGCAGGTATTACTCCTTTTATCTGTAACTGTATTATGCTTATGAGCCTCAAACCATTGCCTTGCATCTCTGAGTAGCTGCTTGGTCATTGAGACAGAACTATAGTCTTTATCTAAAGTGTTTAAAATTGATGCATAAAAAAAGACAGTCTAGATAAATATGGATAGTAATGATCATCCTCACTAGCAAAAATGTAACCCACCTGCAGCCTAACTGAAGTTTTTGTTTTATACTTCATGGCAAAATAGAAGATAAATGAAAGTTGTGGATACTCATGGAGTTCTTCTGGCTACCCAAGGAGGCAGAAAATAAATGTAGGTTGATACAACACCGTATATGATAGCAGTCCACCTGTCTTAGGCTATAGAAAGACAGAGGAGAAGGGAACAGTTTGCAGAGGAGTTTGAAAATAAAGTAGCTTGTAGCCAAAGTGAAAAATAGAGATCCTGTAGAAGGTCTAAAGACAGAATTGAAGTGCTCACAATAGCCTAGTTTCTGGCTAGGAAAGCAGTCTTTGCAGCAGAATTATAAATTTATGAGTAGGGTAGGATGCATATGCCAAGTCAAGAGAAAATGATGTCATAGTAATTGAGCCTGAATGACAGATATAGGAGTGTGGAAAATCAGGAAGGTTTTATTGAAAAAAACCTTCTGTCTCTCGTTGGAGAGAAATTCTGAATATAGAGACAAGAGAGCTCCAATTCCAAAACAACACCAGAAAGAAAGCAGAACAGTGATGATGTTCTTTATCATGATTGTGCAGAAGGAAGGAGAATAAGATCTGTTTTAGACATGCCAATTTTAATATAAAGATCAGGCATCTATTTGGATGTGTCAGGCAGGAGGAGGCAAATCTTGAAATTGTTACAAGAGAAGAATTTGGTTTTGTGCATGAGATGGGTGAACCGTGATAGTAAAGTCAAAACAACTATGGAGAGTGCTTATCAGTAATTTATATTGGAAACAGTAAGTGAAAGAGATTGACGTTAGGTTATGGCATCCTGTACTACAAATATTTGCCTGAAGGGTGTTTGTGTTGCAAAAGTTGCAGTATCTCCAGAGATGAACTACAGAAAGAGAAGAGGGAATCAAGGACAGACAGTGCCATGAGGCGGTAGGCTTGTAAATACCATAAGGTAATTACTAGTTACATATTTTGGAGAGCAGCTGTTAGAACAATTGCTGCAAGTCCTGTAGTGCACTGGAGCTTTCTAGCTCATCTTGCTTTTCAAATGCTGACACAACAGAAAACACTGGAAGCCAATGAAGTAGTGTTAAGAGAGAAAATTTGACTATAGCAGAATAGTTTATAGTGGAGTTTTTTTGAAAGCAGTATTGTTGACAGACTGTAGGGGAAGTGTCGTGAAGGCCCAAACAAGTATATGTTGGAAATAAGTTAAGAGGGGACAAAAACTTGCATCAAATCAGAGATTTTCCTCATAATGAATATAGTTAGAAAGAAATGGATTTAGAGAGACTGAAAAGTGAAAGAAACCACTTTTCAGTGGGAGCTTAAATGTTGGATGATGATTGCTATTTAGGATTCAATACATTTATAACTGTTCTTTGAAGCAATAAAACAATTTGGGGCGGGGGGGCGGAAAGAGAACAGAAATGTATATGCATTTGAGATTTAGGAGAGTCTTATCCTGCAGAGTTTTTTGATTGTTTTTTTTTTTCTCTACCAAGTATGGAACATGAATGTTTTTTCTCACATTAATGCACTGTGCATTAATGACTATTCTTTCTTCAACATTTAGTTTGAAGTACTGCATCAAATGTATAATGTGATATAACAATGTCTGTTTAATCTCTGCAGCACTCAATTAACTGTTTTTGCGATGGTGCACCTGCTTCTTAGAAGGGAGTAGCTTTCAGCTTAATTTGAATTATGTTTTAAGTACTGGTCCAGTTAACAAAAAATGAGAAATTCCATCTGTTCTGTTGTTGTGTAGAAGAATGTTTTATTTCTGAAGCACATTATTGTGTCTAAAATCGACAGCGTAATCTGGTTGGGTGTGTTTGTCTCACTTCCCCAGACATCTCTTGCTACAGTTTTGATTAAAAAGAAGTAATTCTGTACTTAAAACCAACCTGTCTCAAATAATGAGATTTTTTTTCTATCACTTCTGTGGCGCTGCAGTGGCCATGATACATAAGTTATGATATATATATATGCAGTATTTGCTAGATTTTCCACTTACTTCCCCCTCACACCCTCAAGCTGTGAAGAGTATAGCAACCACTGTGCTTAATTTTAGTAACAATTCACAAGTAGCAATAACATTTTACCCCTTTATGAATACCCTGCTCATCTGTAGCTGGCATGCTGCTAAATAGCTGCATGCACTCCTCTTTCTCAGGGTGTCTTCCCAAGGCGTGTTCCGTGTTTTGCCTTCTGTTGTGTTGAAGGAGATCACAGATGATGAAGCTGATGTTTCTGTGAATTTAGAAACTTTTGTGTTCTGAGATAAAAGTTTATAGTTTACTGGATATTACTTTGTTATTTATATTAATATAAAATATTTTAAAATTAAATATTAAAAATGTTAGATATTTTCTATTTATACAGAATATTGCCTTTTCAAAAGAAGTCCAAATTCGTTTCTGAAGAGGTACTGGCAGACTGGAACTTTTAGGTTACTATGGTTAAAGTTCACACAGTAGGTTAAATCTTAATATCACTGTTTAATATTTTTAAAGTGTTAGCACTTTAAAATGATGACCTTATCTTCAAATCTTATGTAATAGAAGACCTCATAACTGCTAGGTGAAATTGAAGGTGTTATAGGAAGTAATTTCTAGTGAAGAGTTGGTAGTCTGCATGAATAAGAAAGAAAATGCTTGGACTGACATTGGCATAATGAGGTTCTGATGCATTTTGGAAGTGAGGGGGTGGGGATACAGAGATTGCGACGTGTTTCTGTAACTTGCTGAGCTATTTCCACTGCTTTCTCTGAAATTCTGTGGGATGAAGTTCAAGAATGCATTGACTGTATTTGACATTGACACGAGGAGATATGTAGCTGTAGTCCAACTAGATGAACTAAACTGGGGAGAAGAAAGGGTACTAGGATGAAGAATGAGCTGAGTAAAAAATAACATTGCTAATTAGGAGAAGATAGCAGCATAAGGAAGTTGCCCAAAGTATAAAGAGAGACCTGGAGTTGGCTCAAAAGAAAAGATGTTATTGGGTGCATCTGAAGATTTGCTTAAGTGTGGGTGAGTAGTAAATTGCTGAAGATTAATGAGGACTGAACCACAGTATTTAATTCTGTGTAGAGAAAAAGAACCTGCAAATTGTTATAAAATGGGGGAGAGACTGCAAAATGTATTTAAAATACACAATAGGAACTGCCCATTAGAATATTGGGATTAATTTTTTTTAAGTATTAGAAACATTAAAGAGCTGATAAACATTGCATCTGCATCTGACAAGCGACAAAATAATGGACCAAGAGGAAAGTCATTGGTAGTTTCCTCTGTACCAATATTGATAAGTATTTAGATAGTATACCTAAAAGGTGTTTCATAGGTGCTAAAGAAAATAGAACGGAGAAAAAATTATTAGAAGGCACCTTGTCCAGTGGATGTATGGGTTATGATGTTGGATTAGTCTGATAATAAACACTGTATCATACATGGGACGTCTGATGTGAAAAGTTAGTGTAACTACCCTTTCCTCTGCCAGCTTCTGAAAAAGAGGCTGGAGAGGCACTTTCTTATGCTCTTTTGCTATTCCCAACATGTGGAAAGCCTTGGATGGAAGAATCCATATAAGGAAGCCCACGCTCCAATTTTCCTCTTCAGTGCTCCCCTTTCCGTACTTTTTCGTCAGGGCAGTACTCTGAGTCTGCTGTTTGTGATGCAGGTTACAAGAGCAGTTAAATTGAGAGCCTTTAACAGCTCTGTAAGTGTATTGACTTGCCAAATTCTATGAAACTCATGCACTCCAGGGAGGAAGGTTTGTGTAGAGATGTTCTGTCGTATGAAGCAACTGTGAAACTTTTTGTGGATGGTGGTTGGTTGGTTGGGGATTTTTTCCTCCATTAAGAGAAAATATGAGACTTAACAGTTCGGCCTAATCTTTGAAGAGGTAAGTGAAAGAAAGACATTGCAGCTTGTGCTGCTTTTAGGAGGGACTAGAAATGCAATTGTAAATATTAATGAGCACAGAAGGCTAGGGTTTGATGGCAGATACCTAAAAATTAAGTTTATTGCTTGCCTTCTTCCTGTTACATTAAAGCTGTGGAGAGCTCTCATGTTCTGCACACAGCCTATTTAGGATTTTTTTATGATTGTAAATCTTATTGTTAATCATCTCATTGTTGAAAAATATTTGAAAACAGCACATAATCTGGAGAGTCGCAGAAAAATGATAATATGTGCTTGATCATTCAATAACTAGCATGGCCTCACTCCAGATGAAACTTTCAAGGCTATCATAAATAATGATACTGAAGATCACTGAGCAACATGATTACTCATATGGTTTTGCAAAGGGTGCAACAGTTCTGAAACGCAAGTTTTTCCAGAAACATGCACACAAATTTGTATTATACTGAGAACTATTTTTGAGAGCCTGGAGATTGACCATGTTTCCTTTTAAGAGATAAACCTTGTGTATATTGGGGGTGATGCAATATTATTATAGATGCCCTTATCCAAGCAGTACTTACAGAATTCTAGAAATGTTTCCGGTTTTGCCCGAGGGATACAATAAGCATTTCCATTCACTTTTTAATTTCACTAGGGCTCTACTTAGTTAGTATGACAATTTTTATCTATGGATCCAGCAGCTGATGGAAGCATTCTGATTCTGTTTCCTCTTCCATCAATGGCAACAGAAACGGAGAGGCCACTGAAAGAAAGGAAAGCGGAAGGGAGGTGAAAACACAAGGTAGGAACCAAGATGCCTTGAAAAGTGCAGAGAGTTTCCAAGTTGTAATGTTGTTTCTTTTCTCCATTCTTGCTAGTGTCCAAGTGCTTTTCTGCAAACTTTTCCTGAGAGCATTCAGTACAAGGATATCACTCTGGACAGCTTGCCAGTGTTGGAGTGTTAATCTGTTCTCTGCCTATCACTCCTGTGTTTCCTTGCTAACGTGCCATGAACTGTGGACACCATGTAGGAAGTAAGAATGTTAATGTTCCCAGAGTGGGCATGTCCTTTATGCCATATGGTAAATTAACTGACAATCTTGAAAATAATATAGTTTTAACCACTGCATATTTTCTGTTTTGAAAACTATTTATTATTTGCATTTTAAGGCTTTATTAAACTTAATGTCAATTTTCAAGATACTTTTAGATTTACCTTTAGTAAATTAGTGATTACCTTTAGTTAGAGATTGTCACGTTACAAAATACCTTTGATGAGAAAACAATTGACTGTTACAAAAGCAAAGAGCAAAATGAAGTCCCTTTGTTACTTATTATTCACTTCACTGCTGCCCGCTTCTGATATTGTCAATGACTGTGCTGTATTTTAAAACCAAAATAAGCTTCAAAAGGTGGTAGTACTACCAGTCTTTCGAAGCAAAACCTTTTTAGGTTTCTTGCCCTTTACAAACTTTTCCAGTTATGAAGAAGGTGAGAAAAAGGAAATCTTCATGAACTTCTGTTAAATTGTGTGTGGGCGCTGTTATTAAATTAAAAGCAAAGCTAAATCAACTGTTTAATATTATTGGCTATTGAGTAGAAAAGCCAAGGGAAATACTGTGATGAAGTTTTAGTTTTGATTGTTAAAAGAGATGAGCAAAACAAGGTTTGTAGATGGAAGGTAATATTTTTATTAAAACAACCAATATATTTTCAGAAAAAATAAACAACTTTTAAGCCCAGAGATATATCTTCAGTTCTGAGTCAGAAATCGAGTATTTCAACGATAAATATGTGAGTTTGGGCCATCTGGAAGGAGACTAACACAATCTGTGGGTGGTGTACCTTAATACCATAAAAATTACAATTTTTATTTATTTGTAATACTTCTGACACCTTGCCAAAATAAAAGTTTAATGTCATCCTAGGTTTATCTGACTGGTGGCATTCCTACTTGATGCGGTTTTTTTGTATCAGCAGATGACTGAATTCCGCTCCTAACGCAACCTTTAACAAAGCATAAAATCCTAAAACTCAGGATGAGGGCTCTTTTCAAGTGATGTTCTTGTTAAAGATGCGTGTGTAATTGATATACTGATGACTTCCAAGGTTATATTGGAAGGAAAAAAGAAATCACATTGTTTAGTAGTTGTAACTATGCTGCCAGAAGATGGCACTGAAGAAATATGTAGCACATCATAGATTTAGTAGAATCACATTTGTTTGATTTGTACCACAGTGAGTTTTCTTTTGTGCAGCTCTGTGTTGCTTATTAACACTGTTTTCGATTTTCATTTTTTTCCTAAGTTTTAAAGTACTTTGGTGTTTTCAGTTTTGGTAGGGTGCTTGAAAGTTGGCATGTCTAAGTCCACACATAAATTGGTAAATTCTGCACTTTAATGTGTTAAATGGAAGTTTAATCAGCTCCCTTTGGAAGTGCTTCAACACCCTGCGCTTTATTAAAGTGTCATTGCCTAGAACTTGGAAGGTATGGATCAAATGGAAGTAATTGGTTTTGAGAAACGGAGGTGACATTTTGAAATAATGCGATATAAAGCTAAATGCTAAAACTGAACAGGAACAAGTGCCCAATAATGGTAGATTAATACAATTAGGATGGATTCTTGGTTCCTGTTCTTTGTATAGATTACAACAAGTTCTGTTGGTAGTACTCCCAATATTTTGAGAAATAGAACCAGATTTTCTTGTTATGCTTCCCTTCCTTTCTGGCATGCTCCACAGATAAATGTAACCGAATTCAAGAAACTGTTATAATGAAAGCTATTGCAATACATTCAGTAATTACCATTCTTGCTACCTACCCTGGCAGAATCTGTAGTTATACTTGGGTGCTAGAACTTCTGACTGGAAGCCATGTGCATTACAGAAAATCTACTTCACTATACAAAATTACTGTAAGAGCAGAGGTTGGTGTGTGTTTTTGTTTTGCTGTTAAAGCTAATAAATATATGACCATGTGAAACTGAAATAAAGTCACAACATTATTTGATCTGCATGTGGGATGTTGTGACTCAATGAATCAAAACCAGTGATCTGTTGAAATGAAGTTTTGAGCACAGTTGAGGAGGTTTTTTTGTCATGCTGAGCAGGGAACTTGCATTCTAATACTAGCACATTTATAAGGGTCAGTTTTATAAGCATAGTTCAAAAGGGACTCTAGTAGTTTTCTTGAACAAATTGCCCCTTTGACTTGTTTGTTTTCCAGAGCATAAAGTTTCACCTAACTAGTGCAGTTTCCTCCCCAGCTGCATGGCAGCGTTCTTTCCTTGGGCCATTTTTTTTGAGAGAGACCTGATGCTTTTACATAGACTAATTCTCTCTCTCTCTTCCTTTTTTTTTTTTTTTTTTCGTAAGTCATATATAAGATTAAGAAACCAGCCAGGGAAATTGTGTAGATCAGTTAGTTTTGAGGGTTTGGAAATACTATCAACTCTGATATCATTCCAGTTCACATAAAACAGAGTGTAGTGCAGGTAACCAAGGGAAGCCATGGAGCAGGGGCTTGACCAAAGAAATGCTATAGTGACATATTAAGAGTGATAAGACCTCAGTACATTGAAACTCTTCTGTAAGGGAATTATTCTGTAGCTACTTAGTTTTAGACTTCTTACCTTACTCTAATAATTAACTGAAAGTTTGGTGTACACAAAAAGATGCCCTATTGAATTTTCCATAAGCTGAAAGACAGTCTTGTCTTTTGGAATATGGTATTTGTACTGAAGCATCCAAAACAGAATGATTCTTTTCAGTGTTAGTAACAGTTCAGTAAGCCCTCCACCCACCCCACCACAGTATTTATCCCTGGAGAGGAGAAAACAAATAGAAAGACAGCCAGTTCTTAACTATATGAATACATAAATCATCTTTATCAGTGAATTTTTCTTTGTGAATGTTATTTTTGTATATAGAAAGGACATGAGAAGAATATGTAATGACTATTTAGTTTGCTTGCAAATTGGAAAAGTAGTATTGTTCTACATATTTCATGTTAGTGTCTACAGAAGAGAGAAACAAATGGTCTTTTAAAATAGAATGCTTGAGCTGCTATAACACACCCCATAGGCTGTGTGTGCTTTCTAAGCTACTGTAGGAAACAGTAATTGAATGAGAATCTGTATTTTGCTTTACTGCACTCAGAGAACAGCGAACTGTTCAAAACTGTACTAAGTTTTGATTTAAGTAATTTATGTATTTTCTTTATATAATTGAGTCATTTATTCTTTATAGTCATTTATATATTCTTCATCAACATTTAATGTAAGGCGAGATTCAGAAGAAACAAACTGTCTCTGAACTCAGCTTGCTGTCCTTGAATACTGCACCATTTTGATACTTCAGGAAATTCTTTAAGTTTCATTGCTGCTAATTTCTGGGGTTTTATCGCTGCAAAATACTGTAAAATGAATAGCGGGTTCAACTAACTGATTTGAGAGCATTTGGAATACATTGAAGGCCTTTGTTTTCGTCTACTACTAAAAAGAAAATATAATTTAATCTTTTACTTATAAGAAAAACCAGGTTATTTTTCATGGGTTATTATTTAACCCTTTCAATGGTAAAGTGAGATAATGAGGGGAAAAATGACTTGTCTCAGGCTGGTAGGCACTATATCTGGGCTAGCTCTATTTTAGTGCAGCTCAGATTCTAACATGAGAAAATTGCAGAAATTTACAATTCAAAGTGTGTTTCATCAGGGAGAAATCCACAGATTGTTTTGACACTCAGTTAGAAATTCAGCATGAAGATGGACGTCTCATGAAATTTGCAGCTGCTGATTGAATTTATATTTCCATAAAGGCCATCAACAGTAGCAGCCTGCAGGGGAAGTGGAGGAAAAATGACAAAAATTGTGAGGCTGGCATTTTTTCCTCAGCCTTACAGTAGAAAATTACTTGTAATAAGGTCCTACACTGACCAGGATTAAAGAGAAATATAGGCAGCCAGAAGGGAATGATTTCTCAGTTTAATTGATTTGAACTTAAAATGTCTGAATTTGATATTTAAATATATGTTTAGTCATCTGTACAGCATGTAAAATGCAACTGCAAATCAAAAGTGTCCTTAAACTGAAAAATAAGGCTTTTACTGGTAATTACAGAAGGTTTATCATACAGGTAATTTGATTTTATAATAAATTCCCAGGATAGAAAATGAATGATATGTGCAAAAGTAGGTCGTCTTTATTATGGGTGAAAATCTCGTCTCTGGCATGTTCCTTCACATTCATTCGTACACACAGATAGGAGAGAGTGTGTGAGATCAGAATTTATTTTTTTCTGAGTAACAACTCTCTCTATGTTGATAATTTAAAAAGCAAACATGCATTCACAAAAACAAGTCCATGTTGTCAAAACAATTAGTAAGGAATTCCATTGAGACAAATGCGATAATATAATTTATAATTACCTTCTTTGTTTAGAAGGTTTTGTATGTTACCATCTATTTCTGTTTTCATGGAAGGAAGGGGGTGGGGGGCAAAGTCAAGTATTTCTGAAGTATCTTCTTTTTTGGTAGAAGCAGTATGATCACCCTTGAGAGATTCTAACTCCCTTAACACCTTTGTTGCAAAATACCTGCTTATCTTAAGACTATGGGAAGGTTTAATGTGTAGGTGTTTTCTTTCATCTTGGTGTTAGAGATTTCTGCATGCAACTCATGATGCATAGCCAGGCAGCTGTACCCACTGAGTTGTATTCAGAAGCCTTCCCTCATAGTAGTCTGCCTCTGTCCTGTCTTATGCTGCAGTTCCATCATGTCTTGCAAGCTAAGAAAGGTCAACAAAAATAAATTTGGAGGTCAGTAGACACCTAAATGTTCCAGAAACTGATAGGGAAGTTCTCCATAGCTGGACAACACGGAGTTGTGCTTCAGTATGGTGAGACACGAGTCGTGTGTAGTTTTGGTATCAGTACAGTTTCTTAGTGTATGGAGATACATAAGAATGAAAGTGCTTGTGTGACAACTTAATATAAAAACACAGGGATCGCATATCTTAGCTGCTCAAACTAGAAAGGAATGAGTTAGAATTCTAATGAGATTAATTGAATAACTCTGAATCATAATGAGAATCTCTATGAATAATGTCATTATTTCTGAGAGTTTACATTTTAGAGATTAAATTGGTAAAGTGTAGTAAAGTAACTGTCTCTAATTTTACTTCTAAAAATTGAAATACAGTTCAGGAACCTACAAGTCTTTGACGTACAAGGAAATGAAATTATTTGATTGTAGAGCTTATAAGTATCACAGCTTGTTCTTTCAGTGGTCATAATCTGTGTATCAAACACTTGTATTATGGTTATTACAAGCTATGCAAGTCTAAAGGTTGTTGTCCAAAGGCAGTCTTTCTTCTTTTCTTTCGCTGGCATCAGCATAAATGCTTTCACATAAAAACTTTTATATGTACTCATTGGCTACAATAGTTGCATTTGATGCTTTAGCTTCCAGTGACAGCAGAATAGTCTAAAATCAACAGGCACACAATTCTGTATTTAAGTACTTGTGACTAGGTACTTACATACTGTGAAAGCACACAGACTTCAGTGTTTGCTGTTTAGTCTAAAATTTGCTTAGTTAAGCTGGAACTGTGGAAGTAGCGAGCAGCAAAATCTGTGAAGTCAGGGCTGCATGTTGCTTTTCACATGTGCATTTGTTTTTTTCTAACTTGCAAAGTGAGCTCAGAAACTCTGAGATTTGATTCAAAAAATAAATTCATGGGTTGACTCAGGTCTAAAAAGCTTTAACTTTCAGGTAGTCCTTGGTCCGTGCTTTTCCACTTTATCCTTTTCCTGCTCAAAGTAGCTTTGAAAGCAGGTCAGATATTGTTGCAGTTCCTTGGCTACGTGAAGGTTTTTTTGCTTGACCACCTACAGTACTCTGAGCTGACCGTGGGTGTGCACAGGCCAGCTTAAAGAAACAAACTTTTGAGGCAGTGCTTTAAAAGTAATCTAGCAATGTGAAGTAAGAGTTAAATCAGGCAAAAGTTTTCAGCTCTTCAGAACTAATTGATTCCATGTTACTAATGTTAATCCACTAAATTGTACTTTCTGGTACGTAATTGTTTAATTTCATTTTTGAAAAAGTACCAGTTACCTTTGAAATAGTTGTTTCTCTTAGAACCCTAACCAAGTAAACATTTTTTTTATTTTTATATAGAACGAAAGGTGGCATTTTGCAAACTTCCAAGTATGAAAAGCTATGGAAGTATATACTAATGTGAACAACGATACTTAAGCTCCTGTAAGCATTATTATAACACTCTTTTAAAAAGCATATTACAATTTATTTCCTGTTTTTTACTTCAATGCCTTTTAAATAAATAATAAATATTATATTAAATAGTAAAAGCACACCAGAAATTTACTGTAAATATAAATTTGAAAGTAAAGTGAAATACAGTGACTGATGAACATGAAGAAATCTTATTGCACTTATGTCAGGTGTCAAGCCAGTGAGTCAGAAATATGTTTAGAAAGTTGTTTCTTAACTGGTGTGCACCCTTTTTTAGATATTCCATTTTAAGAATCTCCTTTTTGGCCCTCATACATTTTAAACAAATCAGGATAGAAGAGGAAAATCATAGGGAGTTTTTTTGCCTAGCTGCTTCTTAAGGATCCTGAGGATGAAATGCTATTATAATAATTCATATAAATCACAAATGGGGCACATCCTCTGTTTTTAGAATGGAGGTGACAATATTGAATTCAAGATGCATAACCCTATCGTAGTATTGTAGATACGGAATTGTCTTCAAGCCCTCTTCCGTAACATTTCTTTCCTTCTTATAGTCAAAGTAAGGAATGATTTGGTTATGGGGTGAGGTATGCAAGTTCAGCTAGTTTATCTGAGTGAAAAATTAAACTGTCAAGTTGGAAATTAGTGATGGTAGCATACTTTTATTGGAACTCACTGCTGCAGCATGGATGTGCTACGTAATGCTGGTATTTTGAAGCACAAGAGATTTTTCTGACAGCATTTTGAGCTATCAATTGAATGTACCATGCTTCTTTCCCAGCTCAGGCAACGTTCAAGTTCTTCGTTTTGTTCCCATACCAATTTTTGTTTCGTCTCAAATGTGATTCTTTAGAATTGGTTAAAGCTCAATGCAAGACAAAGGCCTGTGTTTTCAAATGGAAACTTCAGTGTTGTTTTATGATGGATGAACTGAGAGGCTTTTTTGAACAGAATATACACATTAAGAATGTTTCCCAAGTTGACTGTGACATTTGCACAGGGGGTCAGGAGCTCAGTCTTGTTCTACTCAGATTTCCAACGACACTACTAGCTTCAGACCCACGTTGGCACATTTAGAGATGGACCCCCTCCACCTCCTGTGTCTGAAGCATTAGGACCTCTGTTCACATCTTGCTCAGATCTGAACTTTGCAGGAGTTTTTGTGTACTTGTTTTATGGGTGAGAACAAGCAACTTAACTACAGTAGGAGTTTACTTGTTGTGTTATACTGATGTATCTGCATCCCCCTTTTTCATCTGAGTGTATTTGTGAGAATTCTATTAGTGACTAGGTAGGGTTTATATATATATATATATATATATACATATACGCACACCTTCTCTTATGTTCTTAAAATGCTCTGTCTTGAAGCATACAAATAGTGCAAGTGTAGCTTCAAAGGATAATTTTGTGATTTATGATAAAATGAGTAGCATATAAATTGTAAGATAAAGAATAACTTTTAATGCTGTTTAAAAGAAATGTCTGCGGGATATGCATAGACATGAAATGGATAATATATCTCAAAGGACAAGTTACTTTAGCTAACCTTCCTTTTCTTCAGAAGTTGCACTTTTGTGTTGACTGTGGCTGAAATACGTGGGCGTTCTGCCCTGTACTCTCAATGAATAGCAAACACAATAAAATAGCAGTACTAGTATTTTTTTAATCCTTCAAGTGCTATGCACAGTATCAGCTATAAAAGACTGAATTTTCCTTGCAAATCTCAAACTCGTAATCCTTTTGTAAAATTTATTAAAACATACTAAGAAACAGAAATAGCATTAGCTCCTCATGAATGTATGTGCAGCTAGGTGTAGTAATTCCATTTATTCTGAAAAAATAGAGTTGGTAAATGAGCATTTACAAATGATTTATAATTGAAATATAATTAATCATCCAAACCAGACTGTAACACTGCTGTGCTGGGTCATATTGCTTAATTGATGTTCTCCACAGCTGTAACTTTCTTTTCATTTCATTTACAATTCATACCCTTGCTGTCATTTGCCCATTTCTCTTCTCTGCATGACTGCCTTTTTGTTTATCTTCCTGCATTATGTTTTTATTTATAGAGTACAAGTTATTGTACACTTTTGATCTGCTTGCTAAATTCCCTTTATACATGCTAAATCCCCATTTTAAGCCGTTTTTCATACATTTACAGAAAATATTCAGTACTTCATTCTTGGATTTATTCACATTTTGACAGTAATTGGTAGAAAACTGTTTCTTGAATCTGATAGACCAAAACAAACCAAAAGAACAGTTGGGAGAAAGCTTCCACGTGCCAGAGCACCAAGCATCCATCAGTTCTTGAAGAAGTGGCATTTGTACTAGTATCGTTTACACTTGTGGCAAAAAGAGTGTAATGCTGCATATTTCTAGTAAGCTTACTGTAGATTCATTTACAAAACAGTGTTTCTTCCTAAAGATGTAGTATCTGTTGGGCTTTGTGCTGCTTTGATGAGGTGGAAGGCACAAGGCTTTCCAGTGAGCAGGGAATGGGAACTGGTGTTGCTGCATCCTGCTGCCAGATGAAGAGAGCTCAGGGACGAGAATGATATTCTATTTAGTGTTAGAGAAACACAGTTGTAGTATCCCTTCTGACTAGCTTGAATGTCCTACAATGAGAAAAAATTTAAAAAAAATAAAAGCAGAATGGCAAATTGCATACAGAGAAGAGTGAGAAATTGACCCCCAGAATGAGAATGAGTATTTATTTTGTCCATACATATAAAAAACATTAATCTGGGCAGTTGAAGTAGAGAACAGTTTTCACATACTTATATAATTGCTAAGATCTGAAATGAGTGTGAAAGCAGCCTTCTTCCATAGAGAGGTTTCAGGCTGAACTTGTGAGGGTACTTTCAGTAAGTTCAATGTTACTGCCCATTGCTTTTACTGTAAATAATACTGCTAAAAAGATAACGTGTGTTTAACTGTTAGAGAAGTATGCAGACTAAAACCTTTATAAGGTATAGTTTTGGACTGTAATCATCTAAACTAAGGATTTGCAGTTGAAGCCTCTGCCATTTGTCTTGCTCTGCCTGCACAATAGTTTAGCAGAGAGCAAGTTATGAAGTGAACATTTCTCATTGAGAGCTGAACCATGTTTTAAGCATACCTCTTAAGTTTTTAAGCAAATGCATAATGTATTATGTCACACGAGTATTTTGCTACTTTATAAAGGATAAGTAAAATACTAGTTCATTTTTAAAATAAAAAAGTACCTAATCTATCACTGATTAATGGTTGTGTCTTTTTTTCTTCTCTCTTTCCCTTCTCTTTGGTTTCATTAACAGAAGTGTTGCATGTATTTTTTATTTTCAGACTGGTTCATATCTTTTCAACACTAGAGTCAGAATTCCAATAACAGCTACCGGTTTGTCAGGGAGCATTTGAATGTATAGAAACTCTGAAACCATCCTCTTCATCATTGGCTGCTTGATAATCAGTTGTGAATAAAAACAACTTTGAGATGTTTCTGAATAAGTTCTACTTGTCCAGATACTTTTACTAAGACAGATATTGGCACTATGTATAGCTCTTGACCATTTCTTTAAGAATGACATGCTCAAAATTTTTTTTTGTCTTTGTGAAAGTAAAATATTTCTCAGTATATGTGAGCCCTGGTGAATCACTGTATACACAGTGGTTGCTAATCTTCTGTGAAGTAATGTGGAATAGCTGTACCAAGTACTTAATATTCAGACTTCAGGTCCTGCCTTCCTGTTCTCTTTCTGCTGGGTCTAAAATACATATTTTTAATTTTGGTACAGGATTCACTTCCTACTCTCAGTGTGGCATGGAGTGTTGATTTCTGTTTGTATATTGTAGATAGACTTAAGTTTGTATGCGTTTGTCTCCATATCCAATTATAACATTTACAATGCAGTGGATTTGGGCCTTGTTTTACTCACTGTCTTTGGCTAGAGCTAAGTGTTTGGGGGTTTTTATGTGGAGTAGTGAGGGGATTTTATTATTTGTTTGCTTTTTTGGCTGTAGAGAAGATGCTGTAGAACATTTGAATCCAAAAAACTCTGTGATTTCCTTGTCTTCTATTATGTTAAGGCTAGATGTAATCTTGCTGCTGCTTTGAAGGAATTTGCCGTGTCTCAAAATGAATATACTCATTTGGTTTGTAATCCCTTTAGCCCAAAACACTCTCACAAAATAGTGTTTTTCAGACAGAAGCTGTATCTTTCTTCTGCTAATTAACTACCCTTGTTTGAGAATAGGGTGATGATTATTTTTTTTCTTATGTCCCCACTCCCACCCATCTTCCTCCTTCGGCAGCACAGGCTATCAGAGGTAGTGTTACCTACCAGGGCTGAATTCTGGAAGACTGTCAAACTCAGAGGTAAGGTGGAAGAAATTATCAAAGCTCTAAATTTGCTGTGACTAGACTTTCTGGGATGTAAGTAAACTCGTTCAAACTGTCTTGGCTATCTTCAGCTTCTGTTGCAACATGAGCCTACCCTTAATTTTTTTTTACCATGTCAAATCCATTGTTAGAGGAACACAAATAATATTTCATTAATTATATTGGTAAAATCTGTTAACAAGTTAATTAAACATGGAAAACTGTTTCCACTTTATTGGGCAGTTGTAAACACTGTAGAAAATCAGAGCAAGCTGGGAACAATTGTTTTGGTACTCAGTGTGGCATAGCAGGAACAGCAATTAATACAAAATAACAAATAATACTAGAACAATACAGCTGTGACACTGACATTGTCAGCTGGCATTTCTTTCAGGTGAAAAGGGACTGTGAGGCTTGTACTGCATGTGAGTCTTTGACAGTATGTGTTCCCAAAAATGGAAGTAGTGGGTCCTGACTTCAAACCCTCAATAGAAATCTGAAGAAACAGATCTTTCTTTGGAAAGAAAATAGTACTTCCAAACAACTCTGTAAAGCCGAATGTGTTGTTGATAAAATGTAAATATAAATAGCAAAATCAAGGAATGATTTTTCACCCTGAGTGCCTGGTACTTACAGCTTTTTTGACTTGCTCATTCAGCACTTAGCAAGTTTAATATTCCTGCATCACTGTAAAACTGGAAGTCACTGATCCTGGTTCTTTGGAGGTTAATGGAAATCAGAATCATTGAACAAAGCAGCCTATGGCCTTACTGGCTGTTCTTAAAAGTTGAAATGAGTTTCTAATATGATTTTGTAAAGCATAAAGAGTTTTAGATTACTTCAAGTGTATGAATTACTGGAGAAAATGTAACTACATGTGTAAGTGATAGATGTTAGGTGCAAACATTAAACTTTTTGTATTTTAGACTAATATATTGATTTCTTGTATGAATGAATATAGTGAACTACTGAAACGTATTAATTTGTCACACAGCAAAAATTAATTAGCTTCATAGAAATCTAAATTTTGAAAAAAATAAAATCAGAATTCTTTGGGAGAAAGGAAAGACATCAGCTTTTTAAGATAATACTTAAGGTAAGCAGAAGTGCTGGAATTCTGACCATGAGGTAACATAAAGACAGTTACCAATGAACAATCTCCCTCAGCTAAAAAATAATGTATGCAAAGGAGGGATATAGGCTTGCACAAATTAATATTCACCTTAAAAAAGGGTTGGTTTTCCCTTTCTTCACAACAGACCTTTTTTTTTCCTTTTCCTCCAATAGAGATAACTTCATATCTTGCTCTGAAGGCGATGTGGCACTCCTGCAGCCTATAGAGAAATGATCAACTTTTTGTTGCCTCTAGTAGAAATAGTTTTTTCTCTGCGTTGTGTGAAGAACTGCTGATAGTTCAGTTGCTTTGCTAACTTAAGTACTGCTTCATATTTAGCAAGAACTATAGAATTTGAGGTGTTACTAGGCAAGAGATGTATGCTGTACACATTTTTTTTCAAATAACGATTTTGTAAGTAGTGAAAATCCATCTAGGGCTGCTGGAGATCCTTAAAATAGTGTGTGTATATATATGTTGTTTTAAGAAATTGATATGGCAAGCATAATAATTTAGTTACCGAACAATACAAGTTTGGGATTGTTCATTATTTAACTTTTTTTTTTCTGGAAGGTTCTTCAGTATTTGTTTGGGGGTTTTTTAATGCAAATGTGGGTATATCAGCTTTAGTGACTGCAGTGGAAACAACTGGGATGTTTTGTCCATAGAAGAGCAGCTCTTCCTTAGAAGAGTCCTACACAGGTGTATCTACAGTTAACCATGATTTCGTTGTGGAAATACAACTTATTCTACAGATAGGGCTGTAGAAATTTCTTAGAAAACAATTCATTAAGTCATTTGTTACCCCTTCACATTTCACTTACTGTTTCCCTTGCTGGTTTTGGATACCCTTTTCTCATGCCAGTAGGCTGCCTAACTTCTGTTAAATTCTTGTTTTCAGGCTTTTATAGAAATGTGTAAAAACTGTATCACCTGCTGAAAGATCTGTCCACTACTTAGACTTCTTGGCTGTTTTGCCTGCTTCTAACTCCTGCAAATTTGCAAATCTTGGCTACTTCAGTGTTTTGTTGTTGTGGTTTGGGCTGGGATGGAGTTGACTTTCTTACTAGTGGCTGGTGTAGTGCTGTGTTTTGGCATTGGGGTAGGAATACTGTTGATGGTGCACTGATGTTTTTGGTTGTTGCTCAGCACTCAAGGCCTTTTCTGCTCCTCACAGCACCCCACCAGCAAGCAGGCTGGGGGTGCACAGGAAGTTGGGAGGGGACACAGCCAGGACAGCTGACCCCAACTGACCACAGGGATATTCCGTACCGTATGGCATCGTGCTCAGCAACAGAAGGTGGGAGAAGAAGAAAGAAATGGGGGGGAGGGGTGTGTTCGGAGTTACGGCATTTGCCTTCCCAAGTAACTGTTTCTCGTGGTGGAGCCCTGCCTTCCTGGAGATGGCTGAACACCTGCCTGCCCATGGGAAGCAGTGAATGAATTCCTTGTTTTGCTTTGCTTGTGTGCGTGGCTTTTGCTTTACTGTTGTGGTTTGGGCCACACTTTCGTTATCTCAAGCTTTATCTCATTAAACTGTTTTTATCTCAACCCCTGAGTTTTCTTACTTTTCCAATTCTCTTCCCCGTCCCACCATGGGGGGAGTAAGCAAGCAGCTGCATGGTCCTAGTTGCTGGCTGGGGCTAACTGTGACATTTGTGTAAATGATGTTATATCTGAATATTCCATGTGAGTATTCTGTACATCTGTCAGGTTCTTTCTGAAGTAATCTGCTTTTTATTTTAGGAGTTATTGGCTGTTATTTGGATATACTGTGTTTTATATAATCTCAACTTGAAGTATTAATGGTTCTTCTGTGTTTCTAAGATCTAGTGGTCACATGAAAACGAGGTTAGTTTTAAAGTTAGAACTGTAAATAGTGGTTCTTACATTGCTGTATGTAATTGCTTTATCTGTATGCACTTACAAATGAAGTTTCTTGAGTTACCGTAGCAAAACCGACAGTATTTATTTGAAAATCTGGGAATGAATTTATCAACATGAAGCAAAATAGTCAATACATTTAGTATGAAAAAACACTTATCTAAACTGTGAGAGGTTTTAATTACATCTGAAGAGGCCTCAATGTGATCTTCAATAGAAAAGTAAATTATTTGTCAGTGGTGGTCTGCCAAAAGAAACCTAGGGGACAAGACAAATCAGACAGTTAATTAGTATCATGTGTGCATCACAAATGGCCTAAAAGCCACCAGCACTATTGCGTGATAATTCTTCAACATGAGATCTTTGGGAAATAATTTTCTGAGTTTGAGTCTACAATTTGATTTCACTGTGGGGTCTGGGGAATTAATTATTTACATGTGTCTTACCAAAGTTTGCAGCAAAATAAAAAGTGGTGTCTTTTGTTAAAAGTAGATTAGTTTAAAAAGTTTTATTTGGGAATGCATAAAGATATGGGATCAATTGCAAGTCATGGTAGCAGGTAGAAAAATACACTTTTTCATTGCTTATGCCAGTTTACTCAGTCTGTTCTACCTGTGTAGGACTCAAATTATGGACAGTTTTTTTTAAAAGGTTCTGTGCTAACTGCAAAATCTAGTGAATTTCCAACAATGGAGAATAGTGTTAATTCTGAGACTTATATAGGATCAAACTTAATTCAAGAGGTCTTCGGCTTTTCTGGAAATCAGTATAGGAAGAAAGTATTTCTATATTTTTGTTTTGCTTTGTAGATAAAGAGGTTGAGAAATAGAACTACCCATGGAAATTATTTTAAAGCAAGGAAATTATTATGTTGAAAGGAAATTATTTTAAAGCAAGTGTATGAAGTAAACTATCTTCAGCATATAGGAATTGTGTATGTATATGATTTATACTTGTTTTATATCTTTGAACACATTAAAAATATCTAATCTTGGAGATGAAAGTATGCTATACTATTTTCTTTGCCTGATGGCATATCTGAAACAGTAAAGATGTTACATTGCTTAAAAATAAATGTAATAAGGCTAAAGAAGGTACTTAGAACAAGAATTACAGTTTCTATACAAATTCTTATTTTACTTTATTATTAACCATTTAATAATGAACAATAGTATGCAGTTTAGATACTAACCCAAGATGGGTGAATTGTAACTTCTGGCTGCTGTCAGTTTTAAAATAAGTTCATTTGAAATACTTGTTGAAAGCATACGGAAGGAATGAACTGCATTAATCACATCATTATGAGATAAAATATTTTATGCGGATATTTGTTTGTGTTTCCTCAGAATGTCAAATTTCTCCATATCAGCCTCCCAGGAAGGGAAAAAACTGGGAGAAAAAGCCTGTGGAATTTTGTTAATTTTTTTCCCCTGTGAGGGATGGGAAACTTGCATATCTTTCCAGAATCTGCTAATTTAAAAAACAAATTAAAATACTCTTTCTCTGAACAGTAGCACGATATCTGACAGTCAGTCTGCTGTGTGCTGCGTCACCGGTTGAATCTTAATTCTTCCTCTTTAATGGTAGTAGAATCTGTGGGTGGGATGTAGATCCTGATTCTCCACGCTGGCTCCCCTTTCAATATACTGAATGTTTCCTCTCAGAGAGCTACTTACTGGTTTTTGTTTTTAACATTGGAAATATTTAGTTTGCAAGCATATGTGAAAGGGCTCACATGGACAGAGCAGTTGCCAGTGACTGGAGATGATAAGGCCTGACAGCTTTGGAAAGTTCACTTGTGAACTTTCAGTGCTGGGTTCTGACTCGAGAACAGCATCAAGCTTTTGATCCGTCACCAGTAATGGTGTGGAAGATATCCAGGTGAAAGAAAAAAATGTTTGATAGAAAACTGACTGACAGTTCGTCAGAGAAACATTCTTATAGGGAGGGATTTACTAAGGTGGATAACTTGAGTTGAAATGTATTTGTCATTGAAAATGCAGTTCAACTGTAGAACATGGAAGCTTTTGTTAGAGTTACTGAAACACATAGTATCTCAAATAGACATCTAGGTGGTAATCATTTTCTCAGTATTTTAATCCTTCATTTTTATCCAGTAGACATCATTGCACTTGTGTGAATAAGTACAGTTCTTTCAAAACAATACCATAATTAGCAATTTAAATATTATATAGAAATATATTTAACTGCCTTTTTTTCTTTTTTGTTTTCTATAGGGCAGATTATACCAGAAAGAAGATTTGTAGAAACAATAAATCGCCAAGCATATCAGTATGAAATGGGTGACTTTCCAACAGAATGGGAAGGTAAATCCTGAATATTTTGCTTGTATTTCAATACAATTATTGACATTGAATGTAGATTCAGTATTTTTAATGGAAAGCCTTATTGTATGAATGGGTTGTCTGTTATCTTTCATTTTGAGTAATGCAGGCTTTTGTTTAACTGCATAATTATTAAGAATTCTTAAAGTAACGCCTTTACAAATAGGATAAGTTCTGTTTAGGAAATCAGTACTTAATAAAAATGTAAATAAAGCCTGTATGATCATGACTTTCTTCTGTTAAATGTAAAAATATTTGTGCCTGAGGGGGATCTGATAGAATAACCAAAAGTAAATGTGTTAAACGTCCTAATTATGCTTTCACTGCAGTGTTAATTTGTAGGTCAGTTGAATTATTAGTGGCACAGTGATGGGGCTCTTTTTTTTTTTGGTGTTGATATTTCATTTCCCATACTCTTCCTTGCACAATCTTTCAGGGAGTTGGAGAACCTGTTAATAATTAACAATTTTTTCCCCACTGCTACTGGTGAAAATTTTGTCTGAAAATTTGAGACATAGAAAGACATTCAGGGAGGTTAGAGTAGTTCCTTAGGATTAGCTGAGCAGCCCTTGGAAAAAGAGAGAAAGCAGGGAGGGAGCGTGTTTGTCCTTGAGGCTGTAGGAGCTTGAGCCAGGTGTGGGGTCAAATGTGACTTAAAATCCAGGACTCTATGGCATAAGCAAAGAACCCCTGAAATAGTAGATAGTCTACTCATCATTTAGCATGCTTTTTTGGGGAGAATAATATCTAGACATCTCCCAGACATTGGTAGATTTAAAGCAAACAAACAAATTTTAAGCAGTATATAGTTAAACCGTGGAATTCCTTGTCATTGAATATTCTGCCTGATGGAAGTTTGCATGAGTTTGAAAATGGATTAAAAGAATTTGTAGAAGGAAAATCCTTCTCATACACAGATATTACTGTGGTTTGATTTAGCAGTGAGCTGCAAATTAATGGAGGCCACAGTGTGTTTTGAGGATATATTGCAATATGCTTGCTTTACCTCATTCTCTTTCCTTTGCGCTCACTGTTGGCCCTGAGGGAGATGATGCTGAGGTAAGAGAAAACTTTGTTCTAATTTTATCCCTTCTGGGAGTCGGTAGAGAAATATCAAATGTTCCCATCTTGACTTTATCATTGTCGTTACACTGATTCCTGTGACTTTTTTTGTGATCAACTAATACTAATATTAACAACTAAAACCTTTTCAAAGGTGTTTCAGCCCTATTAGCAGCATTTGCCAACTGTAGTGAAACCACAGTATCAACAGCTTGTACTGCCATGGTACCCAGAATTGGCTGGGAAGACTTCATCTAGTTGCTCCTGGTTTTTTATTAGTCCAAGATAGCCATCTTCTGATGGAGAGCAGCAGCCTGGTAGGCTTGTCCTTAATAAATCATCTGGTGCTTGAATGGTTATCTACCTCATCCAACTTTCTGAAGGTCTGCTTCCGCATCCAAAAGTTCTCCAGCCACTGCTCGTCACCTTAGGTGTCTGTGACCTCAGTGCAATCACTCTGCACCACAAACACTGTGAAGCATATATAAACCTCAGGTAACTCTGCCCTGGTGTGAATGAATTCTCACGTAAGACCTGCTGCTGCCTTTAAGTGTTGAAAAATGCAGTCCAATAGTCTACCTGTGCTTGGCTGGAATTAACAGAAAACAACATGGACAGTCAGACTGTCTCAGATAAGTGTGAGCTCATCACTCGTTTCACAAAGGGTCTTAGACTTGTTCAACCAAACTGCTGTATGAACCTGTTCCTTGGAATTGGTGTAGCACTAATAAGCCTGCACTACTTCTCTCTTCAGAAACTTTAGCACAAATCCATGTGACTTGACAGTGTGGTACATGGGAGGGTACAGCTCTTTGGAAGGATGCTTTTGGCAAGCGCCAGTATAGGGACCTTGGAGTTGAGGGTTAGGTACCCTATAGTATGGACTTGTCTAAAAAGATGGTTTTTGCAAGTCAAAGGCGTCTTATTCAGGTTTGTTTTAATGAAAGAAAGACAATTGGTCGGTCCCATTTTATGTGCTGCATTTACACCTTTAACACTTAACTTCCTCATCTTTGTAACTGAAGGTTTTTTCATTGTGATTTTGTTAACACCAAATAGAATTCACAGAGAAAAGGAAAATTTATAGTTTGCAGATAAGTAACAATTTTTTCCTTTTTAGTGCTGAATTTCTCTAGAAGCAGAAGGAGAAGATACATCCATCTTCCTCCCCTTGTGCATTCCATAAGCAGAATAAGTGTGTAGTTCATGTTTCTGACAGATAAAGTATGGGAATTCCATAAGAAAAGGCTAACCTGTATCTTTTTGTCCAATGCCAATGTAAACATTACACACAGTTTTGTGGAAGTATAACATAACTTTAAAAAGCCAAAAGAGGCACTTCTGCTGTGGGTATAGAAGCTGTTCAAAGAACTAATGTGCCTCTGCTATATATTGCGGTGTGAATTAGGGATGTGGGATGCTCTGAAGTTCAGTTCCTCACGACTTCTTTTCTGCCTCCTGTAAAATGAAAAATTCTCAATGAGTAAAAAATGGGAAGGAATAGAAAGAGTAGAGAATTCAAATAAAGCTAGAGAAGCCGATTATCTGAGGGGGAACAGTTGAATACAAGGTTTTCAGATACCCTTTGCTGAAAGGCTCATTACAATTCTGTCCCTACTTTTTCTTCTTTGAGATTGGTCTAGAAGTTTCCCAGGCCCACAAGACCTGTGCTGAACTGTCACTCTGTATCTTCTGTCCAGACTCTTGAAAATTTCCCAATGCATTTTTTCTGTGGGTGTCACTTTATATTTTGTGCTCCCATGGATGCTGATCATTCCAGCAAATAGTCTGAGACTTTGCAAAAGGATTTCTAAAATACTTGCTGTTTTCTCTGAATGGTAGAAGATGGATATAAGTTAGAAGGCTGTATAATATTTCTTACTTCTGTTTTCTCTTCACTTTTGGAAATTATGTAGATTTTTAGTGTTCTAAATTCTCTCTGCTGGGCACATTCTTTCTTGCATCTCCAGGGGCCTTCTCTCCGAATCCTGTATATGCGCTGACATTTGTGGCCTCTTCGCTTCAATTTTGGCTGGTTCAGCATTGGCAGTGTCCTTGCCTAGCCTTCTCAGGCTTTTCACTTTAAGGACTGTGCTAAAGATTCTGTTGTCTTATTTCCCCTCCTTTTTCTTGGAATATGCAGAGAACTGCTTTCACCTGTGCTGTCTTCGTTCTGTCAGGACTCATTTTTTTCACTTGTGGGTAATTGGTAATGGCCACCTGATATAAAAGCAGTCATCCCAGCACCCTTTCCCTCCCCTTGTTTCCCTAGGTCACACTGTGCTGACTAGAAAAGAAACCTATAATGACTAAAAACAGTTAACGACTAAAAGTACAGTCCCTGGAAGTACTTAAAGGCATGAGTTGTGTGAGAAGAACTTGCACAAAACCCAGGACAAGGGATCGTTTAAGGAGTGGGAGCAGGCTGTAGTGAAATTTGAAGAAGGCTGAGTTAAATCTCATTGTGCATCTGTCCAGCCCGGACAGCTGGTAAACTAAGGGGCTGATTTTGATGCTGTGTTTATCAGGTTACCAATGTGTAATAAGGTAACCGAGACCAAGCATAAAGCTATAAGGCAAGTAGATAAACCAATCATCCAGATTACAGACTCAATCTGTACAAGCTGTTTCTCAGAGTCCGGAGAGGATGTTTGTGTTTTAGTCCTGTAAGTCACAGTGTAGTGAAAACAGGGTTGAGGGCTTACTCCTGACGGGTTCACCTGGAACTTTTCTCCTGAATATGTTAGTTTTAAGTGCTCCACAGGATTAAATTTCCTAAATTCTCACACCTGTGAATTGTAAAAAAGTTGTGAATGTCTGTTTAGGCTTTTGTAAAACTGAAATGTGCTCAATATTAAAGGAATGGAATCATAATCCCCTGTGTTATCTTTAGTCTTAGATATTTGTACACAGAAAATTAAGTTGATTTTCATTTTAGAAATCAAAAAGTGTGTTTCTTTTTGTACTGTAATTTTGAATTTACAATGTAATGCATACACACAATACAATTATTACCTGTTTTCGTTTAGGTGAAGCCTCTTATATTTTACTATAATGTGGGATTGCATTCTTTTCCTTTCCCTAAGCAACAGGGATGCACACAACAGTTAACCTTTCTGTAATGCTAGTTCTGAATGTTCACCTACTGTAGAACAGTGTAATTTACTTCCTCAGGACATGTCAATAGTCCTCCTGAGAGGACATCAGTAATTTTACATACCTATAGACATTTGTGAGATTGCATGCTTCATGCAGCATTTTATTGCCCATCTACTCCTAGTCTTTTTATTTTTTTTTGTCTTTCCTGCTAACATTTAGTGATTAATGGGAGTCTTAATTTGTATGCTCACTTTTACGCTCATTACAGTGTGTTATGTGCCAGTAGGAGTCTTAAAGTTCAATGAAAATCTCATGCATACTAATAAGAATGCAAATGAGTGCTGGTGAAAGAATGTGAGGGTCTCAAGGTAGGAAATGTCCAGCTATCTTGCAAAATTCCTTTTAGACAAAAGTAGCATTACAATGAGTACGGAATGCAGGAAGTGCCATCCAGATAAAATTAAAAGCAGCAGCATAATTAGTTTGAAATGGAGGCAATGATTCATTTTGCCAAAGCTTTTGGGGGAGCTGGAAAGCGTGTTTTGGTTGCACGCGGTACATAGATGTTACCTGATCCACGGTACCAGGTTTAAAACATCTCAGCTGACAACGGTGAGGGCATTATGTTTTGTTGCCGTAGGGAACTGGAGTGTTCATGTGGAAATCTTTTCCAGCTATAACTGTCACTGGACACTTTTTAATTAAGTATATGCATGTGTGCATATGGTGTTCAAATAATATGTAATAAAGCACCTACCTGCCTTGTTTCCATCAACAAATGTGGTATAAATCCACATATACCACATCCATGTGGTATAAATCTACTGTTCAGTAATATAAACCTGCATTGACTAAAAGTGTAATGAAGAGCGCAAAGAAAGGTGAGAGTGCTTTTCCATTGCTAAATTAAATTCACTGACTATTTTTCAAAAAGAATGCAAAATGTCTTCATTTCAAGATAAAATTTACTTGGGTTTTGATAAAATTAGTTTGAACTCAGTAGTAAAACACTAGTTATATTTTTATATACATTAATTCTTCCTTTAATTGTTACCATAAATTTCTCTTATGCCTGAGTTATGAGGTGTTGGTGGTTTTTTGAACCTTGTATTGGATGCTCAAACTCTTGTTGATAACTCTAAAAAAAAATTGAAAGGCTTTTTAAATTTTCTGTCTGAAAGAGAGCCAGCTGAAAACTGGTGGGGATTAAATACATTGGAGTCCTCCCATTCTTGTCCCCAAAAACTGAGGAGTGGTCAGGTGAATTGTTAGAAAAATGTGTTGCTTTTGAAAGACTGATAGAACTATTAGATGCTAAAGTATAATATACTAAAATAAACTCAGTTCAGATGATGTTTTCTTTGCTTTTAATCTTGTAACGTGTCTTGAGCTGTGCTTTACATAGAATATTTCAGAAATGGATTTGTGCAGAGGGAATATTATATATTAAAGCTAACTAACTTCATGCTATAAAGAGTTTTTTGTAAATTTTGTTAACTGTATTTCTCCCTCAGCTAGTGAAGGAATCTTTTATTAAATAATGATTTTTCTAATGCAGCTCATTAGAGGTGTTAAAATGAGTTTACCTTTAGTAATTTGGAAAATAGTATCCAATCTTTGTGTCAGCAAGTTTCATTTAGGGTTAAACTGAAAAAAGTTTTGCAGTCCTGACATTTGTTAGAAAGAAGGAAGGTTGATAGCTCCTATAAAACCATGCATTCAAATGCTTGTTATAGCTGGAAAGAAAACTAGCACGATGTTGTGACTGTGTGCATTATTTATGTATTTAAATAGGTACAGTCTGATAATGGAATGTTTGATATGAGAAATCTGCCTAAGTTAAGGATTGTTTTATTGCTTTTGAGTGTTGGTACTAATTGAGATCCACTAATGAATGAAAACGTGTTGCATAACGCTCCTTGCTTCACCACTTCTGTTCACAGGACACGTGTCATTGTGTTACCCTTCACTGTTCTGCCTGTGGCTTGTTAAACTGAGGCAGATAATTAAATGATAAAATCTTTTAATAATAGTATTCCATTCATCTGAAAATCATTAATCAAATAACTGCCTAAAAGTCCCATCTGCTATTGAAAGAAAATCTATTGTAGTGGTCGTATTTCAGCAGTAGTTTTTAACTGCAACTTAAAGTAGGATTTCAAATTTTCAGAATTTTTCTTTAAGAATCACTAATTGTAATCAATTGAAGTTAAAATGCAGCTGACTTATTAAGGAAATTCTGACAATTTCAAAAAAAATGAAGCCATTTTTAGGTGCTGAGAGCTGTGGAGTTGAAATGAGTGCTACCATACTTCCAGGTGATAGAGACAAGGCATGACAAGGCAGAAGATGATACTTTATTGAAAGTAATCCCTTAAATTTTGATGCTTTAAAACTTTTTTTTTGATACAAAACATTTTAAACTACTACTTTTCCTTTTTTTTCTCCAGCTGTATCTTTTATTGGTTATTGTCTAGTATACATTCCTTGCTATACCTGGTATCTCTACCACTTTCTTGTTTTTCTTGACGACGTTGGAACTGTTGCTAAGTACAGACAAAGATGACTTCTGTCAGGAGGAAAGTCTTATGTGCTATGATTTTCTCTAATAGCATCACTGGTCCTTTTGCAAAGATTGTCTGCAAGGCTGCCAGCTGAGAAGTGCTGGTCTCAGTCGTCCCAGTTATGTCTCTGATCTTGCCAAATTTTGCATTTGGAAATTCTCGTAAACTTTACATGTTTGAAAGTGCTATAGGTACATGCAAAACATTTTCTAGTTGTATAGATATAGTAGAAAGTCATTCAGTTGTATTTTGGTTTATCTTACTGGGCTGTTTTTCTTTCCACTCACATAAAACTTTTGCAGAAAGAGTGATGTTAGCTATCCAGTGCTCAGTCCCTTCTGCGCAATGGCAAATTTGGGTCTAATCTTTGCTAAGACCAAAACACCTCTGAGAAGAGCTGGCAGGGACTGCTTTTAAGAAAAGATGTTTGGGAAATGGTATTTAAAGGAATCCATCTTCAGAGACTGTCCTCTGATAGACAAAAACCAAAAGTAATGCCTTGCTTCATATCATTGCAGGTGTTTTACCATTAACCTTGAGTTAAGGCTGTTGGCCTTGCCATCATGGTTAAATTCCAAGCTATGTAATGCCATTTTGCCTCCCTTAATTCTGTTCTTATGTTAATTGGAAGCTATTCCTCGTAAAACCAGTTTCATAATGTTGCTGAAGCAGAGCAGTGTTAGTGTTTCACCCTATGTGTAATTGCATTTTCAGTGGTGAGGTGACATTATGACTCTGTGCAGTTTAGTGTTTTGGACTTGCTGTCTGACTCATTCCCTGGTTCCCCTCAAAATGCAGCACAGATGGTATTAGAAAATTAAAATTTGGAATAGTTCCTTTTTAAAGCATTTCTGAAACTTTATAGACAGCTACAGGTCAGACCAGGAGTTTGACTGGGTGATAATGAAAATGTCATTTTTGCTCTAATTTTCAAGCACAGTAATGAAAGTCTTAATTATCCAGATAAACATACAAAAGAACATTTTGCTGTGTCTCAGCACTTGGAACTGGCTTTCCTTATGTTTGTCCTTCTGCTCGTTACTAGCCACTTGCATTCTGCTACTCATTCATTTGAAAATTATGAGCAGAAAAGACAAATGTCTACTAAATACACAGCCCAGTACCTACCAAGTGTGTGGATTGAAAAGGCATGAAAAAATGCTACAGTAGTGATACTTCTAAAAAGTGATGGTTATCGCCTTGTCCACAGTCAGGTAATTTGTTTGTGTAAATAATGCCTGTAATAGTTGGAGCTATCTCTAATAATTCATTGACTGGATGAAGCAAGACCCATCGCAGTACCTCTTCTCTCTCTGCAGTGGAGCCCCTTTGGGTTGCCACGTCCTGTCAGTCCCACGCTCACTGTCGCTGTTTGCAGTGGGAGTGGGCATAAGTTTGTTCGTCTCGGTTCATCACGGAAAAGCTGAGCCACAGGACAATTGTTGCTGCCACTACTTTCCTTTCTCTGCTGTCTTTTCCAGCGTGAATTGGCTGAGAGATGGAGGGAGCCCCACCTCGGTTACCATACCTCCCTCTCCATGCAGCAGGTGGTCCCACAGTCCCATGCAGCCTCAGGTCATGGTGCAGTCAGGGCTCTGCAGCCTCTCAGTCACGTTTGGGGCTGTGTCTTGCATGTAAAGGAATTCTAGGTGGCGCTAACATAAATAGGTTTTCAGCTTTAACAATGCTGAACCCGTCTTTCTCCAGAGTGGTCTAAAGCTTTTCATGCTGTTCAGCAGTATCTTGTCACTTTCTCAGGGCAAAGCTCGGTTCTGTATAGCAAGCTCAACAGCAGGCCTGGCCCATGAGCCCTGCTTTTTAAGCCCTTTTTTGGCAGCCAGGATAGTATGTAAACTGTGCCCAAGCTGTCCTCAGAAAGGTGATTTTTGTTTTTTCTCTTTTCTTCCCCCTTCCTTCTGTGAATACTGGGAGTATTGACATGGGAAATAACATCTTGGGTCTTTATATTTTGGGAAATAATATGGCTCGCCAGGTTGTGGCAAATTCTATTGTAATTTTTTATATAAACATTTGCTTTCTGTTACAAATTCATCATATTTTTGAGTTTTAACACTGTCTATGTTCTTTGAAATAATCCATTTGATTTTTATTTCTTTTACAGCATGGATAAGAAAGAAAAGAAATGATCCACCCACCATTGAGGTGAGAGGTGAAGTGTCTTTAAATTTTCAGTTGTTGTAATTAAACTACAATACTTAATTTATAGTGGACCCATCTGTCCGCTAATTTGTCACTTTTGGGGGAGAATTTAATATGCTGCTTGCCTAATTAGTGAAATTGTCCACAGACTAAATATCTAACACTTAGGAAAAAGGGAAACAAATGCATATATAAACTTCAGTGTTCTTTAGTTGTTACTCTTATCTATGTGAATTCTTTAAGATGACCTACGTAGATTCTTCAGGATTATCATGGCCATTCATGAGTGTCTTTATTTAAATGAATTACGAAATTACTGCTATGAACTTTCAAAATGGTCCTCTATGTATTAATGCAACATTTCTTTCAGGGTAGTTGACATTAAAATGCAGGTTTCAAATCCAGTTGCCAGTGGATTCATCAGTACAGGAAAACAAATTGCACTAACGTTTTACAATGCTAATGAGATGGGGAGTTGCAGCCCTGACTTTTTCCCTAAGTGGTTAGCAGTGGAATGAAGCAGAGAAATATCCCACAGTCTTTCACGCTGATGAGTTTGTGAAGAGTGGAATGAGGTTGCCTCTTGATCTGTATATACAGGTGCACCCACGTGTGCTACTTGCAGCGAAGCACCAGGTAGGAATGAGTGAGCAGGTGAGGCGTGATTTACTACAGCAGATTCAAACTGACACCCGCAGTGGCAGCAGATACTCGGCTTGCATCAGTAGGAGTAACTGTGTCAAATTCAGTGGAGCTGTGTTGGCATCCTCTAGCCAAAGATTTGGTTACTGAGATCTTCTGGAATATACTGGTTTCTGAAAAGTTGCCCTGCCTGCCTCTGTGTTAGGATGACTTGGGGAAGCTTTTCAGCTGATGTTTACAAGCCATAAGTCACTGAAATGAGCTCCCACACAACTTACAACTTCTCAACTAATTCTCTCTGCCTCTGTTTCGCATTTGCCACTGAGGTTGTAGAGGTAATAAGGGCCATAATACACCCAGCAATGGAAGAAGTTTAAGTTAGATTTATCCTCAAAGCTTTTTAGCACTCAAAGCAAATTAAGACTTTTGTTTGCATTAACATTTGGGTAACTATTAAGTGTGATATTATTTTTTTTCATTTTTTAAAATTTTTTTCTCCTCCCTCCTCATCCTAGTTACTTGTGCAGAAGTGACACTACAGCAGTTGTTCTGTCTAAGCTTGGACTGATCTCCTTTTAAGTAGCTCTGGCTCATTCTAACTGCAGGCATACAACTTTTATTGTTGAAATTACCACCTCATGTGATACTTGAAGATGAGGAGTGTTACATATCTTTTGTCCTGTCATTTCCCTGAGCCAGTCTGCCATGATAATTGCGCTAAGATAAACCTTCTCCAGAGAACACAGACAACCTTACTTTGGAATTGGCACAATAGAGCTTTTCCTGGCGCTGGAGGTATTGGTTTGTTTCAAAACAGGGAGCAAGGAGTCTCCAAAGCTGGGAGAACTGTGGATCAATAATGTTCTAAATATTTTACCCTCCAGAAAAAGCAATTTATGGACAATAAAAGATTATTGGGAGTAATGGTGCATTCAGAGTTTCAGGACTGCTTATACCTTTAGTTTGATGAGGTAATAGAACTGAAAAATAATTTAGTAGCTAGGTACTTTACCTGCAGGGCTGTGCATGGACCTTATCAGCGCAGAAGTGACATACCAGAAATTTGAAAAGTAGTTATCATTTCTTGCAAGTAATCTCTAAATTGGGGGTTTTTTTCCTGTATAAGAAAAGGCAGTTCAAATATATGTACATTAAAAATTCTTGCTAATATTTTTAAAATAATGCTGCAGTCACATTTTAAATATGTGATAGTGCAGCCTCATTTTTTTTTTCTGTATTATTGTAGGGTGATAAGTACAATCTGCTTCTCTCCTGGTTTCAAAGTGTTATACCACAAACATTTATAACACAATATAATTAAAAATATAATTATACTAGTGAAGTACATACAGAATACTGTTTGGTCCCTGTTTGTAGGACTGATTTGCATTAGTGTTTCAGCTATATAAACTTTACTGGCTGCTATTTCGTATTACACTCCCTTTTTGACAGTAATGCTGCTATGGTAAACTACTGTTTGACAGCAATGGAACAAGGGTATATTTGTGACCATATTTCATGTTGAAACCCTGTATAACAAATCTCCTTGTTCTTTCATGTATTTTTCATGAGACTAGACTATTTCTGAAAAGGGATGCAAAGTCCACAAATTTTGCATTTTTGCTTTAATGACATTTTACTGTCAACATCATGTTGTAACACCACAAAACAGCATTACTGTTCCTAAAGCATAAGTCTGGAGCTGTGCCTATTGAGACCTACCTTCGTGATCTGTTATACCACTTTTTGGGATGGTTTTCCTTTTTTTCCTGTCCTTTGGCTGTCATCTTTTTTTTTCTTTCAATATCAAATGGCATATGTTAGACTTCATTAAAATTTCTGTTCCTTTGCTCTCCTCTGTTTACCTACCATCCCTCTTTAGTATTTTACATTTGGCTTTTTTATATTTGTCAAACTTGTCTTTTATTCAGCTCTCAGCTACGGATGATAGAGGTTGCCAAACTGCTCAGGCTAAGAGCTCTCATGGTGAGCTCTCTGATCAAACTTTAATTGAAAATATTGCAGAGATATGGCTTCACAAATCAGCTGAATCTTCCTGATCATACCAATAGCACTGATGACCACATGTTGGGAACCAATGGTTTGGTGAATACTGTAGGCCAACAAATTGTCATTCATAACTATCATGGTGTGTCAGTCACCTAAATAAGAATGAATGTGAGTTGTCCGTCCTTACACCGGTCAAGGAAGCTGCGTCATGACACCAGCTAAGTCTGTTGATGATATTCTTAAGACTTGATAATGTTTTATGTTCAGGCCATTTTTTCTTCCACAAACACATAAGTGATCTTTTTTTTGTTTCCATTGTAAAGCTCTCATTTTCTCACAGAAGAAATTACTTTACATCTCTTTTTCTTTAGATGCTTTTTTTTTTCAATGAAAGAATGTTCCAGTGACGTCACACATCAACTTGTTCAGTGTTAAGTGTTTCACATACTTAACACTTTCTTTCCTCCCTGTGCCCCCGCTACTTTTTCCCCGTTTTTGGAGGAAGTCATATAGACTTCTGTGTACTAGGCTAGTCATAACCCAAGAATGGTTATTTCTAATCTGACCAGTGATGTAAGTCATGTCAGTGGTTGGAAGCCTTGGGTTTTAAAAGTCAGCTTCTGGGATACAGTTGCCTTTTGATTTTATTACATCTTGAAATATGCCAAGTCTCATTCTCAGCTCACTTATGATGAGGGTGATAACTTTGCAAATGAATGCAGATCAAGTTGATTCTTATCTTGTGCTGAGGCATTCTGTTTCTATGGTAATCAGGGAGTCCAACTTGATAGAGAATTTTTGATCGTGTCTGCACCCAGAGTAAGCATGCATGTGTGCATGCACATATGTATATATATACACATACTGCTTTATAACAGGCATAAGTCTGAGCTTGTATGTGTATATCTTTGCACTACTATAGCATTATGTCATCTATCCGTTTATATATATTGTGTATGGTCATATATGGTTGGCTGAGAAATTTTGTTCCTGTGCAGCTGTAAATTATATTTTAATCAGTTTAACAAGTGATGAATAATTAAGTAGACTATTACATTTCTTTATTATGTATATAGGAAACTAGATGTATGGAGCATGTTTTTGGGCAAATAGGAAATGTGTTCTTATCTAGAGAGCTTATAGTCTTAAATTAATGAAAATGTTTAAATGGCTACAAATATTAAAATATTTTTAATCAAATGTTATTTTTATGGAAGCAAATCTAAAATTTATCACTTCATATGCAAACTAGTGTACCTGCTAAGCATTAATGTTCTTGGAATTTATTAACAAAAGTTGTCTTGGGGTATAGGAGTTGTTTTATAAGAGTGATATTCCATCCATGCAAATTATATCTTTAAAAGACTGTTCCCTTCCATTCTTTGAGCCATAGTCCATGTTCAGTATGGCTCATCAACTAGGTTGTAAGGTAAATGTAAACGTGCTGTTTCGCATACACTCCTGCCTCCCAATTTTCCTTCTAGCTATAGATTTCACTCCTGATTTAAACTGTGGCATCTTGGATTTTTGGCATTTTGTGCATTTGGCATCTTGTGGCGTTTTGGATTTTTCAAATCTCAGTTGCAAAGGAAAGAAAAAAATGGGCTTACTTTGCTATTCTGTCACCAAAGCAAAACTCCCCAATTTTAAAAGATGTTAAACAATGTAACACCTATAGGACCACTGTGGGTATCTATCACTCTTTTTGTGCACCTTCATGGATTTCAAGCAAAGTTCTGCTGACAAGAACTTCTTGAGAATTCTCAGCACTTTGTTGATAGAAACTTTGCATGGCATTCAGCAGCTTTGCTGCATTCTGTATCTCCTGTTTTCATTCTGGGTCACATTCCCTTAAAAAAAAAAAAAAGGCTTTATTTAAAATTTGAGATAACGTTATGTAAATATACTAAAAATACTCATGAGAGAAATTATTACTTTCTGTTGGTGCAGCTCCTAATGGAGATAGTAGTTGGATGCATGAGATACTTCTAAGCTTTGGTTATGGTGGCTGTTCAATAGAGTACCTGTCTCTCTATCCATCTCACATTTTCGTACGATCAGTGTGTATGTAACACACAGCCCGTTCCCACCCACCCCACCCCCTGCCCCATAAGTAGTGGAGTCGTGTCAAAATTGGTTTGGGTATCTTGTATCTTAAGACACATTGAGTCTTCAACCTGGAAGGAACTGAGAGGCATATTTCTAAGATAGAGCGAACCTTAAAAATATCAGGCATGTAGGTGTTTTTTAATCCTTTCCATGCCTAACTTTTTTATTCTTCAGTATTTCTGATTTCAGAGGGCATCAGATTTGTAGGGGTTTTTAAAGAATCCTATTGTCTGGAACACAAGGTACCTGAATGGATTTACAAATCTAACTCTTATTTTTCCCCGTAATAGACCTTGTAGCTATGCACTACTTCTGACAGTGTCCAGAGGCTCAAGAGTATCTGAGTAACTTGCCATTGCTTATGGCCTCATCTGTAGAATGGAGCTAGAAATGAAGTTACAGACCATCTTGGTGTGCCAGGAAATGCATGAGGAAAAACCAGAGAAGGTTCTCATGGCAATGCCTAGAGAAACTGGTATAGAGAGAAAGGTGGTTTGTCTCTGAACCTGCCAATGTGATACCTGGCAATTGCCAGCTGCGTGTCTATCATAATGCTCCTCTGTGTACACAGCTAGAAGTCACTTCACTGTTAAGCTGGGTGCTGCTTCCTCTGGAGTGCACACAGGGCTGCAGAGCTACAAGAATTCTCAGTTTAAATTGAAACCTCACTGTTGCTTTGCATGCATATATGTTATATGTGCATAGCAACATATATGTTGCTATGTTAATATGTGTATATATGTTAGTATTTCATGGGAAGTAAGGTAGAATTGCATGTTCATTTAATTAGTGTCAAGAGCCTGAAAGTAGTTTGAAATAGAACATCACAGTAAATGACTGCTTTTCTTGTGCATTATGTACTTGTTACACAGTAATAAAACTCAGTGGCTTCTGAATTGCACAGTTGGATGGAAGGTGAAATGTTAAAAAAAAGAAACTTTTTGTGACAGCTCCTGTCTTCTTTCAAACTATTTCTAGCATTTCCATAATTATCTGTTTTGACAACTTCCTTGTCAAGGGAGGAAGAATGTACTTCAGTGAGTTGTAATAAACATAAGGTTTCAATGATTGTTTCTCCCTCCTCCCCCCTCCAAATAATTACATTGAAACTATATTCCGTTTGGTTGCTACAATGTGTACCCACTTTTCCCATTTATTTGATCGTAAGTGTTATTTATTTGAGAGATGGTATGGTCAAAACTAGCTTCAGTCATGGAGATTAGTTTACACACAATTCACGTTCCTTTAACCGGAATGGGATGCCATTTAGGAAGAGTCTTTGCTTGACACTGTTGGAATTGCACGTTACAGTTTTGCTTCTATCTTCTTTCAGATGCTTCAGTTGAGAAGTTTGAAAATGAGAACTCTTACATGGAGATTGTACATTTTTGCATAGATAATAGTGCTTAGCAAATGAGTATTTTACTCCTGAAGCCACAAAAAGCTGCAGAATATGACTTGCATATGATCTGATAAATGCTATTTAAAAAGCACAGGGATAAACAACTCCCTAAGCAAAGTATTTTCATTGTTGTGCAGGATCACAATCAGGATTGAGAATTTGGGATGTACTCAAGTGACTTGACTTCCACTAAATAGTATTTTGCGTAGTAAATTGTGCATGATTCCAGTGAAAGGACAGTCAAATTTGACAATATAAAGAGCTGAACTACAAAGGTCTAAGTAGAAGGAAGTGGTTAGAGAAGTCACTCAAAAAATAAATAAATTGAGAGCTTGAAGAAGCTATCATCTTTTAGAGTATTTCCCTCTTATTCGCTTTAACTTTCCCCTCGGGTCTGAAATATGGGTGCTTCTCAGCCTCCAAGAAGAGTATTGAGGCACCAGTTTGTCCCACTACTTCCATTTTGCCTATGCTGCGGATCCCAAGGCTGTAGAGGAGAGAGCTGCTGCTCCTCTGCTACTCTTCTTTGTGTGGGAGGGAGTGCATGGAGCATTGGCTCTGTCTCCTAATTCACTGTCAGCACAGCTGAACGGGGGTGGAGGGAGAAGTAACGTGTACCAGGAAAAGGGCTGGTACAGATTACATCATATGTAGAGTAAGGGGAAAGCAAAGACCAAACTGGGACTGAGTCACAGCTACAGTTCCTTGTTTGCTCGCTGGGCATCAAGGCTATGCATTGCCCTTTACTGAGGGCAGAGTGCAGTGGTACCCGGGCTAGTTTGTGACTTTTGCTGCATCTGCATGGTTTCATCTGTGATCTTAAAAGTGTATGTAGTTCTGTACAAAAATCTTTGCAGTATTATAAAAATAATTCAGGCACAAACCCCTACTGACTCCATGTGTGGTCGACATGCTTTATATTCCCATGTCTGTGCCTTTTCTCTTTCTTTTGCCTCTCATTACATGTTCTTGCCAAACACGTGTGCTACACTGTGGTGCCCTAGTGACTATGTCAGCTCATGCCGGAGATTCTGTAGCTTAGAAGTAGCAATATAGAAATTTAGTAATAGTTAGCATTGCTTCTCTGCAGATTTTATTTACACAAAAATTGCTGTGAGTTAGAATTAGTATTTAACAAATTTAGCTTGGTAGTAAATGTGGTATTAGCAATGCATTTAAAACTAAATATCAGGCTGTCATCAAAGCATATATTTGAACATACACTTGTAATCAATACATTGGTTTAATACACATTAATTGAGGAGTGCTTTAAACCTTAATTGCAATTTTTGTGCTGCTACGGATTGATTCCAAAGAATTAGTGCACTTCTCATTTTCTTATTTACAGGATTAGGAGCCCAAGATGCACAAACAGCTTTCACCTAGAGTGAACTATTACAGATGATCCTAAGGAGTTACCTTTCCTTTAGAATAGAAAGGGAGTCAGAGCTTCCTGTTTCAAAAACCTGCACACTATTAGAGGTCTGTTTTGGTACTTGCTTATGTTGAAGGGGTTGTTGCAGTTTCCAAGCAAAAGCAACTGTTCCAAAACAGCAGCTATGTTAGTTTAGTAATTTCTTTGGATAATTTATCAAATTTATGTTTAAAGGTCAAAAAAGATGTTCTACAAAGCCTGGACAAGGAGAGATGCCATAAATCGTGATGTGTCCAACAAAGATCGTTCAGATCAGTTTACTTGTGAATTATGCAGGGTGCATCCTTCTAAATGATCACATTGAGTGCACAGAACACAGTCCAAATTTTAAGTTTGTAACTGATCAGAGATTTGCTCAAAAACTAAACCTGAATGAAACAAATCTGACATTGATTTTACTGCTGTTACTTGTTGATTGACAAGAGATATTTAGCGCATGTGTTCTTTACAAAATTAGCAGTTGGCTCAGTGTTTGATTTAAATAAGTATTTTAGCAAAGCCAGATATGCCTTTCTAATTCAGGATGCTCCTCTGGTTTTGCTGTTCACTGACACAGCCCTTTATTTATCACATTATTTCTTACTAGCAGCCTGGCACTGCTGAGCTCCTGCTCAGTTGCTGAGTTAACAAGATCTGCCCTGGACCAGAATATTCAGTGCTTCCCGGTGATGAGGTTCTCCCTCTGCCTCCTACTCTTGAAATGTGATGTAATATGTGATTATTTCATCTTGCCTATTAAACTTGTCAAACTGGAAAATGGAGTTTAGTTAACCAGTTTGGCAATATTATAAAAACAGGTGAATTGGCTTAACTTCTAGCACTTTGCTGGACTTGTAGTTCATTTGTCAGTGAAGAAAAAATTCTGACATATTAAATTGTCTTGTAACAATCAACTTTCTAGTACTGTTCCAAAACAGATTTTTTTCCTTTCCATTTGTCATTTTTTAAAAAATGTTTTTAGCTTGTATGTATGAATTTTTAACAGGCAGAGTTCAAAGTTCAAGTTCAGTCATGACTAAACATAAAATATTCAAACTAGAGACACCGAAATACAAGAATTCTATGACTATGTAGTGTCTGTTCAGTTAAAACAAAAAACATTAATCTGTCCAGATATTTCTCCATTCTGGCATCGAATATTAGTTAGCTAACCCTATTCAAATCAAGAGAAATCATGAGTATTTCAACATACATAATTAATATAACTTAGGGAGTTGGAATAGTTTCTAAGACAACATAAATAAGCTATTTGTTTTTAATTTAATCAAAATACAAACCCATCTGAAGTGAAATGTGACATCTTGCTCAAAATTAATAATACATAAACCCCTTGTATTTATAGGTTTGGGTTTTTAGAAAATCATCTAGAAAGAACAAAACTGAAACAAGTACCAGTCTGTTAAAATAACCTTTAAACAGTCCCACTTGGACATCGTTATATTGGTACTGTATGCCTAGCCACCTGCATCCCTAGAACCACTTGTTCACAAGTTTGGGTTGCCCTTTGCCTTCAAGAGATTGAAAATTCTCCATGAGAGGCAAGCAGTGTTATAATGGATGGTTTACTTCAGGACTGAGAAGGAAACAGTAAGAAAGGAAGAGGAAGAGGAGGAGTTGTTCCTCACATTGTGGGGTTCAGGAGATGCTGCAGGATAGAAAAGCTTAAGTACAGGTATTTGCCTGTGGAGAAGGCTGGCAAGAAGTCTTCAGCAAAGGCTAGTCACTGCTGAGCCCAGTGGAGGAGCCCACTGAGTCCCAGCTGAAGGAGTATGCAAGTCTAGAGAAACCTCTCCTGTATTTGTGACACTTTCCTACCAGGAGGAACTGATTTTATTTGTTCTGTAAGGCTAATAGTTTATTCAGAAAATGGAAAGCACCGACAATATGAGATCCTTTTGGAATGGAGTGTTCTTTACTCTTAATCTTCCGCCTACAAAGCAGGTCCTCCAGTACAGCCTGGTAGGCGCTGGAAGTCCTTTGATTATGGACAAGCTTCTAGATTTTTCTCCATCTGTGGAGTAGGGGTGAATACAGTATCCAAGCAGCAGAGGATGCTTGGTGATACATCTCAGCTGCCAAAGTTAAGTGAGAGCTTTAACAAAAATATAGTTTGCAAGAAAAGTGGAAATTACATGCTAGTGGCATCGAAGTACAGCCTGATCCCTTTTGCACTTGGAAGACAGCAACGTGTCTTGGGCTGGTGTTGTCCCCATGAGCAGGCTGGTTTTGATTCTTTGTTCATGCAGCTGTTACACCACCACTAAGATGTCAGAATACACAGAAGTTGTCAGTTTTTGGATTAAAAGCAGCTGCCTCAAATTCCATATAGGGCCACTTTTGCATTTTCTTAATAATAATGTTATGTTCTTCAAAAAAACCTTAGAGATCACTTTCTTAAACCCTGCCTTTTTAAGGAGGGAAGGCATACAGCTCCAGTCACTAGAAGGATTAGAAACCTCATAGACCTTACAATCATCAGCAAAGATGGACAAGCAGTTACCTGCTTCTTTGTTATATTCCACTTAAAAGTAAACTGTAGAACATGTAGTGGCAACTACTTCTTGCCAAGCTGTGTGTATCTTGTTCCAAATGGTGGGAGCTGATGCATTTCATGGTGAACATCTACATGTAGGGATTTCAACTGGTATAAAACATGGGTGGATGTCTTCAGGCATTTTTCATTTTTTAGTTTTGCAGCATAATCCAAATCCTTAGATTTCTCTTTTAATAAAAACAATGAAGGGTATTTCCTGTGTACTTTAGATGCCATGTGCCTCCTGAGAACTGCAGGTTCAAATGGCTTATATCATTTATTTGTATAGAGTGTTGGAAGGGCAAGCTAACCCTTAGAAAACTGCAGTCACCTGATAGGTAGCATGTTCTTTGTGTTGGATAGAATGATTTTCTATTTCCCCTAAAGGTCAGAGCACATTACATATTGATGTTCTTGTATTTCAGCAGAAAACTTAAATGGTCTGTTTTGGGGGGCAGTTTACAGTGAAGCTAGCCATTTTATAAAATATTTCCATTCATATTGGAGGATAGAAGATAAATGTTCTGAACCTGCAAATGCAATTTAAAAAAAGCAACCTGACACTTACTGCAGTGTATCAAAGAGTAAAGGGCTGGGTAGCAATCGAGCCTCGAAGTGCAAATGTAGCTGCGTGTGGGTGGGTTGGAGGAGCCTGTGGTGCAGAGTTACTACTTGTCTTGGGTAGAAGAGCCCAGCCGATGTCGGCTGCTCTACCGCTGTTCAGCAGGTGATAGGAAGCCGTGCAGAACCGGGAGGGTGTCTGGGGAGGAACGTTTCTAACAGTCAGTATATCTAATTGCAGCGCGGAGCCACGCAGATAAACTGAAGCCAGATTTGGAAGATTAGTTATAAAGATCCTGTGTACTTCTAGTACATTTTAAGGATAATTCCTTCTACAGATATGCATGCAATAGTTCCATTAAAATTTGCATTTTGAACAAAGTTGATTATCCTTTTCAAATTTGGAACTACTAGGATCTTTAATTTAAATGCCTGTAATGGCAGGGAAACTTCAGTCTCATAACTGCTTCAAACTGCAGTGGGTATGGTAATTGAACCGGTACTATTTAGAAATACAATCACAATGTTTAAAAAAAAAATAGTGTATGTTCTAGTGAGACAGAATTGAGAATGAAGTATTTGATGGTGATAATATTAGAAACAAGAAGGACTCAGTGTCTGTGAGAGAATTCCACAGAACAAACTTGCCAGTATCAAAGGACAAGATGTTTATGCTAAGAAAACTCATCTATTTGACCCAGTTTTTCTAACATGCCAATTGACGTGAGATTGCTGATTCACATTTTCTTTAGTTTGAGCATAGGAACCCTGATTTCAGTGTACACATTAGTAGCATGAATGTAATGCATAAAATGAATGCTTACAGACACTTTGAACTTGAAAAAATTTTGTCCTGGTATGCATTGTATAGAAGATTCTGAACAAGTCACTTCAGGATTTTTTTTTTTTTCCTGTGTTTGCTAATGAGGATCATTCCTCATGGTTTTTTCAAGATCAACATGGTTCTTTTACTAGATCATGAGTATGCTTTGGCCAGTTAAAGCTGATTAAAAGGGCCTTATCGAGACCGAAAACCAGATGACAATTATACATCAGCATTTGAAAGGAACTTGGAGCACTTGGAATTTAGTTATAGCTTCTGTTACCTGACTAAGATAACTTTGTTAAAGTAATCCCTGGAAAAGGTTTAAAGTTAGTAACTAGATGTTCACAGTAAATGAATTACATTCGTGTTTTAATAAATCATTTCATGCTGTTTTAGCAGAGGCTGTGATGCAGTCTCCAGATATCACAAAGGTATATGACCTTGTTTCTTAGTGGGGTAATATAAGCACCGTAGGAGTAATCCCCTTGAAATCAGTAAGGTCTTGGTAGATTTATACAGGCATGTGGTAAAGAAGGATGGAATTGAGAGATGTTATTATGAGGTTGGGCTATACTGGCTGTTGAAAATTTGACCTTGTTACACTGGGCAATATTTTTATTTGAGTATGGGAGAATTTTCTCCCTCTCCCTGCCCCCCTTCAGTTTGCAAAGTCATTTACATGCTGCTTGTGTGTTTTCATGCTGTATGGGTATCCGAAGTGTTTTGCCTCTGCTCTGTGCATCTGTGAATTTAAGCATAGAAGCAATAGGATGCAGAAAAAGGTACTACTTTTCATGATATTGCTAAGATAAGGTTTTCTTTAAATACTGCCTTTTTAATTTTTCTTAAATTTTCACATACTTGCTATGTCAACTCTTGGCAGTATCACGTGTACTTTAATGCCGTTCCTAAAATAATGTCATGGTCTTCTACTCAGAAGTGTTCTGGTCTAGTTTCTCCCTGTGTCTTCCATATACTTGTAATCTGGAGAAAGCTGTTCAGCCCTTTTCCTCCTGTATCGCAGTCTAAATGTGGATATTAGCAGCTTCCTTGTTACATGGAGTTGATTGTGGTTAAGTTGTGTTTGTGTTCAAAGTGTCATAAAAATGTGTGTCACCCTTGGCCTCTTCTCCCAAGTGAATAATGACAAGACCAGAGGAAATGGTCTGAAGTTGTGGCAGGGGAGGATTAGATTAGATATTAGGAAGAATTACTTTACTGAAAGAGTGGTCAGGCACTGGAACAGCCTGCCCAGGGAGGTGGTTGGGTCACCATCCCTGGAGGTATTTAAGAAACATGTAGACGTGGCACTTCAGGGCATGCTCTAGTGGCTGAGGTTGTAGGGGTTTTTTTTGTGTGTATGGTTGGACTCAATCTCAGAGGTCCTTTCCAACCATGACGATTCTGTGATTCTTTCTGCTTTTGTTTCTAATACTCTTCACTATCTGCCCTAACAAAAGCACAGAGAAGTTTTGTTAGCAGAATTTGCAAATCGTCCTTCTAATAGGAAACATACGCTAACACATAAAGCCGAGACTATAGTATTTTTCAGGGCTTTTTTCTTTGTGTTTACTTTGGGAGTTCTTTGTGTTCTCTTCTGAACAATATGGCAAGGTCTACAAACAGCTGTTTTTCTATTATACCTGTGGACAAGCCAGTAATTGCACCTGTTTCAACTAATAGCCTCAGCATTTCTCAAGTGGAAACAACCAATTCCCAGTTCAAGTCATCTTCATTAGTGAATTTTCAGCTTTAATGGGTACCCAACCATGTTTCATACAGAGCTTCACAAAGCTGAATCAGCAGGTATATGAGCCTTCTCTGAATACATGGCCTGGGTGGGTTTTTTGGCCTTGCAGTAGGACCTTGCATCAGATAGTTGTTTCAGCTTAATCGGGTGGAGGTAAACCTCTACAACTAGATCACTTTTATTTGAGTTTTTTACCTGTGCAGCGGCAGTAGGTAAGATTTTACACCCTTTATGAATGCAGTACGTTTATTTTAGCTAACACACCTGGTAGACACCTAGAGTTAACATACAGCTGGCCTGAGCAGTGTTGTGCTCAGTGTCCTCATCACAATACCCAGGTCCCCTTTGCTGGCCTCAGCAGAGGGTGCGTTGGCCTCCCTTGCCACTTGGACCACGCTGGCCCTGGGCCGTACTGAGCTGTCTTCCAAGTGAGTCCCTGGGGCAGCATTTCCCTCAGTGATTGTTATGCTTCCGCCCGACCCCTCCCTGTGCTGGCTTTTTTTTTTTTTTCTCCTGAATTACTAGTACTGTCTCAGCAGTCTCATTTCTCTCCTGGTTTTTTTCAGTTATTATTTTATTTATTTGTTAATCTTGCATGCCTCCAGGCTGTGTACCAGCGGAGTCGATGTTGCACATCTGTTTCTCCCCAAACTGCACCCTGGGGCAGAGATCCCTGAAGTCACAGGCGCAGTGAGTTACAGGAGGAAATGCAAGTGATAAATAGCTGTATAGTAGCAAGGCCTACATAGAAAACCGTGTAAAAGGTGGCCTAATTTTTAATGCATTTTCACATTTGTTGATACTGTTATTTAATTTCTTTTCCTTTTTGATCCAACAGAATAGTGAAACTGGGACACCACAATGCAGTTTTGCTTCGACACAACCAAGACGTTAAGAACACTTTAAACTAGGGCTGAAATTGCAGTTGTAGAAAAACAATTAATTTTGCCACATTTTATTGCTTACATACCTGAAAATTTGGATTATAAAATTAAGAAGAGCAATGACTGCTTAAAATGTTTTATTCCAACATTGTGTATTGCATTTGCTTCTGCTTTACCTCGTTGTCTTTCTCCTGTGTTCTTAGGAGATTCTTAAGAATGAAAATTACAGAGAAGAGATGAAACAGAAAGTCAAAGATGTATCCGAAAAGGACAAACTGCTTCAGGCCAAGGCGTACAAGGAGGGACTTGTTGCTGAGCCAGCTCACACTCAGGTTAAAGGCCACGCGTCAGCCCCTTACTACGGGAAGAAGGAGCCTTCGCAAGACCCAACGAGCACCGCGAGCACCTTCCAGCCAGGCTCCTGGATGCCGCCAGGCAGTGGCAGCAGTCAGAATAAGTAAACCGTTGTCATGTACAGATACTGCTAATGGGTATATATTTTAATGGACAACATCAACAGCTGTTAGATGTGAGTGTGCAATAAAGTAGTATTAAAGCCGTGTCATTTATTTTTGCAGAGCTGTTCAGATGGGCTTAATCACGACAAACTACTGTAAAATGTTTGGGCTTAGTGAAAAACAGGATGCGTTTAGTTTGTATACTACAGTTGCTCTTCCTCAGTTACTTGTGAAATCAGAGGTAGGCTTTCTAGTTAACTGAATTTTCTTAAAATATTTTTTCCTTGAAAACTCATTAGTTTTTAAAATTGTTTTTGATGTAATAAATTTTAGTTTATCAGTACACTTAAATTTTCCAAAACCTAGGCGTCAGTTTTAAGATAGTTCTTCAGAATGCTTGTTAATTCCCAGTTACGCCACACAGTGCCGGCGTGCTTTCCTCTGTCAAGTGGAGGGAAACGTTCATTCATTAACAGGAATCACTATGGCGCTATACTGGACTACACACTGTATTAATCTTAAGACACATTACTGTAACTTAAGTATAAGATAAAAACATATTTGAATAATGTTTGATTTGCAGCCAGCAGTGAGCACAGGATAAAACCAGGCTGAGTTAAACTATGTTTAACTACTAAAGTAGAGGTTGGAAGCACTTGGTAAAGCTGCTGGAAAATAACACAGAGTTTGGAACAAGGGACTGTCATTAGTGTTAAAATAATTGGGTTTTATCTTTGGTGTATGTGGAGACTTCCCTAAATTATTAGATGTATTTGACCGTAGTTTAGATACATAAAATGTGCAGATTATTTGCTTAGAGATGATGTAGCAACTTCAAGTCAAAATAAAGACCGCACAGTTTTCTGAAAAAAGTATCAAATTTATTTATGCCGTGGATCCTTTATCAGTTCTCTGTGTGTTTTAAGCTATGTAGGTATCAAAGGTGGAACACATACACATTTGACGACGCTTGAGACAAAACAGTGGAGACTTAATCCTATGTATTTATAAAATGCCAAAATGTCATATTCTAGTAACGCTTGCTTTGATCAACAAAACTGAAAGATGATCAGCAATAGTTCACATTTACTTTAAGTCATTTCACTTAGAGTCCCCACTCTTAGAATCCCCCTTTGTGTCAGCCAGCTCTATAGGTCTCCTCAGCTGAACAGTGCTATTATTTGAAAGTTTTATTTTTAAACATAATGAAGGACTTGTTGCTAGAAAGCACAAACCCGTGCTGTTTAGAAATGCACTGTCTGAAAACCTAATGCTTGTCAGCATTAAAACCACAAGCTCTTTAGAACTAGACTATTGATAAAAATTAGACTTTGAAAAATTAATCACTTCTGTTAGAAAAACATGAATTGGAATTAAGGTTAAATAATTTTGGCGTATTTACAATGCAAATCCCACATAGACTTTTTCCAGTATGCCAGCATTTTGCAACCTGGAAGGCAGCACAGTTTGAAGAGCCATGAGAACAAATATCCCCAAAATTAGAACAAAGATCAGAAGGTCCTAAATCATAGGTAGCCAGAAGGTTAGCAAGTAACAGGAACTACTGTCACCAGCATGCACATCCTCCTGTACTCCCCCACAGCCACCCACTATAGGTCACTAGGACGCAGCACACTAGGCCACCTGGGCCTTTGGTCTCACCCCCTTTATGGCTATTCTTTGAGGCATAAGAAGTTTCTGAAGGCAGAAACAAATCAGTTACAGGTGGAGTGTTCAGGTGATCATTAGGGAAAACCAAACAACATAGTACTGTATTTTGTACAACACTGAGTGGCTTAAGACAAATGAAGGTCATAAGAACAAGCAATCTGTTTCCTTAACTTTGGACTGAATTAAAAAACTGTTGATGGCTGGTAGTTCAGGAAACAGGAAAAGGTAATTTAGGTCCTTTTTTTTTTTTTTTGTCAGAGTTAGGTTGATGGTTGGACTAGATGATCTTAAAGGTCCCTTCCAACCTAGGTCATTCTGTGATTACAGACACTACAGCAGCCCCTATGGGCACACAGCTGAATGAACCGCAGGCCTTGGGAGGAAATCAGTAAGGGATGCTACCTAACTCTGAAGGTAGCTCATCTCCACAGCTCTGCTGAAGGTATGCCAAAACTTGCCTTTCTGGAGTCCAGTTTACCATTCGCATAATTTGAAAATTTAAAGACACTTGTTAAGTCATAGCTC